>OY744614.1:30220094-30260619 GCA_963556255.1 Allolobophora icterica
AAATTTATTATGACTTTCATAGTTTAACATTTTGTGAAAATGTCATCGTAAACAATGTTTTGCGTAAAAGCATTTTCCATTTAGGCCTACACTCTTGCTTGGCGACGTTTCTTTTCAACGGGATCATTATCTTCTTTTATCAAGGCTTGAGACTGGCACCACCTTAAAAACCCAGAGGCGTAGTTAATGTTTTACTGCTGGCCTATTGCCTCCAGTGTCCTCTTCCATTCTGGTTGTTTTAGGAAAATGAAACCAAACTGAATTATAGAAAATTTTTGACAATATATTCGTTAGAAATTGAGGTAATTTCACATAATTATTGTCATGGCCTTCAAGAGCCGTAGAAATTGCTGACCGAGTTGCTTCACCAGAAAAGCACGTGCCTATCCGCTCTAAACTTTGCCACCAACTTTCCAGTGTTGGAGTGCACATAAGCGTAGTATGAAACTTAACAACATTTAATCAACTGCTAGGCCTACGTAAGCTGACATTGCAGCAGGTCATTTCACGTTTCAGAATGTAATCTGCTTGGAGTTGCCATGTGGCTTCAGCTTAGCAATTATCAAGGGGGTGTCCATAGAGTAGTGGTAACATCACTGGCGTGAAGAACAGTAGGTTGCGGGATCGCTTCCCGCAACCCTCTCAAAGGTCCACTCAGCCTATCATTCGCGAGATGGCGCGTTGTTCAATATGAGATGTGGGACGTGAAGGCGCCTTGCATGGCTGCCGTATACAGTGAAATTCGACTCGTGTAATAACTTGTGATCATCCGTTCATACTGATTTGTAATCATACTGCGTAATTGTCAGTTTGAAAATATTTGACGAAGATTATTATTATTTATGAAATGTTACCCAGAGACATGTTCTATACAGTTACAAAGCTTTGAGATAGTACTTTGCACAAAGCCACAGTGGATTGAGAAATTCCATCCAGTTTAGTATCCGAGGACCGGGGTTTAATAGTTTTAATATCTCTTTGCTACTTTGAGGAACTGCGTGTAGTCTATCACTCCTGCTTTGAAAGGCGCCTCCTCTCTTGACAGGCCCGGTTCGTCCATATGGGCAAGTGGGCAACCGCCCAGGGCCGCCGATTTTTAGGGGCCGCCAATTTTCCAATTTTCGAAAAAAAATTTACTATTATTATGTGTTAAGAGAGGTGAATGGCTAAAAAAAAAAAGGTCAACTTTTTTGTGTGCTTAGGGTCGCATCAACTTTTTTTGTGCTTAGGGCCGCCGATTTGTCGATTTGCCCAGGGCCGCCAAATGTCTCGAGCCGGGCCTGTCTCTTGATCTGGACCATCTGGTAACTGGACTCGAACCTCTTTTTGACTAGTCTTTGGAAAAGCTCCTGTGATTTGACGCAGTGCTCGTGAAAAGGCTACTGCCCTGTTCTTGGCCTTCGAGTGGCGCTTTAGAAGTTTGAAGATTACGACTACGATCTCACACGAAATAAAATCTCCGTGTTTTTGTATGGAGTACAATTACGATGACGTCATTGGCTTTAGCGACATGATATATAAATATATATATATAAGGTAAGATTTCAAATGATCAAATCTACCGTTGAAAAGTTAAGTTTTCGTTCGATACTGAATCATAGAAAAAGAATTTTCCGATCACTGTTATTTAATAGCCAATTTTGCTAAACAATCATGAGATCCAATGCTGGAGAGAAGTCAAACAAGACTATGCGAATGATTTTGGTAGTTATGTCGGATATCATTATACGTAATTTAATATTCTGAAGAGACAGACGAAAACGCAAACAGCGGTAGGCTTTAAGTCATTTACAGAGGATTTAAGTGTTAAGGCAGACTTTGGTCCGCATACTGGAGAAAATCATACAAATGGAATTTATGTGAGAACTCATATACACATTGTTTCAATGTGATGACATACATAAAAACCCATACAGAGGAAAACATACAACTTTCAGTTATGTCTGAAGTCATTTGCAGAGAATAGTGTAAAGTTACACATGAGACCTCACACAGGAGAAAGTCCCTACACGTGTATTTTAAGTCAGAAATCATGTCCACTAAGGCCACATGAAATGTCATAATGGAGAGAAAACCCCAAATAAGCCAGCTGTGTCAGAAATCATTTGCTGAAGGCAGTACTGTGAAGAAGCATATGAGAACCCATACTGGAGAAAAAGCACACAAATGTCAGTTATGTCAGAAATTATTTACCTTAGGTACTACTCTGTACCGTCACATGAGAACCCACACTGCAGAAAAACCATACAAATGTCACTTATGTCAGAAATCATTTACCTTAGGTACTACTCTGTACCGTCACATGAGAACCCACATTGGAGAAAAACCATACAAATGTCACTTATGTCAGAAATCATTTACCTTAGGTACTACTCTGTACCGTCACATGAGAACTCACACTCGAGGAAAACCATACAAATGCCAGCTGTGTCAAAAAGCGTTTGCCAAAAGTAGTAACCTGAATTGTCATATGAGAACCCATACTGGAGAAAAACCATACAAATGTCAGTTTTGTCAGAAATCATTTGCCGAAAGCAGCGCTCTGAAGAAGCACATGAGAACTCATACTAGAGAAAAACCATACATATGCCAGCTATGTCAAAAAGTGTTTGACACAGCCAGTCACCTGAACCATACAAATGCCAGTTATGTCAGAAATCATTTGCCATAGGTAATACTCTGAATCGTCACATGAGAACCCACACTGGAGAAAAACCATACCAATGCCAGCTGTGTCAAAATTCATTTGCCAACAGCAGTAACCTGATTTCTCATATGAGAACCCATACTGGAGAAAAACCATTCGTATGCCTGGTATGTCCGAAATCATTTGCTGTAGTTAATAATCTGAATTGTCACATGAGAACCCATACTGGAGAAAAACCATACAAATGCCAGTTATGTCAGAAATCATTTGCCATGAGTAATACTCTGAATCATCACATGAGAACTCATACTGGAGAAAAACCATACAAATGCCAGTTATGTCAAAAATCATTTAGTGAAGACAGTGCTGTGAATTGTCACATGAGCACCCACACTGGAGAGAAGACATACAAATGCCAGCTATGTCAGAAATCATTTGCCAAAAGTAGTCACCTGAATTGTCACATGAGAACCCATACTGGTGAAAAACCATACATATGCCAGCTATGTCAAAAAGTGTTTGACACAGCCAGTCACCTGAATTGTCACATGAGAACCCATACTGGAGAAAAACCATACATATGCCAATTTTGTCAGAAATCATTTGCCATAGGTAATTCACTGAATCGTCACATGAGAACCCACACTGGAGAAAAACCATACAAATGCCAATTTTGTCAGAATTCATTTGCCATAGGTAATACACTGAATCGTCACTTAAGAACCCACACTGGAGAAAAACCATTTCAATGCCAGCTATGTCAGAAATCATTTGCCGAAAGCAGTAACCTGAATCGTCACATGAGAACCCACACTGGAGAAAAACCATACAAATGCCAATTTTGTCAGAATTCATTTGCCATAGGTAATTCACTGAATCGTCACTTAAGAACCCACACTGGAGAAAAACCATTTCAATGCCAGCTATGTCAGAATTCATTTGCCGAAAGCAGTAACCTGAATCGTCACATGAGAACCCATACTGGAGAAAAGCCATACAGATGCCATTTATGCAGCAAAACGTTTAGACGGAAAGATACACTTACCATGCACCTAAACTGGCATGCTGGAGTAAAGCAGTCTGATTCAGAGAGGCAAATAATATCGGATCTTTCTCATTAAATGGCACAAGAGTTCCTCAGGAGAAATTAGAGAGCACACTGTTCCAACCATGGCAATACTATCAATTATGCTGTTTTTGTCAGAATTACAAAAGCATCAAACAATTACAAATTACTCTATTTTCATTCCCAAGAAATCACATGTTGCAGAGTTTTGAAGGAAACAATGATTCTAGGAATCACATGGCTCACCCTGCAGTTTATTTGCAGAGCATATTGATTAATTTCAGTTTCTTCTTTTCATGTTTAATTATTCTATTGCTTGAAATTTTGTTTATAATTTCTGATGGTGACTTGCTTACCTCAGTATTGATTTAATTTTTTTACTGTTTTTTTATGTTGTGATACCTACTTTGGTCAAAATGACATAGCATGTCAGAATGACGGTTTACAGTATATGCTAGAACTATACTGCGATATTATGTGCTAATTAAATGGCGATTGACGCCGACAAACTTTAAGGCTATTATTGTATCCACTGAGGCAGTGTCATAGGCCTTTGTAGATCCAATACCTATTGCAGCAGTTAGTTTTGGGAATTCTTTTGAAATTGGAGAACTGCCCATGTACTGCCTCGCCCCTTCCCGAATAGACGAACAACGCTAACGGCCATAGGCTCGGACTGCACGGTTTGGATACCAGTCCATCCACATGACGCATGACGGACCGCTTAATTGGCACATTTGGTGTACACGGCCGACTTGACTAAGCTCATTACTGCTTTGCGATCTCGGGATACACCATGAGGACGGACGACATTCATCTTTACAGATAATGCTGCATGTCTGATGCTCTGACCGTGGACGACTAGGAAACCAATGCAGCTCGTCGTTGAATTGTTAAGAGATTTGAATCTTGTGCTTGCACGGTTCATACATGGTGTGTCACCCAATCAAACGAACAGCGGATCTGATCAATTCATTGCAGAATGCGTGTGGGTCGAGGATATACGGTTTCTATACATTTAGGCCTACTATGTTACGGCAGAAAATTCCAGCGTTTACTGTGATTGATCACTTTAAAAAATTGTCTTACTTTAGTAGTACTACTACTAGCTGTAGTAGTAGTAGTAGTAGTGGTAGTAGGCCTAGTGGTAGTGGAAGTAGTAGTGGAAGAAGTAGTAGAAGTAGTAGAAATTGATAACTTCTATCGTGCCGGTGTTTAATGCACAAGGCATCGTCCGATGGCGCAACAAAACCCAAAGATAATCAGATAAATATTAAGTGGATCAGTGTTGCTGGCTAAAAGTAGTATTTACTATTTCGGCAATAGGTGAAGCATAAGTATGGAAAAACTTATCAGATGAATAGAAACCGATTAGATAGTCGATTAGAATCTAGTCCATATAGTTACCCATTTCTGGTAACAGATACGAAGTGTCTGAAATTAGAACGAGTCATAACATGAATCATCTAGGGTGTGACCTTTGTTTTGTGTAGGAAAGGTAAATGAGATGTTTCACACCAATTCTTCTAACTTATCAAGAAATGCAGAAGAGCAGTGATTGACTGATTAGCGACATCCAAATGAACATAAAAGTTAGGGGTCCACCGGAAAGACATTTTCCACCGAGTACCGAATCCGAGTATTTGGATGTACTATTTGCCGGATCCGGAAATGAACCGGGTACCATTTGTTCCATATGCGAAGCTTCACATTTTCATGTAATAAAAAATTATCGAAATAAATGTGTACTTGTAATAAGTGACTGATACATTTTGAATTTTAGTCATTTATGTGCAGTTGTGAAGTTTTCTAAAATGGCATTAAATTCAATAAAATTGACATATTAATTTCAAGAAAATGGAATTGAATTCAATGGATGTGTAATTGTTTTAAGGCTGAAGATTTATAATTTTTTATACGTAAGTTTTGAATAAGTTTTAAAAGAAAAATTTTTTTAAAGAAACATTTTTTGCAACTATTTGCGTCTACAGTATTTTCCGAGGCGAATAGTTCCGGAAACGGGATTTCCGGCCGAGGCAAATGTCCGAGGCGATTTCCGGTGGACCTCTAATAAAAGTCATCCACAAATAATTATTTCAGAAGTGAAAGAAATAAAACATTCAACTACTGACTGAGATTCACTTAGAAGAGAAGAAGAGCAATCCCGAAAGCTAACCCTAAGGCAAACATTGCTATGAAGTATAAGCGAGTTCATTTTCTTAGCCTCGGCATATGAGGGCGGGTTGCCAGTCCTCTCCGTCGCCGTTTCATCTTCCTACTGACAGTGTACGGTCAGTGTACATATCATAGGTGAGTTGGCTAGAGGTGCAGGTTCAGCAGAAATCTCAAATCAAATTTGAACCTCCGACCTTTCGTAGACAGTCCAGCTATACCCACTACACTTTCGAGCACCCCCAAAATTAACTTAAACGTAGATCAAATAGAAGTATGGTGCTCGTCAAATTTTCACAAGCAATACCTGGTTGTTGCCAGAACCGAGAGAAACAGCCAGGACTTGGGCTAGGTAGCTGTAGATTCATTCATTCATTCGAGGATTATATAGCGCCCCTCCATTCCTCCAAGGGAACTACTCAGAGGCGCTCCCGACACCAGCACGCTGATGACTTTGGTAGCTGTAAAAGGTAAATTGAAATGTGTCGGTTCCAACATCTGATCTACTTAAAATGCACGTAGTACTGTTATTGTACAAAATAAGCACTGTTGCAATGTTTTATATAACTACTAAGGCTTAACAAACATCAATGAAGCTGCTGTGTGTACAAAATGGAAAATTGTTGGAAATTGGGCTCCCTGCTAGCGGAGCAATGTTTTTGCTCCTTTTGGGATACTGGGCAATTGTTGGCTAAAGTCATTGCTACTGTATACAGTGAAGTACTACAATGTATTGAATTAATTCAGTTATACTCATGGGCGGCAATCCCGGGGGTTGAGGGGGACAAGACCCCACCTTTAAGAGTGGGGGACACACCATACATTTGTCTCGCGCCCCAAAAAATTTCGAAGAAACACCAAAAAAAAGGTCAGCAAATTTTATCGCGCGTGAGCGCGAACAAAATGTTGTTACAAATTTGTTTACCTCATTTTTTGACCAGATCAGTTCAAAACTCTTTTTTGACCAGATCATTTCAAAAGTGTCTCCCCCACCTGTCCAACAAGATCGCCGCCACTGGTTGCACTTGAATTTGGTGCTCGGTGTCAATAAACGTCATGTCATGTGTTGTAAAAACAGTATCTAAGGATACTGGTCTCTTTACATCCCTTAGTGTAATGCACAAGTTGATTAACCTGAAACCGAAGTCCACAATTCCCTAGTGAGAACTGATGGTAAAGAGACGCCAGAGATCTGGAAAGTGTGGATAAGGATAATGGAAGCGATCACACTTGAAAGAGACGATGCCACGGCAGTCTTTGCCTTTGGCGCCTTAGCATTATGATCACGAAACAGAGTTTCGCACAAATCTTGGTGCAGAGGAAGCGAGGGGTTTGCGATCAAAGAGGATACATCTAAATCATTCAATAGGCCGGCCATTGGAATCCCTTATCGGGTCATAACAAAAACTTAAAGATCCCGAGGCGCCAGCCAGGGAACCAGCCTCCAAACAGCAGACGACTTCCGGCCAATCAGCGGACGATAATGGGTGTTCTTTCTTGCGTAGCGTTAATGCCTTCATTCGATATGTG
This sequence comes from Allolobophora icterica, assembly GCA_963556255.1. Lineage (NCBI taxonomy): Eukaryota > Metazoa > Annelida > Clitellata > Crassiclitellata > Lumbricidae > Allolobophora > Allolobophora icterica. Next base: position 30,227,510 of record OY744614.1, read on the forward strand.
GCATTTTGCGTGCGCCTTTTTTAGAAGATCGCTCATAGATCAGCCGACGGGATGGTAGAGGATTGGGAGGAGTGGGACAGGGACGCCTGGAGTGTGGGGTGTGGAGCGCACGACGGGAGGGGGCTGTACCGTTCGCAACGGCAAATCATCGACATCTCCTCCATGGTCTCCTAATATCGGTGCTGCATTGCAGAAGAATCAGCTCTCCCACTCCGAGTCGCCCTACCAGGCCCTCTCCCCACGCTCTCTCTCTCTCTCTCTCTCTCTCTCTCTCTCTCTCTCTCTCTCTCTCTCTCTCTCTCTCTCTCTCTCTCTCTCTCTCTCTCTCTCTCTCTCTCACACTCTCACTCTCACTCTCTCTCTCTCTCTCTCTCTCCCTGAGTTGCTTCACCACAAAAGCACACTGTCCGTTCTAAACTTTGGCAACAACTTTCCAATGTTAACCTGCACATAAGCTTAGTATGAAAACTGACGACATTTAATCAACTGCTACGTAAGCTGACACTGCAGCAGGTCATTTCACGTTTCAGAATGTATTCTGCTTGCTGTTGCCATGTGGCTTCCAGTTTAGCAAATATCATTTATGGAAAGTGACCCAGAGACACGTGGTATGCAGTTACGAAGCTTTGAGATAGTACATTGCACAAAGCCACAGTGGGTTGAAAAATTACATCCAGTTTAGCCTCCGAGAACCGAGGGTTAATAGTTTTAATACGTAGATCTTTGCTACTTTGAGGGACTGCGTGTAGCCTATCACTCTTGTTTTGAAAGGCGCCTCCTCTCATGATCTTGACCCTCTGGTAACCGGACTCAGCTCCTCCTTTGACCACTCTTTGGAAAACCCCTCTGATTTGACGCAGCGCTCGTGAATGGGCTTGTGCCCTGTGCTTGGCCTTTGAGTGGCGCTTTAGAAGTTTGGAGATTATGATTAGGATCGCACAGAAATAAAATCTCCGTGTTTGTGTATAGAGTACAATTAACGATGACGTCATTGGCTATAGCGACATGACCTAAGGTAAGATTTCAAATGTATCGTTGACACGTTAAATTTTCGTTCGATACGGAATCATAGAAAAAAGAATATGCCGATAACTGTTGTTTTCTGGCCAGTTTTACTAAACCAATGCTTCAGAGAAGTCAAACAAGTTTATGCCAATGGTAGTTATGTCGGATATCGTTAGCCTATATAATTTAATATTCTGAAGAGACAGGCACGCATACAGCGGAAAGCCTTTAAGTCAATTAGAGGATTGAAGTGTTAAAGCAGACGCTGGACCGCATACTGGAGAAAACCATTCAAATGCATTTTATGTGAGATGTCTTGACACATTGTTTCAATGTGACGAGACACATGCAAACCATTACAGGGGAAAACATACAAATGTCAGTTGTCCCTTAAGTAATTTGCAGATAATAGTATTATAAAGTTACACATGAGACTTCCTACACGAGAAAGACCCTATACACATGTACTTTTGGTCAGAAGTCATTTCCGGGGGCTGTCATGACAAGTGCCAGATGAAAAGCTATAGTGTTGAAGAAAAATCTCACATGAGCCAGCTGTGTCAGAAATCATTTGCTGAATGCAGTACTGTGAATCATCACATGAGAACCCACACTGCAGAAAAACCATACAAATGCCAACTATGTCAAAAACCGTTTGCCAAAAGCAGTAGCCTGAATTGTCATAAGAGAACCCATATGCAGAAAAACCATACAAATGCCAGTTATGTCAGAAATCATTTGCTAACGGCAATGCTGTGAAGAAGCACATGAGAACCCTTACTGGAGAAAAGCCATACAAATGCCAGTTATGTCAAAAAGTGTTTGCCAAAAGTAGTGACCTGAGTTGTCACATGAGAACCCATACCGCAGAAAAACCATACAAATGCCAGTTATGTCAGAAATCGTTTGCCATAGGTAACATTCTGAATAGTCACATGAGAACTCATACTGGAGAAAAACCATACAAATGCCAGCTATGTCAAAAAGCGTTTGCTAACAGTAGTAACCTGAACTGTCACATGAGAACACATACTGGAGAAAAATCACACAAATGCCAGTTATGTCTGAAATCATTTGCCATGGGGAACATTCTGAATTGTCACATGAGAACCCATACTGGAGAAAAACCATACAAATGCCAGCTATGTCAAAAAGCGTTTGCCAACAGTAGTAACATGAATTGTCACATGAGAAGCCACACTGGAGAAAAACCATACAGATGCCAGTTATGTCAGAAATCATTTGCTGAAGGCAGTTCTGTGAACAAGCACATGAGAACCCATACCGGAGAAATTACATACAAATGTCAGTTATGTCAGAAATCATTTGCCCAAAGTTGTAACCTGAATTGTCACATGAGAACCCATACTGGAGAAAAGCCATACAAATGCCAGTTATGTCAGAAATCATTTGCTGAAAGCAGTTCTGTGAACAAGCACATGAGAACCCATACTGGAGAAAAACCATACAAATGTCAGTTATGTCAGAAATCATTTGCCCAAAGTTGTAACCTGGATTGTCACATGAGAACCCATACTGGAGAAAAACCATACAAATGCCAGTTATGTCAGAAACCATTTGCAGTAGGTAATACTCTGAATAGTCACATGAGAACCCACACTGGAGAAAAACCATACAAATGCAATCGATGCCAAAAAGCGTTTGCCAGAAGTGGTCGCCTGAATCGTCACATGAGAACCCATACTGGAGAAAAACCATACAAATGCCAGTTATGTCAGAAATCATTTGCCATGGGTAACATTCTGAATAGTCACATGAGAACTCATACTGGAGAAAAACCATACAAATGCCAGCTATGTCAAAAAGCGTTTGCTAACAGTAGTAACCTGAACAGTCACATGAGAACACATACTGGAGAAAAACCATACAAATGCCAGTTATGTCTGAAATCATTTGCCATGGGAAACATTCTGAATTGTCACATGAGAACCCATACTGGAGAAAAACCATACAAATGCCAGCTATGTCAAAAAGCGTTTGCCAACAGTAGTAACCTGAATTGTCACATGAGAACCCACACTGGAGAAAAACCATACAGATGCCAGTTATGTCAGAAATCATTTGCTGAAGGCAGTTCTGTGAACAAGCACTTGAGAACCCATACCGGAGAAACTACATACAAATGTCAGTTATGTCAGAAATCATTTGCCCAAAGTTGTAACCTGAATTGTCACATGAGAACCCATACTGGAGAAAAGCCATACAAATGCCAGTTATGTCAGAAATCATTTGCTGAAGGCAGTTCTGTGAACAAGCACTTGAGAACCCATACCGGAGAAACTACATACAAATGTCAGTTATGTCAGAAATCATTTGCCCAAAGTTGTAACCTGAATTGTCACATGAGAACCCATACTTAAGAAAACCATACAAATGCCAGTTATGTCAGAAATCATTTGCCCAAAGTTGTAACCTGGATTGTCACATGAGAACCCATACTGGAGAAAAACCATACAAATGCCAGTTATGTCAGAAATCATTTCCTGTAGGTAATACTCTGAAAAGTCACATGAGAACCCACACTGGAGAAAAACCATACAAATGCAATCTATGCCAAAAAGCGTTTGCCAGAAGTAGTCGCCTGAATCGTCACATGAGAACCCATACTGGAGAAAAACCATACATATGCCAGGTATGTCAGAAATCATTTGCTGAAGGCAGTACTGTGAAGAAGCACATGAGAACCCATACTGGAAAAAAAGCATACAAATGTCAGTTATGTCAGAAATCATTCGCTTTCGGTTATACTCTGAATCATCACATGAGAACCCACACTGGAGAAAAGCCATACATATGCCATTTATGCAGCAAAAGTTTTAGACGGAAAGACACACTTACCAAGCACCTAAGGATGCTGAAGTAAAGCTCTCTGATTGAGAGAGGCAATTAATATCGGATCTGCCTCATTAAATGGCACACGCGTACTTCAGGAGATTTTTGCCTGCATGGCTCTATTACCATAGCTATGTTTACGATCTCTACACGAAGATTGTGATTGATGAAAGTATCTCTCAACAAGTGTAATCAATTGAGGATGAGGTCATGGCCTTATGGACGTGGGATATTCAGTGAATGGTTTGAAATGAAGCAGGAATTTAAAGAGCACTGTTCCAACCATGGCAATACTACACTGGATGAATTATATATAAATTATGCTGTTTTTGTCAAGAGTACAGAAGCATCAAACAATTACAAATTACTGCATTTTTTTCCCAAGAAATCACATGTTGCAGAGTTTTGAAGGAAACAATGATTCTAGGAATCACATGGCTCACCCTGCAGTTTATTTTCAGAGCATATTGATTAATTTCAGTTTCTTCTTTTCATGTTTAATTGTTCTATTGTTTGAAATTTTGGTTAATAATTTCTGATGGTGACATGCTTACCTCACCATTGATTTAATTTTTTTATTGTTTTTGTGTTGTGATATTTACTTTGGATAAATTGACAGCATGTCAGAATGATGGTTTACAGTATATGCTAGAACTATACTGCGATATAATGTGCTAATTAAATGGCGATTGGCCCTAACAAACTTTAAAGTTCTTCTATCCGCTGACGCAGTGTCATAGGCCTTTGTAGATACAATAGCTTTTACAGCAGTTGGTTTTGGAAATTCGTTTGAAATTGGAGAACTTCCCAATGCCCATGTACTCCCTCGCCCCTTCCTGGATCTATAGACGGACAACGCCCATAGACTCGGACAGCACGCTTTGAGTACCAGTCTCATCCACGTGACGCAGTATCCGGACCACTTTGCACACTCGGTGTACACGGTCGACCTGACTAAGCTCATAACTACTTTTGGGATGTTGGATACACAGAAGGACGGACGACATTCATCTGTGCAGATAATGCTTACGTGGCTGATGCAGAATCACAAACATCTTATTAATGGACAGGAAATAGACCCAGACAGCAATTATTATAATGAGAACCAGATTCGGGCTTTGTATATTAGCCCCTCACAAGTAATGACTAAATTTTGCAAACATGTTAATAAGTTGTCAGTGATGCACATAAATTGTAGAAGTATAGGATCCAAATTACAGGATATACAACTACTTTTGACTCAGGCCCCTGTAGATATACTAGCGGTAACAGAGACTTGGCTGGATAATCTGGATGATAATACTTTAATTCTCCCTGGATACAAATTTATTAGTAAACCGAGAATTGCTCGTGGGGGAGGAGGAGTGGGAATATTTCTAAAAAATGGTATCACATTTCAGGAAGTTGACTGTAATGTCTCTTCTAGTATCTTGTCTTATGAGGCACTATTTATAACAGTGCCTCAACTTACAGGGCCTGATCTTCTTGTGGGAGTGATATACCGTCCCCCTGACCAGCCCTTAGAGGTATTTAATACTGAAATGGGCCTATTACTTCCATTAGTAAGTAAGAAAACAAAAAAAGTCATTCTCCTGGGTGACTTTAACGTAAACTTGCTAAAATACTGTGATCATGCTCTAACTCAAGAATTTCTTAACCTTATTCTGTCATCTCATTTTCTACCGTCTGTTGATTGTCCTACAAGGATAACAGAATTTACTGCTAGTCTTATAGACAATGTTTTTACAAACTTTTGGCAAGATATAATTGACCCGCTAGTCTTGGTAACGGATATATCGGACCACTTGCCTATTATTGTATGGATTGGAAATGGAAATGGTAAGAGTTGGACCTCTGGGAAAACCAGTATGACCCATCGAGTAATTAATGACAAACTTATTGAGCAATTTAATGAAGCACTTAATGTGCTTGACTGGTCCCTTGTAAGAATAGCTATTGAAAACAATAATGCTGAAACTGCCTATGATTTGTTCCATAATAAATATAAAGAAATTTATGATGATATATTTCCTCTGGCCAATAAGACACACAAAAAGAATGAACCGTGTAAGCCATGGATGACTAAAGGACTACTAAAATCTTGTAGGATGAAGGATAAACTATACTTAAAATATATCAAATCCCCAACTGATGAGAATAAGCGTAAATATAAAGCCTATCGCAATAAATTCAAACAATTGAGGACTAAAGCAGAAAAGCTATTTTATTCAAATGAGTTTCTTACTCATGCGCAAAACATGAGGAAAACTTGGGACATCATTAAATCTATAATTAACAAAACGGATAGAGGGACTCTTGTTGACTCAATAAAAATTAATGGTAATATAAATAGAGACCCTCAAACAATGGCGCAGGCATTTAATGAATACTTTGCTGGAGTTGGGCAAGCATTGGCTGACAAAATTCCATATTCCAATAATACATATGACAAGTACATGAATGTATCCGTGCAGAGCTCCTTTGTGTGCAATGCTACAACCCCAGAGGAGATTATAACCCTTGGTAAATCTATAAAGTTTACTCGTAGCACAGGTCCTGATGAAATTGACCCATTAATAGCAGTACGAACGCTAGGTACTACTGCTAAAATTCTTTCGGACATTATTAACTGCTCTTTCTCAACTGGGGTTGTTCCTTCTGGATTGAAATTATCCAAGGTTGTGACAATTTTTAAGCAAGGTGACAGACAGGAGGTGTCGAACTATCGACCAATCTCTATACTTTCTTACTTCTCAAAAATTATGGAAAAGGCTATGCATCAAAGACTAAACAATTTTGTAGAAAAAATGAACACCCTCTATCCAAACCAGCACGGCTTTCGATCAGGACACTCAACTGATATATCACTGATAAATATGCAAGACCTAATCTTAAAAGCAATAGATGAAAATAAGTTCTCAGTGGGAATATTCTTGGACCTAGCCAAGGCGTTTGACACTGTGGACCATAAATTATTGCTGAGCAAATTAGATAAATATGGAGTAAGGGGACCTCCACTAATGTGGTTTAAAAGTTACTTAAACCAACGTTTTCAAATGGTTCAATGTAATTATGCCAAATCGTCATGGAAAGTTATGAAATATGGTGTGCCACAAGGCTCAAATCTTGGCCCCTTACTCTTCCTGATATATATAAACGATCTCCCCAATTCTTCTAGCATTTTAAAATTCATCCTCTTTGCAGATGACACTAATGTATTTTATTCCAGTGAATCCTTAGGCCAACTTGTAGATACAATAAATGTAGAACTAAAAACAGTAGCTGACTGGTTTAGAGTGAATCGGCTCTCACTAAATGTGAAAAAGACTTGTTTTATTATATTTCGATCTGCTAAAAAGTCACTTCCGCCACTCCTAAACTCCCTCATGGTAGATGATATAACAATCAGTCAAGTCCAATCCACTAAATTTCTTGGGATCATTATTGATGAATGCTTAACATGGAAACATCATATCAATGCTGTGGCTATGAAAGTAGCTAAGAATATAGGTATACTGTCTAAAATATCGTATCTTATACCTGCCCATATACGGAAAAGCTTGTACTATACATTAATATACTCATAACTTACTTATGGTAATATTATCTGGGCATCTACATATATCACAAGATTGAAGAAACTCTCAACACTACAAAAAAGGGCTGTAAGAGTAATTGCACTTGACAAACGATATTCTCATACTAATATTAGATTCACTGAATATAACATTATAAAATTTCTAGATATAAATACTATGCAAGTTGGTATAATCATGTATAAATATTTCAATAATTTGCTACCAATTTCTTTTCCTAGGCTTTTTACTAAAATAACTGAAATACATAGTCATTTTACAAGGTCAGCCATGGCAGTATCTAAAATATATACAAGAACTAATTATTACCGATTTTCGTTCTACTGGACCTAGAATATGGAATACTATACCACTGAGCATCCGACATCTAGCCACAATTAGTAGCTTTAAAAAACAATGGATAAAATATTTAAATGCCATAGGAGCCTACCAGGTCTAAAAACATGATTGGGGAATTCTTGGTCTGCATCCATGGGATATCAATGCTGATCCAGCTTTGCTAACTGATTGCTAAATGTTTGTTAACTTGCTAATTAACTGTCAAATAGCTGCTTAATGAGCAGTGCTGTAAACCAATGATAAAATAATGCATTTGCCATCAATATGTAGATGGAATGTGGGTTACCCTAATATAGCGGGGCTCACGCCCCTTTTGGGTCGCCCTTGTTCCCGGTCCAGTGCAAAATGTGCTAATTCAGTCATAGTGCTTAACATACAGTATTAACTCACTATTTAGAAAGTATAACAGCTAATGTTATTCTCAAACTTTACATATCAATTGAATGAATGTATTAATATCATTGCTTTAATATTTCACATATTATGATGATATGTGCACTGTTCAAGGAACAATAAAGACTGATTTGATTTGATTTGAGTGTACTAACAGTGACAGGGAAACCAATGCAGCTCGTCGTTAAGTGTGAAGTGATTTGAATCTTGTGCTAGTACGGTTCATATGTGTGGGACCTTAAATGGCTTGTCACTTAATCAAGCGAACAGCGGATCTTGTCTGATCAATTCACTGCAAAATGCGCATGGGTCGAGGGTTTTTACATTTACTTAGTTACGGCAGAGAATTCCAGCGTTTACTATGACTGATCACTTTCAAAAATTGTCTTGCTTTACTGGTAGTGGTAGCAGTAGTAGCAGTAGTAGCAGTAGTAGTAGTAGCAGTAGCAGTAGTAGTAGTAGTAGTAGTAGTAGTAGTAGTAGTAGTAGTAGTAGTAGTAGTAGTAGTAGTAGTAGTAGTAGTAGTAGTACTAGTAGTAGCAGCAGCAGTAGTAGTAGTGGAAGTGGTAGTAGTAGAAGTAGTAGTAGTAAGTGATAACTTCTATTGCGCCGGTGTCTAATGCACAAGGCATCGACCGATGGCGCACCAAAACCCAACGATAATCATATCAATATTAAGTGAATCAGTATTGATGATTGATTAGAATCTAATCGATTAGTTAAGGGGGAAACCGATTAGCTAATCGATTAGAATCTAGTCGATTAGTTACCCAACTCTGGTAACAGATGGGAAGTGTCTTAAATTAGAACGAGTTATAACATGAATCGTCTAGGGCAGGGGTGGGCAAACTTTTTGCACATGGGGCCACATTAAACGCCAAAAAAATTCGGAGGGCCGGATAAAATTTTTTTAACTTTTAATAACGACTAACATGAAAAGAAGTTTACGTATTTATAATATATTAAATACACTTTGGCTGTTACCAATGAGATGTATGCGACTATGCATTTAATTAACAAGTTTCCCTTATTCCGGAGTGATTGCGCTGGTTGCAGTTCACAGTTTGAGTTCAAGTTTAGATCATTTAACATGGATTTGTTTATCTTCATAGTTCAAAATCTTTGTTAACAGATATAAGTGGATGCGACTAACATAAACATTTTAAAGCAAAAGTGTGTAGATTTGAGAATTTTTTCTGCCTGAGCGAAGAAAATAATGAGCTGCACTTTGAGAACAATGTTACGTTGTGGGACGGTTAACTCCTGCTGAACTGCTGAAGTTCTGTATAACAGTATAATATTATGCGCTAATTGTCAATGTCAAATGAGAATGGATAGTAAATTCAGCAAATTCAGTTGCAATTGATTTAAAATCCACAAATCGTCTGAAGAACTTTTCTGTCAAGCTTGACAGCTGAAATCTATATTTTTCCTACCCTGCGGTTTGCAACTGCAGGTTAAGAAAGTTCCCGTAGTTTTGTTCTTTCATCTGCTTTGAAAGCAACATTAGCTTTACTTGAACGGATTTCACGATTTCACTTCTGCGTAGGCCTATACAGATCATGTGCAAAAACCTCTGCAGGGAAGTGGGGCAGATCGGCAGAGTTAATGCATAGAGTTATTATTAAAGACGAGACCAGAATAGTGAGCAAGAGAGCAGAGCCACTTAAGTTAAACGAAGAAATGTCGCAGTCTGAATTTTTCAAACATTTTCTGAAGAGTTGTGGGGCCGGATAAAACGTGTTGGCGGGCCGGATCCGGGCCGCGGGCCGTAGTTTGCCCACCTCTGGTCCAGGGTGTGGCCTCTGTCATGTTTAGTAAAGGTAAATGAGATGTTTCACACTTAACACACTTCTAACTTATCAAGAAATGCTGAAGCGCAATGATTGACTAATTGGCGACATCCAAATGAACATAAAAGTCATCAACAAATAATTACTTCACATGGGAAAGAAATCAAATGTTCAAGTAGTGACTGAGCTTCACTTAGAAGGAGCAGTCCCTTAAGGTAGCCCTGAGACAGCCATGGTATGAAAGTATTAGCGACTTCATTTTCTTGGCCTCGGCATATAAAAGCCGGTGGCCAGTCCTCTCCCTCGCCGTCTCATCTTCCCACCGACAATGTAGGTTATTGTACACATTATAGTTGAGTTGGCTAGGCGGTGCACGTGGAGCAGAGATCTCAAACCAAATTTGAAACCTCGACCTCTCGATTGACAGCCCTGCACGCTAGCGACTATACTATCGAGCACCCCCAAGATTAACTTAAACGTAAATCAGATAGAAAATATGGTGCATGATAAATGTTCACAAGCAATCCCTGGTTGTTGCCAGAACCGAGAGAAGCAGCCAGGACCTAGGCTAGGTACCCGTAGAAAATTTGGTAGCTGTAATAGGTAAATTGAAATGTGTCGGTTCCAACATCTGATCTAAACAGTATCTAAAGATACTGGTCTCCTATAGCTCCCTTTTCGTAATGCACAAGTTGATTAACCTGAAACCGAAGTCCACAATTCCCTAGTGAGAACTGATGGTTAAAGAGACACCATAGATCTGGAAAGTGTGGAATGTGGATAAGGATACTGGAAGCGATCACTTGAAAGAGACGATGACTTGGCAATCGTTGCCTTCGGTGCCTCAGCATTATGATCACAAAACTGCCTTTCGCACAAATCTTGCTGCAGAGGAAGCGAGGGGACTGCGATTCAATAGGCCGGCCATTGGAGTCCCTAATCGGGTCATAACAAAAACTTAAGGATCCCGAGGCGTCACCCAGAGAACCAGCCTCCAAACAGCAGACGACTTCCGGCCAATGAGCGGACGATAATGGGTGTTCTTTTTTGCGTAGCGTTAATGCCTTCATTAGATATGTGGCATTTTGCGTGCGCCTTTTTTAGAAGATCGCTCATAGATCAGCCGACGGGATGGGGGAGGGGTTGGGAGAAGTGGGACAGGGACGCGTGGAGTGCGGGGTGTGGAGCGTACGACGGGAGGAAAAGGCGCGGGTGCCATTATCCGTGCACGCTTCATAAAACTGCACGACTGTTGGGCGGTGAAGGCGGAGGACGGCGACAACGTTGTGTTTTTTATGGAGGCGAGGGGGCTGTGCCGTTCGCAACGGCAAATCATCGACATCTCCTCCATGGTCTCCTAATATCGGTGCTGCATTGCAGAGGAATCAGCTCTCCCACTCCGAGTCGCCCTGCCGGGCCTTCTCCCCACGCCGCCTGTCTCTCTCTCCCTCTCCACTGGCGTTATTTATTTCGATCGGAACAATACGTGTCGGATCGAGGGTGCATTGGAAGCAGCCAAAAGCCGCCAGCCACTCTTCCTCTTGTCTGTCGACATAAGCTGTCTGGTAGAGGAGCAGAAGTTATGCGGTCGACAGCTAGACACTCCCTTCCAGTTATTACAATGAACGCTATTTATATTTACATCAGTTAATGTTTGTATTTTATGTCTGATGACATGTACACTTCAGTGTCTGGTTTTTGCCGATACTGATATTACGAATGCACTCTGCACTCTTCGGCGAAGAGGCCTGGAAGAGAATTATGGGCCCCGTTATAGCACTCACAACGCTCGAAGAGGTCGTAGCCGGGAGTCATGTTTACTGCCAGCCTTAACCACCTGGGTTTGAACCCTGTCGCATACATACATAGGGACCTACTATCACCACTGGAAGTCGTTAAAAGTTGCTCATACGTAGCATCAGACTGTAAACTCATGCAACGCCTTTGCTATGACAGCGTACTAGTCCATTAGGGCTCTATGCAGACCTAACGTTTCTGTACAAAGTGTAAACACGTTCACGTGCGCGCATATACCCATTTACTTATGATATTGTGAGCGTACAAGGCACGGGAGAAGTGAGATCTGTTCGTGAATCGTGAATGGTCGGAAGAATAGGCTAGTTTGTTTAATTGCTCGCGGAGGCCAATAATTAATCAGGAACTCTGCTTTTATTGGTTTTGATATATATGAGATTGACAACCCGTTCGGAGAGTTTCTGTAGAAAATAGAGATTTGAAAATGGACGGTAGTTGGAGAGGAGTTCCATGTCTAGGGATGTTTTTTGAAGTGGTTTAATAACGCACCGGTCGATAGAGACGGGTCGATGCAATAGCAAAAACAGGGTCTTTCAATTTGGGATTTCCGCAAATGGGGTGATTGGTCACCCAAATGAGGAATGGAGAACGGTAATGTAAAAACTGCGGACGGTTTCATCTTAATTTGAGACATTTCAGTATAACCTGTGCCTTAAACAACAACTACAGTCAGAGAGTAGACGGCCTGTGATCTTTTGCTGGGTGGGGCAACATTAATTACCCTGTCCCATTGCACATTCGGCTGCATAAGATCAATATCGTCGCCTAATCTAGGCCACAGTATACTCAGTAGGAGTGCGGACATCCGCAAAGGGGATGTGGGAGAGCAATGCCAAATGCGAGCAAGAGGAGGGAGGGATCAAAAGTAGATTTCTGAGGACGTCCTTTATCGTCTACCCGGAAGACAATCAAGGCACAATCTAATAGTATACGTCTGAGTTTGTTTGACTTGTATGTCGTCTCTTTTATACAACGCGATTTTCTAGGCTTTTAGTTCAGTCCTAATTATCGTGTAGACCCTAATCTTACACGAACAGGAGAAAACGTACCAGATGTTACTGCCCACGTGGCAGGCCAGTGTGCGCATGCATGTAGACAGTGTTTTAGTTGTTAAAAAACAACTGGGGGGTCAAAAATTTGCAGATTACCAAATCACATAATCACGTAGCCCAAACACCAGTTTTTTGTAGTAAAGTAACCCCCAACATATTTTCAGTTACTTAGCTAAGGGGGTTAGAAAGAGAACTTGCGGGTTGAACCCCCCAAACAACTAAAACACTGCATGTAGATGGAAGGGGTTAGCCATGACAAGATCCGTGATGTTTCAACGGGCGTCATGCACTGTTCTGACATAATATTTAATTATACACATAAGCCTAAATATACTCCATTGCAGGCCGTATGTATTATGCGTGTGTTCACTGTTCACGTTCAATTGTATACTTAGATATGTATTATATATATATATATATATATATATATAATGCTTAACTATATGTGCACACCGCATGTATATATATATATACAGATCCATATAAGATATATTCCATACACATAATATGTGTAGGGAATATATCTTATATGCATCTGTATTATACATATATAATATGTATAATACATGCATTTTCTTATCGACAAAAATGCGTTAGTAAGGGTGACGATCGTGACTGCAAAATATATTACCATGGCGACGGCCGCCATCTTAGCGTCGGCCGTTGTCATGGTAAATCACGTGATCAGGCCAAGCCGCCGCGTTCGTTGAAGAATTGAGCGCAAAGTGAACTGTTTATAGCCCAACAAATTAGACGCCTTTGCGCTAATGTTCGCCCTCTACCACGTTCGCCATCTCGAATCCCCCAGCTGCGTCGTCGCCGTGTACTGGGGCTCCGTTTCCTATCTAATTATTTTCTCCATCATGATTTCTGGAACGTTGCTCACGTTATCCCGTCATTTGGAACGAGACCCATATAATCGTCGACTCGAAAACGTAATTGATAGAAGCGTCGAATGTACAGATTATTAATAATACGCAAGTCTTGCCAGATGTTTCGTGAAAAGGAAATGCGCTAAAAAAGTATCTCTTCTTCGCCGGTTAGATGTACGGTTACGGGATGAACGTTTTTCACCTAGGGCGATAAAGAGCCGTTGTCGTAGGCCTATATCTGCCGTGAGCGTCACTTAAAATGATTACGTCATCAGTTATGAACGAGACGAGACCGTTGTCAAACAACTTCGAGATCTCGCGAGATGTACGAGACGACCGCTAGATGGCGTATCGGACTGATTAAAAGCTGATCTTTTTGAAATCCCGGAACGTCGTTCGTAATTTCTAAAATGATTCGCCTATGTAGGCCTACGTTCAGAATTGCACAGTATACAGATAGGCCCTATCAACTATCATCGCCGTCGATCATCCTTATAACACCTCTCTCTACCTCTCTTCCGCTAACGCTTGAAGACCATTCTATTCGATCCTGGTTTCATTGTGTTAGGTCGTGGTTTCATTGTGTTGGTTCGGGAGCGTCTTTCGTGAGTCTCTGTTGAACAGGCGCTACGTAAATGAGCAAGTAGGGCCTACCATTGCCATTACTATTACAGTTCCGTCACCCGTTACAATCACCGCTACCATTACCGTTGCCATTACGATTACCGTTACCGTGACGATTACCGTTACAATTTTCATTACCGTCACCATTACCGTTACCACTACTATTACCGCTACCGTTACCATTAGAGTTTGTAAGTAAATCTTTGTCGCCTGCCATCTAGTCTCGTTCACAACGGTAACGACGACCTTAATTCCTTCGTCTGTGTCTCACCTCTTGCCTGTGGGTCCGATAGGGCCTAACATACTCATAACTAGTGGGACAAATGTTGGAAGAGTTTTAAGATTTGCCCCAGTAGTAAATCAGAATTAATAAAACGCATTGTCATGAAATTCCCAAAAAAGGTCATCAACATTTTCGGGAGATGAATTCCTAAAACGGTCATCGAAGTTTTTTTCAGAGACGATTTCCAAAAATAGGTCATGAAATAGACCCATGGCTGATTTTGTCCCAGTAGTCAAAATTCCTTAATATATGCACTGCGAACGCCTGTATTATGGTGTGATTAACGGTAACCGTTGTCGTGTGCATATTATATATCGAAGTGCTTTATGGATTACATCTTTGAAACTCGAATAATAAAATTAACATTTAAAAATTAAAGTAAATTGAATTATATAAAATTTTGGACAATTTATATTCTGTAGAAATTGAGGTTATTTCCCATGGTTATGTACAATTGTACATGGCCTGCAAGAGCCTTAGAAATTTATAACTCACTGAGTTGCCTCACTACAAAAGTACACTGTCCGTTCTAATCTTTGGCACCAACTTTCAAATGTTAGCCTGCACATGAGCGTAGTATGAAACCAGACATTTAATCAACTGCTTCGTAAGCTGACATTGCAGCAGGTCATTTCACGTTTCAGAATGTATTCTGCTTGTTGTTACCACATGGCTTCCAGTTTAGCAAACATCGTTGATGGAAAGTTACCCAGAGACACATGGTATAGGTCTATACAATAGCGATGCTTTGAGATAATACAATGCACAAAGTCACAGTGGGTTGAAAAATTCCATCCAGTGTAGCCTCCGGGGACCGAGGGTTAATAGTTTTCGTATCTTTTTGCTACTTTAAGAGATTACGTGGAGCTTATCACTCCTGTTTTGAAAGGTGCCTCCTCTATTGATCTGGACCATCTGGTAACCGGACTCGGACCTCCTTTTGACTACTGTTTGGAAAAGCCCTCTGTTTGACGCAGCGCTCGTGAATAGGCTGTTGCCCTGTGCTTGGCCTTCGAGTGGGCAGTGGCGCTTTAGAAGTTTGGAGATTACGATTACAATCTTACAAAAATAAAATCTCCATGTTTTTGTGTATGGAGTACAATTAGTGATGACGTCATTGGTTTTAGAGACGTGATAATATTATAGGGTAAGATTTAAAATCTACCGTTGACAAATTAAGTTATCGTTCAATAATGAATCAATTTCTACAGATCTATCAAAATTTTAGCTTTCATTAGAATGTAGGGCCTGCTCTTACCCTCATCCTCGCAACATAATTTTTATTTACTAGGCCATATACGTTATTTACCAACTAGGGATATCAATGACCCCAAATCAAAGAGACGAATGCGCTCGTATCGCTCGTTGTGTTAGGTTGGTGGCAACAGAATTGCATCAATATATGAAATATTATCTATCGGTAAATATCGCAATGATTGTGCAATATGCATGGCTCCTTTTGAATGATTTGACATCTCAAGATGACAAAGCGGAAATGCTGAAGAGTTGGCTTATATACAACCATTAAAACTAACGTCTGCGCATTCTTTGCTTTAATTCTTCCAGTATATACCAGTCCGTCAGCCAGAAATTCTTGAAGCAGAGGAATAGTTGTGAATAAAGTGTCTACTACGATGTTTCTGCTTGACAGACGCCACGGTGACACCAGTCCCTCATAACCTTTACATCTTGACCCAAATCTCTGTACACCAGGCTGCATATGAGATGGATATGCCATATCAATGTGTACGATACATGTAGCAACATCACAGCACTACCAGATCTTCAGCCCATATTTTGCTTATTTTGACAGGATGCTTGAAACTATATCTTGTTGCTTCTTAGACTCTTGACTTGAGTGAAGAACAATATATGTGAACCATTTCATTAGTGATAAAGAATTGAAATGCTCCCACATGGTGACCAAATCCGGCTTTTCTAACCCTAAGCCATACTGATACTGATTGTCTATGTAAGATTGTTTATTACCCCAACTGAATAAAATTCAGAATAAATGCAAATGAAGGAGCGATTATATTTTACATTGAAATGGTGTATTTAAGGAACAAACTTCTAAATTCCAGTTTCTATTTCCAATAGGCCACAGGTAGCCAAGTGAAGTGTCAAATAACCCCAGTTGGTATGACGGTTAATTGAGCAGAGTTTCAAAACTTCCAATCGGCGTCAGTATTGCACCATTAACTATTCCTCATCAATGTGAACACGAACACAGCAAATAAAACTGGCAGCCCCTAGATTACAGGAAGATTATATTTTACTAGAAACATGTAAAGTGCAATTTAATGAGACTCGGTTAGTTAACTATGTGGAAGAATTCATTTCAAGTGTTACCGTACATGGCATTGTTTGTTCATGGCCGCCTTAAGGCTAGTGCAGGCCCGGGTGCTGTGATTACCTATATAGCCATCAGCGCCCGACCCAATTACAAGTTCAATAAAAAATTGTTATTGTACTTCCAAAAATGCGGGCCCCTAAAAACTGCGGGCCCGGGTGCTGCAGCACCTTAAGATCCTCCTTAATGCGGGCCTGTGTTTGTTCTTTTAGGGGCCCGTAACGGAATAAGTGCCATCACCGCAAAGAAATAATTATTCCTTTCGTGACACAGCTGATGAGGATATGAAACACGACCTCATAGAAAAAAAGAATATGTTGTTTTGTAAGCAATTTTACAAAACAGTCATGAGATGCAATGCTGGAGAGTTCTCAACTTAGAAGACTATGCCAATGGTAGTTATGTCGGATATCATATACGTAATTTAATATTCTGAAGAGACAGACGAAAACGTATACAGTGGAAAGCCTTGAAGTCATTTACAGAGGATTGAAGAGTTAAGGCAGACGCTGGACCCACACTGGAGAAAACCATTCAAGTTCAATTTTTGTGTGAGAACTCATTTACACATTGTTTCAATGTGACGAGACACATGAAACCCCATACAGAGGAAAAACATACAAATGTCAGTTATGCCTGAGATAATTTGCAGAGAATAGTATTATAAAGTTACACATGAGACCTCATACTGGAGAAAGTCCCAACAGTTGTATTTTAAGTCAGAAATCATTTCCGGGGCGCTGTCCTCACAAGGGCTACAAGAAAAGCCATAATGTTGAAGAAAAACCCCACATAAGCCAGGATATGAGAACCCACCCTGGAGAAAAACCATACCATTGCCAGCTATGCCAGAAAGCGTTTCCAAAAAGGAGTAACCTGAATTGTCACATGAGAACCCATACTGGAGAAAAACCATACAAATGCCAGCTATGTCAAAAAGCGTTTGCCAAAGGTAGTAACCTGAATTGCCACATGAAAACCCATACTGGAGAAAAACCGTACAAATGCCAGTTATGCCAGAAATCATTTGCCCAAATTAGTGACTTGAAATGTCACCTGAGAACCCATACTGGAGAAAAACCATTCATATGCCGGCTATGTCCGAAATCCTTTGCTGTAGGTAATTCTCTGAATCGTCATATAAGAACCCATACTGGAGAAAAACCATACAAATGCCAGTTATGTCCGAAATCATTTGCCATGGGTAATACTCTGAATCGTCACATGAGAACTCACACTGCAGAAAAACCATACAAATGCCAGCTATGTCAAAAAGCGTTTTCCCAAACTAGTAACCTGTATTGTCACATGAGAATCCACGCTGGAGAAAATGCACAACAATGCCAGCTATGTCAGAATTCATTTGCCAACAGTGGTAACCTGAATCGTCACATGAGAACCCATACTGAAGAAAAGCCATACATATATGTATGCCATTTGTGCATCAAAACGTTTAGACGGAAAGACACACTTACCATGCACCTAAGAAGGCATGCTGGAGTAAAGCTGTCTGATTCAGAGAGACAAATAATATCGGATCTGCCTCATTAAATGGCACAAGCGTACTTTAGGAGATTGTTGCCTGTATGACTCTATTATCACTGCTATGTTTACGATCTCTTCACGAAGACTGTGACTGGTGAAAGTATCTCTCAACAAGTGTAATCAATTGAGGATGATGTCGTGACCTTATGGATGTGGGATATTCAGTGAATTGTTTGAAATGAAGCAGGAATTTAGAGCAATACTCCGCTGGGTGAATTATTTATCAGTTAGCCTGTGCTGTTTTTTGTCAGAACTACAAAACATCAAACAATTAGAAATTACTGCATTTTTTTTTCCAAGAAATCACATGTTGCAGAATTTTAAAGGAAACAATTATTCTAGTAATCACTTAGCTCACCCTGCAGTTTATTTTCAGAGCATTTTGATTGATTTCAGTTTATTTTATTAATGTTTAATTATTCTATTGTTTGAAATTTTGGTTTACCACTTCTGATGATGATCACTTGCTTATCTCAGCATTGTTTTAATTTTTTACTGTTTTTTTTATGTTGTGATATCTACTTTGGACAAAATGGCATAGCCATAGCTTGTCAGAATGACGGTTTACAGTATGTGCTAGAACTATACGACGACATTATCTGCTAAATAAATGGCGATTGGCGCTAACAAACTAAAAAGTTCTTGTATCCACTGACGCAGTGTCGTTGGTCTTTGTAGATACCATAACTTTAACAGCAGTTAGTTTTGAAATTCTTTTGAAATGGATAACTGCCCATGTACTGCCTCGCCCCTTCCTGGATAGACGGACAACGCTAACG
The DNA here is from genome assembly GCA_963556255.1 of Allolobophora icterica. Taxonomy (NCBI): domain Eukaryota; kingdom Metazoa; phylum Annelida; class Clitellata; order Crassiclitellata; family Lumbricidae; genus Allolobophora; species Allolobophora icterica. The sequence continues at coordinate 30,246,812 of OY744614.1, forward strand.
ACTCTGACTGCACGGTTTTGATACCAGCCCATACACATGCAGTATCCGGACCGCTTGGCACACTCGATGTACACAGTCGACCTGACTAAGCTCATTACTGCTTTTGGATGTTGGATACACAAGAAGAACGGACGACATTCATCTGTGCAGATAATGCTACATGTCAGATGCAGAGTGTACTAAAAGTGACTGGGAAACTAATGCAGCTCGTCGTTGAAATGTTGCGAGATTTGAATCCTGTGCTTGCACGGTTCATATGTGTGGGACCTTAAATGGCTTGTCACTTAATCAAGCGAACAGAGGATCTTGTCTGATCAATTCACTGCAAAATGCGCATGGGTCGAGGGTTTTTACATTTACTTAGTTACGGCAGAGAATTCCAGCGTTTACTATGACTGATCACTTTCAAAAATTGTCTTGCTTTAGCAGTAGCAGCAGTAGTAGTAGCTTTAGTAGTAGTAGTAGTAGTAGTAGTAGTAGTAGTAGTAGTAATAGTAGTAGTAGTAGTAGTAGTAGCAGTAGCAGTAGTAGTAGTAGTAGTAGTAGTAGTAGTACTAGTAGTAGCAGCAGCAGTAGTAGTAGTGGAAGTGGTAGTAGTAGAAGTAGTAGTAGTAAGTGATAACTTCTATTGCGCCGGTGTCTAATGCACAAGGCATCGACCGATGGCGCACCAAAACCCAACGATAATCATATCAATATTAAGTGAATCAGTATTGATGATTGATTAGAATCTAATCGATTAGTAACCGGAGAAGCCGATTAGCTAATCGATTAGAATCTAATCGACCAACTCTGGTAACAGATGGGAAGTGTCTTAAATTAGAACGAGTTATATTAAACTTGAATCATCTAGGGTGTGGCCTCTGTCATGTTTAGTAAAGGTAAATGAGATGTTTCACACTTAACACACTTCTAACTTATCGAGAAATACTGAAGCGCAATGATTGACTGATTGGCGACATCCAATTGAACATAAAACTCATCCATAAATAATTGCTTCAGAAGGGAAAGAAATAAATATTCAACTAGTGACTGAGATTCACTTAGACGAGAAGAGCAGTCCCTTAAGCTAGCCCTAAGGCAGCCATGGGTATGAAGTACTAGCGAGCTCATTTTCTTAGTCTCGGCATGTGAGGGCGGGTGGCCACTCCTCTTCCTCGCCGTCTCATCTTCCCACCGACAGTATACTTCAGTGTACACATCATAGACTAGAGGGTGCCGATGGAGCAGAAATCTCGAACCAAATTTGAACCCCCGATCTCTCGATTGACAGTCCAGCACATTAAGCACTACACTCTCGAGCACCTCCAGATTCATTTAAACGTAGATCAAATAGAAACACGGTGCGCGATCAATGTTCACAAGCAATGCCTAGTTGTTGCCAAACCAAGAGAAGCAGCTAGGACCTTGGCTAGGTAGCTGTAGATGACGTAGTAGCTGTAATAGGTAAATTGAAATGTGTCGGTTTCAACATCTGATCTATTACGTCCTTAGTGTAATGCTCAGGTTCATGAATCTTAAAAAGAAGTCCACAATTCCCTAGAGAGAGTTGAGATGTTATAGAGACACCAGAGACCTGGAAAGTGTGGATAAGGATACTGGAAGCGATCACTTGAAAGAGAAGACGCCATGGCAGTCGTTGCCTTCGGCGCCTTAGCACTATGATCACGAAACTGCATTTCGCACAAATCTTGCTGCAGAGGAAGCGAAGGGGCTGCGATCAAAGAGGGTACATCTATATCAGTCAATAGGCCGGCCATTTGAATCCCTAACCGGGTCATAACAAAAACTTAAAGATCCCGATTCCCGAGGCGCCAAACAGGGAACCAGCCTCCAAACAGCAGACGACTTTCGGCCAATGAGCGGACGATAATGGGTGTTCTTTCTTGCGTAGCGTTAATGCCTTCATTAGATATGTGGCATTTTATACGTGCGCCTTTTTAAAATGATCGTTCATAGATCAGTCGACGGGATGGGAGGGTGGGAGAAGTGGGACAGGGACGCGTGGAGTGCGGGGTGTGGAGCGCACGACGGGAGGAAAAGGCGCGGGTGCCATTATCCGTGCACGCTTCATAAAACTGCACGACTCTTGGGCGGTGAAGGCGGAGAACGGCGACAACGTTGTGTTTTTATGGAGGCGAGGGGGAAGGGACCGTTCGCAACGGCAAATCATCGACATCTCCTCCGTGGTCTCCTAATATCGGTGCTGCATTGCAGAAGAATCAGCTCTCCCACTCCGAGACACCATGCCAGGCCCTCTCCCCACGCCGTATCAATCTCCCTCTCCACTGGCGTTATTTATTTCTGTCGGAACAATAGGCCTACGTGTCGGATCGAGGGTGCATTGGGAGCAGTCAACGGCAGCCAGCCACTCTTTCTCTTGTCTGTCGACATAAGCTGTCTGGTAGAGGAGCAGAAGTTGTGCGGTCGACAGCCAGACACTTCCTTCCAGTTTTTACGAAAGATATCGTACAATGCGCCACAATGAACGCTATCTATATTTACAGCAGTTAATGTTTGTATTAATCACCTCGGGCGATAAAGACCCGTTGTCGTAATACATCTGCCGGGAGCGTCACTTAAAATTATGACGTCATCAATTATGAACGAGACGAGACCGTTGTCAAACAACTTCGAGATCTCGCCAGACGACAGCTAGATGGCGTATAGGACTGATTAAAAGCTGATCTTATTGAAATCTCGGAATGTCGTTCGTAATTTCTAAAGCTACTCGTGCTCAAGTAGCTCGCGAGTTGCAGAGTGAGCAGTGCGCATGCGAAATTCGCGCTGGTGGTAAAAATCAAGCAAGGACGACTTTTCCGTTTCATTGCACAAATTTCTATAGGGCTAATGATGAGACACACACACACAACACATACATACATACATACATACATACATACATACATACATACATACATACATACATACATACATACATACATACATACATACATACATACATACATACATACATACATACATACATACATACATACACTCATACATACTTACATACAATGTATGTATGTATGTATGTATGTATGTATGTATGTATGTCATACATACATAGGCCTACATAAATACATGAATACATACCTGCCTGCGTACGTGTTTGGTGCTCCCAGTGGGCCCAGTCTTTGTCGTTCTGGGCATTTTTCCTTCAATGCTCGTTCATTATAGTGGAACAACGTTTCATTATGTTGCCGATCCATTTCCTGCATGCGAATATAAATAGTTCCTGTCTTAAATATCAGTCCCATTCTTTTTCCTTCCACACCATCTCAGCTCTTCATTGTTTTTGTCTGCCGTAGGCTATAAAACTAAACTGTTCGATCGTCAGTCGTATATCTTCATCAAATATATGTCACCAGTCCATTGAAATGCCATCCTTCGTTTCATGTCTGAGTTGTGGATAAGTTGACCAGCTACAACCTTATCTTATACCCTTATACAGGGAAGAGATATTATCTATCGGCCTAAAATTATTAGACTCTGCTGAATCTGGTCCATCAGCCTTGAGCACAGGAAAAAGGCATCGACCTCTTCTGTTAGGCAGAAGAACATCTTCATTTAGGGAGCGGTTACAGAGTGCTGTGATGCAGGGGCGTAGCAATGGGTTGTGCAGGTTGTGCAAAGCACAAGGGCCCCCGGCGGTTAGAAGGGCCTCTGGCAGCGAGCATCAATTTTAGCCTAGAAGTGAATCTACATGTACAGCAAGTTAGCAACAACGTGCACAGTAATAAACACTCAAGTGATCAACCATCTTCGAAATTGCACAACTGCTACTCGTTGACTCTCATCTACATTCAGCGATGATGTCTGCACTGCCTACATGTTCCTGTTGACTTTGCCTGTGACTGTTGCGTCACGTGAACGATCATTTTCAAAATTGAAGCCAATGAAAAACTATAAACAAAGTACAATGTCAGAAGAGGGCTGAGCGACTTGGCAATCTTGCCAATAGAAATGAACTACCAGAAAGCTTGACACTTCAAAAGTGGTAGATTTTTTTGTGTAAGAGAAGGCTCGGAAACGATTTCGTTTTTTTACCAACCAACCCAACTGTTTCACAATTTGACAGAATTGAAGTGTGGATAATTCATATTTTAGCAGTCACAGCAAATGGAACAATGTTTTAGATTAACTATGCTCTAGGCCTAGCTCAATTTTTTTTATGCTAGCCTGGAGAAATAAAAAAAAACAATTTTTATAAAAATAAATCAGAGAAAATTATTTAAGTGTAATTATTTAATTATTATTTAATTGGGGTGCGATTTGTGATATTTGCATATTTCTCACGGTGCGAAATAAGCAAATATCGCAAAAGCGCCAAGCATTTTTTGCACAGCGGTTTTTTCAAATAGAAGGGGCTCAAGGGGCCCATCATCGAAGCTCTGCACAAGGGCCCCCAAAAACGTTTCTACGCCACTGCTGTGATGAAGGGTATGAGGGTTTCGATTAATTCCTGAAGAATGAGCAGGATCAAGATCGCAGGTCCTCGGCGGCGATGCCAGAGTGATCTTCCGTAGTTCCTCGCTGGTTACTGGGCCCAGGGCAGACAGGCCACAGCTGATCGGCGGGAAGGTCGGCGACGGGCAGCCCGCCGCTTGTTCTAGTCAATACCAAGTACTTCATAACGTGTACTTCTGTTTTAAAATTTGAGTCTACTTATAATTTGTAATATCTCGCCATCAGGCTTTATTCCTTTGGCTCTCTTGGAAATCCAAATTGGGAATTAGGCAGTGGTGTAGTCCTAAAAAATGAAGTGGGGGAACGCCTGGAAATTGAAAAAATTAATAAATGTAATTATGTAAATTTATACATAGGAATTTGTTATTTAGTATAAAGCCAACACATATATAAATATATCTGCGAAACTGCGAAAGGCTCCAGTAAGTAAGCAGTTGAAACTGTGAGTCTTGAAGTCTTCTTTGTTCATTTATTTCAGCAGAAATGCTGCAAAATAGTGAGGGATCGCGTTCCCTCCCTGGAAAAAAGTGGGGGAACGGCGTTCCCCCGCGTTCCCGCCCCACTACACCACTGGAATTAGGCCTACAATATGGGTGACCGAACTAAACGGGCCCTTCCTCCCATGGATTGGGACTCCCATTGTCGCCATTGCATTTTATTCGGCTTCACTTTTGTCACTTTGGCATTAGTTTCGTTACAATAAAAAATTGATTGATGATTGATTGATTTTGCTTGCAGTTGCGATGTGGCTTCCAGTTTTTGAAAATATTATTTATTGAGAGTTACCCAGAGATGCGTGGTATGCAGTAACGAAACTTTGAGATAGTAGCCTACATTGCAAAAGTCACAGTGGGCTGAAAAATTCCATCCAGTTTAGCCTCCGAAGACCGAGGATTAATAGTTTTCATAGGCCTATCTTTTTGCTACTTTGAGGAACTATCCCTCCTGTATTGAAAGGCGCCTCCTCTCTTGATCTGGACCCTCTGGAAAACCGGACTCGGATCTCCTTTTGACTACCCTTTGGAAAAGCCCCTCTGATTTGACGCAGCGCTCGTGAATAGGCAGCAGGTTCCCTGTGCTTGGCCTTCGAGTGGCGCTTTAGAAGTTTGGAGATAAACGATTTACGATCTTACACTAAATAAATTCTCCGTGTTTGTGTATGGAGTACAATTAACGATGACGTCATTGGTTTTAGCGACATGACAACGTAAGATTTAAAATTATACCGTTGACAAATTAAGTTATCGTTCGATAATATAATGAATCAGTTTATACAGACCTATCAAATTTTAGCTTTCATTTTAATGTAGGGCCTACTCTTAACCCTGGGGTCATAAATGACCCCAAGTGAAAGTGATCGACGGAATGGGCTCGTTGTGTTAGGTTTGGTGGCAATAGAATTGCATTAAGAAATATTATCTATCTGTAAAATAACTCAGTGATTGTGTAATATACATAATTATAATTATATTCTTTATTATTTCAAACCGACAGACGCAGTTAGATTACATTGAAAGATAGCTCCTTTTAAAAATGATTTGGCATTTCAAGATGAATAAAGCGGAAATGCTGATGAGTTAGCCTATACAGAACCATTAAAACTAAGGTATATGCATTGTTTGCTTCAATTCTTCTTGTATATACCAGTTCGTCAGCCAAAATTTCTTGAAGCATAGGAAAACTTGTGAATAAAGTGTCTACTACGCTATTCTGCCTGACAGAAATCAGTCCCAAATAGCCGTTACATCTTGATCCATATCTCTGTAGACCAGACTGCCTATTCAGATAGATATGCCCTGTCATTATGTACGATGTAGCAACATCACAGCACTACGAGATCTTCAGCCCATATTTTGCTTATTTCGACAGGATGCTTGAAACCGCACTTACTCTTGTTGCTTCTTAGACTCTTGACTTGAGTGAAGAACAACATAATGTGAACCATTTCATTAGTGATAAAGAATTTAAATACTCCCACATGGTGACCCAATCGGGCTTTTCTAACTTTAAGCCAGACTGAAACTTTCTCTATTTCAAATAAAACTCACAGTCCTTGGATTACAGGAATATTATATTTTACTAGAAACATTTAAAGTGCAATTTAATGTGACTCGATTATTTAAGTATGTGGAAGAATTCAAGTGTTACATGGGATGTTTGTTCTTTTAGAGTCCCATAGCAGAATAAGTGCAATCACAGCAAAGAAATAATTATTCTTTTCACGACACAGCTGATCAGGATATGAAACCCCATGTAGTAAAAATGCCGATAACTGTTGTTTTATAACCAATTTCACCTAACAATCATGAGATACAATGCTAGAGAAAAGTCAGACAAGACTGCCAATGGTAGTAATGTTGGATATCGTATATATTATTTAATATTCTGTAGAGACAGACTAAAACGCAAACAGCGGAAAGCCTTGAAGTCATTTTCAGAGGATTGAAGTGTTAAGGCAGACGCTGGATCGCATACTGGAGCAACCATACAAAGAATTTATGTGAGAACTCATTTACACATTGTTTCAATGTGACGAGACACATGAAAACCCATACAGAGGAAAAACGTACAAATGTCAGTTATGCCTGAAGCAATTTGCAGAAAATAGTTTTATAAAGTTACACATGTATGAGACCTCATACAGGAGAAAGACCCTACACGTGTATTTTAAGTCAGAAATCGTTTCCGGGGCACTACCCTCAAAAAAGCTACATGAAAAGCCATAATAGAGGAGAAAATCGCCACGTAAGCCAGCTGTGTCAGAAATCATTTGCTGAAGGCAGTACTATGAAGAAGCACATGAAAACCCGTAATGGAGAAAAACCATACAAATGCCAACTATGTCAAAAAGCGTTTGCCAAAAGTAGTAACCTGAATTGTCACATGAGAACCCATACCGGAGAAAAACCATACAAATGCCAGTTATGTCAGAAATCATTTGCTGAAGCCAGCGCTGTGAAGAAGCACATGAGAACCCATACTGGAGAAAAACCATACAAATGCCAGTTATGTCAGAAATCATTTGCTGAAGGCAGCACTGTGAAGAGGCATATGAGAACCCATACTGGAGAAAAACCATACAAATGCCAGTTATGTCAGAAATCATTTACTGAAGGCAGCACTGTGAAGACGCACATGAGAACCCATACTGGAGAAAAACCATACAAATGCCAGTTATGTCAGAAATCATTTGCTGCAGGCACCATTGTGAAGAAGCACTTGAGAACCCATACTGGAGAAAAGCCATACATATGCGAGCTATGTCAAAAGGCGTTTGCCAAAAGTAGTGTCCTCAGTTGTCACATGAGAACCCATACTGGAGAAAAACCATACAAATGCCAGTTATGTCAGAAATTATTTGCCGTAGGTAATACTCTGAATCGTCACATGAGAACCCACACTGGAGAAAAAACATGGAAATGTCAGTTATGTCAGAAATTATTTGCCGTATGTAATACTCTGAATCGTCACATGAGAACCCATACTGGAGAAAAACCATACCTATGCCAGCTGTGTCAGATATCATTTGCCAAAAGTTGTGACCTGAACTGTCACATGAGAACCCATACTGGAGAAAAACCATACAAATGCCAGTTATGTCCGAAATCATTTGCTGCAGGTAATTATATGAAATGCCACATGAGAACCCATACTGGAGAAAAACCATACAGATGCCAGTTATGTCCAAAATCATTTGTCACGGGTAATACTCTCAATCATCACTTGCGAACCCACACTGGAGTTAAACCATACAAATGCCATTTATGTCTGAAATCATTTGCTGAAAGCAGTACTGTGAATCGTCACATGAGAACCCATACTGGAGAAAAACCATACATATGCCAGTTATGTCAGAAATCATTTGCTGACGGCAATACTGTGAAGAAGCACATGAGAACCCATAGTGGAAAAAAGCATACAAATGTCAGTTATGTCAGAAATCATTTGCCGTAGGTAATAGTCTGAATCGTCACATGCTAATCCACACTGGAGAAAAACCATACAAATGCCAGGTATGTCAGAAATCATTTGCCGTAGGTAATAGTCTGAATCGTCACATGCTAACCCACACTGGAGAAAAACCATACAAATGCCAGGTATGTCAGAAATCATATTCCTTAGTTAAAACTCTGAACCATCACATAAGAAGTCATGCTGGAGAAAAACCACACCAATGCCAGCTCTGTCAGAAAGCATTTGCTAGAAGTAGTAACCTGAATCGTCACATGAAAACCCATACTGGGGAAAAGCCATACACATGCCATTTATGTAGCAAAAGGTTTAGAGGGAAAGACACACTTACCAAGCACATAAGGTGGCATTCTGGAGTAAAGCTCTCTGATTCAGAGAGGAAATCACTATAGGATCTGCTTCATTAAATGGCACAAGCGTACCTCAGGAGATACTGTATTATCATAGTTATGTATACGATCTCTAAGACTGTGACTGGTGAAAGCATCTCTTTCAACAAGTGTAATCAATTGAGGATTAGCACATGACCTTATGGATGTGGGATATTCAGCGAAATGTTTGAAATGAAGCAGGAATTTAAAGAGCACTGTTCCAATCATGGCAATACTACACTGGATGAATTACTTTTCAATTATGCTGTTATTGTCAGAACTACAAAGCATCAAACAATTACAAATTCCTTTATTTTCATTTCCAAGAAATCATATGTTGGAGCGTTTTGAAGGAAACAATGATTCTAGTAATCACATAGCTCACCCTGCAGTTTATTTTCAGAGCATGTTGATTAATTTCAGTTTCTTTTCATGTTTACTTATTCTATTGCTTGAAATTTTGTTTTTAATTTCTGATGGTGACTTGCTTACCTCAGTATTGATTTAATTTTTTACTGGTTTTTTTATGTTGTGATACCTACTTTGGATAAAATGACAGCATGTCAGAATGACGGTTTACAGTATATGCGAGAACTATACTGCGATATTATGTGCTAATTAAATGGCGTTTGGCGCTAACAAACTTTTAAGTTATTGTATCCACTGATGCAGTGTCATAGGCCTTTATAGATACAATAGCTTTTACAGCAGTTAGTTCCAGTCTTGTTGTCCTCGAGACCAAGGTCTTGGTCTCGAGTGCACTCGAGTTCGTTTTTAAAAGTCTTGGTCTTGGTCTTGGTCTTGAGACCAAAGGTCTTGGTCTTGGTCTTGAGGTTCAAGGTCTTGGTCTTGGTCTTGGTCTTGAGGTTCAAGGTCTTGGTCTTGGTTTTTCAAGACCAAGACTTTTGTCAATTTGAACAGTCATTAATTTTAACAAACGGCAAGAATTTTAAAAATTTATCCAACAATTACTCATACAGTTATTGCTTTAGTATTTACACGGTGTGAATGAGGCTTCACTGTTGTTTTGGACAATTTACAATTATTTTGACTTCCGGTTATTTACCATGGAATGATTTAAAAACAGACTCATGATTAATTTGTAGGCCTACATTTACATCCGGTTCTTGAAAAGCTGCTTTGTGTGCTAGCGATTTCAGCACTTGTAGACCGTGTTTTTCACATGGCAGAATTTTATGAGGCCCCACAGGTCACGTCTTGGTCGGAAATTCTGAGCAAATTGGTTTTTATAAAATTCAACAGGCATTTGGAATAACACTTCGCATGAAGGACTTTGTAAATACGAATTCGGAATTCTGTGCAGTCTCCATTTAGAGTTGTTTTGCTTGAATAAAAGAAAAAACTCATGTTTTCATTAAAATGACTGGACAATTTTTAGTAAGGAATAGAAGTCTGGATACGATTGTGATTTTTTTGGGTCTTGGTCTCGGTCTTGGTCTTGAGGTTCAAGGTCTTGGTCTTGGTCTTGGTCTTGAGGTTCAAGGTCTTGGTCTTGGTCTTGAGGTTCAAGGTCTTGGTCTTGGTCTTGGTCTTGAGGTTCAAGGTCTTGGTCTTGGTCTTGGTCTTGAGGTTTAAGGTCTTGACAACAAGACTGGTTAGTTCTGGAAATTCTTTTGAAATTGGAGAACTGCCCAACAGGCCCGGCCCTAGGGTGTTGCGGGGCCCAAGGCGGGAAGCGATGAGCGGGGCCTCAAGCATAAAATGGCATTGCGGGGTTGATTTCCTGTCAATACGGTATTGGCAATAAGCTTACCATAGGCTATATATTAAAATAATGCAAAATGGAAATTAAATGGCTTAACCAGTGCTTTTTTCTGCCGTTCCGGCAGTAAAAAGCACTGATTAAGCTCTGGAACGGTGTTCCGGCACCTTTTTTCAGCTATTAAAAATAATTTAGTTATTTTCATAAAAGAATAATTTAGTTATTTTAATTTAATGTGACGTCAAAAATTTCTTAGGAAAGGTCTCACCGCTCGAGATCCCTCCCCGAACCCAAACCCATTTTTTTTATAGGGCTTCGCCCTCGATTTAGCCCTTCCATAGTTGTTCATTTCCGGAACTTTTTTCTAGAAAAAAAGCACTGAGCTTAATGAACACAAAATGCAAATCAGGCTCTTAATACCAGCATTTTACTATGAAAGCAAAACCGGGTTATTATGTTTTACTTAATTATTTGAACATCTAATAACTGAAAAGGATGTTAATAATTAGATATTTTAGCATCCTTCTAATTCGTTAGTCACAATAGCGTGGGTTATAGTTGTTACTCGCTTTATCTGCAGGCTCGCATTTCCTAAATAACCCTATCATGTTCACCCGGCAAATTAACGCTAAGAGACGTGAGCGTTGTCAGCGTTCAATTTCATCACAGTAAAAAAATTACAGCCAGCAGCGCGGGGCCCTTGAAAGCGCGGGGCCCAAGGCGGCTGCCTCGTTCGCCTTGCCTTAGGGCCGGGCCTGCTGCCCAACGCCCACACATGTACTGCTTCGTCCCTTCCTAGATAGACGGACAACGCTAACGGCCATAGGCTCGGACTGCACGGTTTGGATACCAGTCCATCCACATGACGCAGTATCGGGACCGTTTGGCACACGATGTATACACGGTCGACCTGACTATAAGCTCATAACTGCTTTGCGATCTCGGATACACCAGGAGGACGGACGACATTCATCTGTGCAGATAATGCTACATGTCAGATGCAGAGTGTACTAAAAGTGCTTGCACGGTTCATATGTATGGAACCTTAAATGGCTTGTCACTTAATCAAGCGAACAGCGGATCTTGTCTGATCAATTCATTGCAAAATGCGCATGGGTCGAGGGCATACGGTTTTTACATTTACTTAGTTACGGCAGAGAATTCCAGCGTTTACTATGACTGATCACTTTCAAAAATTGTCTTGCTTTACTAGTAGTGGTAGCAGTAGTAGTAGTAGTAGCAGCAGCAGCAGTAGTAGTAGCAGTAGTAGTAGTAGTAGTAGTAGTAGTAGTAGTAGTAGTAGTAGTTGTAGTAGTAGTAGTAGTAGTAGTAGTAGTAGTAGTAGTAGTAGTAGTAGTAGTAGTAGTAGTAGTAGTAGTAGTAGTAGTAGTAGTAATAGTAGCAGCAGCAGTAGTAGTAGTAGTGGAAGTGGTAGAAGTAGTAGTAGTAGTAATTGATAACTTCTATCATGCCGGTGTCTAATGCACAAGGCGATGGCGCACCAACACCCAACGATAATCAGATCAATATTAAGCGAATCAGTATTGATGATTGATTAGAATCTAATCGATTAGTTAAAGGGGAACCGATTAGCTAATCGATTAGAATCTAGTTGATTAGTTAAGGGGGAACCGATTAGCTAATCGATTAGAATCTAGTTGATTAGTTAAGGGGGAACCGATTAGCTAATCGATTAGAATCTAGTTGATTAGTTAAGGGGGAACCGATTAGCTAATCGATTAGAATCTAGTCGATTAGTTAAGGGGGAACCGATTAGCTAATCGATTAGAATCTAGTCGATTAGTTAGTAGTTACCCATCTCTAGTAACAGATGGGAAGTGTCTTAAATTAGAACGAGTTATAACTTGAATCATCTAGGGTGTGGCCTCTGTCATGTTTAGTAAAGGTAAATGAGATGTTTCACACTTGACTTCTACCTTATCAAGAAATGCTGAAACGCAATGATTGACTGATTGGCGACATCCAATTGAACATAAAAGTCATCAACAAATAATTACTTCAGAAGGGAAAGAAATAAAATATCCAACTAGTGACTGAGATTCACTTAGAAGAGAAGAGCAGTCCCTTAAGCTAGCCCTAAGGCAGCCATGGGTATGAAGTAGGCCTAGTAGGGAGTTCATTTTCTTAGCGGGTGTCCACTGTCCAGTCCTCTCCCTCACCGTCTCATCTTCCCACCGACAGTATAGGTCAGACTGGTCAGTGTACACATCATAGCTGAGTAGACTAGAGGGTGCAGATGGAGCAGAGATCTCGAACCAAATTTGAACCCCCGTCCTCTCAATTGACAGTCCAGCACATTAAGCACTACACTCTCGAGGACCTCCAGATTCATTTAAACGTAGATCAAATAGAAACACGGTGCGCGATCAATGTTCACAAGCAATGCCTAGTTGTTGCCAGAACTGAGAGAAGCAGCCATGACCTTGGCTAGGCAGCTGTAGGGCTGGTGACTTGGTAGCTGTAGCTGAAATGTGTCGGTTCCAACATCTAATGTAAACAGTTTCTAAGGATGCTGGTCTTCTATAGCTCCCTTAGTGTAATGCACAAGTTGATTAACCTGGCACCGAAGTCCGCAATTCCCTAGTGAAAAGTGATTGGTTAACAGACACCAGAGACTTCGAAAGTGTGGATAAGGATAACTGTGGATACTGGAAGCGATCACTTGAAAGAGACGATATCACGGCAGTCGTTGCCTTCGGTGCCTTAGCATTATGATCACGAAACTGCATTTCTCACAAATCTTGCTGCAGAGGAAGCGAAGGGGCTGAGATCAAAGAGGGTACATCTGAATCATTCAATAGGCCGGCCATTGGAATCTCTGATCGGGTTATAACAAAAACTTAAGAATCCCGAGGCACCAGCCAGGGAACCAGCCTCCAAACAGTAGACGACTTCCGGCCAATGAGCGGACGATAATGGGTGTTCTTTCTTACGTAGCGTTAATGACTTCATTAGATATTTGGCATTTTACGTGCGCCTTTTTTAGAAGATCGCTCATTGATCAGTCGACGGTGTGGGGTTGTGGGAGAAGTGGGACAGGAACGCGTGTAGTGCGGGGTGTGGAGCGCACGACGGGAGGAAAAGGCGCGGGTGCCATTATCCGTGCACGCTTCATAAAACTGCACGACTGTTGGGCGATGAAGGCGGAGGACGGCGACAGCGTTGTGTTTTTTATGGGGACGAGGGGGCTGTACCTTTCGCAACGGTAAATCATGGACATCTCCTCCGTGGTCTCCTAATATCGGTGC
>OY744614.1:30260819-30425819 GCA_963556255.1 Allolobophora icterica
TGTCGGACCGAAGGTGCATTGGAAGCAGCCAACGGCCGCCAGCCACTCTTCCTCTTGTCTGTCGACATAAGCTGTCTGATATAGAAGCAGTAGTTATGCGGTCGACAGCGAGACACTTATTAAGGATCGTACAACGCACCAAAATAAACGCTATCTATGCTTACAGCACTTGATGTTTGTATTATATGTCTGATGGCATGTGCACCTCCGTGTCCGGTTTTGGCATATGCTGATATTACGAATGCACTCTGCACTCTTCGACGAAGAGCCCTGGAAGAGAATTATGGGCCCCTTATAGCACTCACAACGCTCGAAGAGGTCGCAGCCGGGTGCCTTGTTTACTGCCAGCCTTAGCCACCTGGGTTTGAACCCTGTCGCATACATACAGAGGGGCCTACTCTCACCAGTGGAAGTCGTTAAAAGATACGCACATCCGTGCAAACTGCAAACTTATGCAACGCCTTTGGTAATGACAGCGTCCATTAGGCTCCTATGCAGATCTATCGTCTGTATACAAAGTGTAAACACGTTCATGTGCGCGCACATAGGCCTACCAATATACTTATGATATTGTGAGCGTACAAGGCACGGGAGAAGTGAGATCTGTTCGTGAGTTGTCGGTTAACAGATGCAGTTGGTGGTCACCTAGCTGAGGGAGAGGAGTCGGTTTGCGTAGACTTAGAGGTTGATTTTGACAAGAGAGTCTGTAATGAGAGACAAAAGGAGGAAACTTTGTCAGAGAAGAATGATGCAAAGGAGTCGGCAATCAATGTTTGTGCGACAGAGTTTGGAAGTGGCTGAGAGGAACCATGGTGAAGAATGTTGTTTATGGTTTTCCAAAGATTTCGAGAATTGGATATGATTGTAGCCTATGTGTACGGTCTTTGGAAATAGCAAAAAGGGTCGTTCACTTGGGGATGTCCGAAAAGGGGAGAAGGATCACGCAAATGAGGAATGGGGAACAGCAATGCAAATAATGTGGACCGCCTCATCTTAATTTGAGGCTTTTAAGACTAACCTGTGCCTTAAACACCAGCTACATTCAGAGAGCAGAATGTTTTTCGATGGTTGCGGGATGAATTTATGCTGTCCTCACCTTTACTGGGTGAGGACAGCATAAATTAGGCCTACACCTTCCCATTGCACATTTGGCTGCACAAGATCAATAGCTTTTGAAAAATTCCATCCAGTTTAGCCTCCGAGGACCGAGGGTTAATGGTGTTCATAATCTCTTGCTACTTTGAAGGACATGCGTGTAGTCGATCACTCCTGTTTTGAAAGGTGCCTCCTCTCTTGATTTCGACCGTCTGGTAACCGGACTCTGACCTCCTTTTGCCTACTCTTTGGAAAGGTTCCTTTGATTTTACGCAGTGCTCGTGAATAGGTTGGTGCCCTCTGCTTGGCCTTCGAGTGGCGCTTTAGAAATTTTGAGATTACGATTACGCTTATAATATATGATCTTACACAAAATAAAATCTCCGTGTTTTGTATGGAGTACAAACAGCGATGACGTCATTGGTTTTTTAGCGACATGACATAAGGTAAAATTTCAAAATCTACCGTTGACAAATTAAGTTATCGTTCGATAATGAATCAATTTTAGGCGGTAGTCTGAGTTGCAAAAATATTATTTTTCGTTCATACTTCAACTTGGCAACATGGAATTTTAAACATATATTTACATATTACTGAACTGCTTACATTTCATTTTCCATCAACGAAAAGTTGCACATTTTTGAGAAATAAATTTTTAAAGTTTTGTTATTTAATAACCGCTTCACTGAAATGTACTTACTTATTTAACATAAATTTCGACGTAAGTTTTACTTTTAAACATATCCGTTTGTGAAAATGGATCGAAACAAAGTTGTGTACATATTATTAAAGCAGAAACGGTGAACTTTCAAAACAATTTTCCGATAGATGTAGGAACCAGTTTTTTAAATATGTTGATAAATGGAAGAAATTGGACGGTATATGTAAAGATGTAGCTGACAAATTCTCAACCTCGACAGATATTTCGAATCCGAAACAAGGCTTGTGTATCACTTTTACTGCTACAAAAGATTTACGGACAAGCTCCTCATTGAAAAGACCAAGAAATTCATGTCAAAGTCTATAGTACAATCGCAAGGTTCAGATCGAATTGATACAGAAACCAGAAAAATAACGTGCGAGTCTTCGACATCAGTATCAACACATGTCCCTAGACGGAATGAAATTGTCTTACCACAAGAATGTATAATATGCAAGCACGAGAAATTTATAAAAGAAGAATTTCACAAAAGAAAAATTGTCCAGTTGTGAACTGCCATCAGGTAGGCTAATTCCAGGAATTGTAAATACATATGTAATTAATTGTAAATTTTTTCTGACTTGTTATTCCGAAGTTAATAAATAAGTTAAGGAGATTAATTCTTGGGCATGATATGAGTAAAGTCTTGTACTGTATTGTATTGTATTTTTCGTTTATTAATGCAGAATGACAAGACCGCATCTGGTTAGAGAGTACAACTAAGAAACAATGAATAAGCTAGTTATGGTTTGGATTTAAGGCAATATAAGAGTTGGGTGATAAAATTTCTGTCACCTTTCTCAGGGAGGAAAAAGTTATGGGGTCCGTAATAGGTCGTAAATTATAAGGTTGTGCATAAAGCACATGAAGGAGTTGATGGAGCACTTGGAAGTTGGAATGGATTCCCAATAATGGCTTGAAAGAGTTTAATCTCATTCGTCTGCAGTTGGTCGCTGAATTGTGGCATATCGCTATCGATGTGTCCGAACCTCTTTAGCCTTAGAAGGTATCTGTCTATTTATTCTATATGTCGGAGAAAACCATCTGTTTGCATTCAGTGCAGTGTAAAACATATCTTATTGTAACTGGATTTTAAGAGGATTTTGTTTGCATAAACTGTATAGAGAATTTTTACCTATTTTTCAGATGGATTACCTTTAGAAGCTGTCTTGAAACGCAATGATGAGTGGAAAGGACTGTATAGCTATTGAAGTCAAATATCACATATCATTATAAGAAAACCTACACTAGTTGTGTAGTGACGAACAAAGATAAACAGTTTCAATTCTCACACGAAAGGACTGTGTACGACAGAGGGTGTTTCAAGAAATGTTGTCTATTTATTGAGGAAAAAAATACTCTAATAATTTGCATGGTTAAACTTTGCGATATGTCCAACAACATTTTAAAAAATAGAATCTTCTTTTGTTAGAGTAAAATCTAAATCTTAAGAAGAAATTGAAATCAAAATATCCACAGGTGGAATTTTCATGGCCATTCCTATCGGTTCATCGTATGATGTTTTACATACAGGTTTTGTTGAAACTTCATGTGAAAATGACAGAAAACTACTATCAATTGAACAAGATATTTGTATTTGTCATCGAAGGGTAGAATTGCAACTCCGAAGCATCTAGCTCTAGGAATGATTCGTCACTGGACTGGATCATCTAATCTAATCTAATTTCATTATATTACATGGATTTGGCCATTGTGTTTTTCTCATCCAACCATTATACAGCATGATACAGCTTTAGCTAGTATGGAGCTCAGCAAGAACAGCATTGTGCCAGTTGGTTTTCATCCAAAAGTGCATACAACCATAGTTTGGGACAACAGTGACTTCATGGAAGCAACAACTTCTGGACCCTGAACAACGCACAATACAAATGGAATCATTGTGCAAACAATATCCGAAGATATTCCATATGTGGTTGAACACTCAGTGAAAATGAAGAAAACTGGGAAACATTCCATTGAGACACTGCCTAAGACGACTTTACCACTGTATTGAACCTTTGGTCCTATAGCAATGTTGAATTCGTGTTACTGGAACCTTCATGGCATCTTTAAATCTGGCTCGTATTCATCTTTTAACATGATTGTTTAGAACTGTATTAGGCACATAGAAGAATTGGATGTTCAAGATGTTGAAGTCAGCTCTAAGAAACAGTTGATGTGCACTTAAAATATGGTTTATTATGATGGCTTGAAGACTTAATTGCCTGTGCTGCAAAATGACTGAGCCTTTGCTACGAAATCTGTCTGGTAAGGATTTCCCCTGCACCATTCTGTATGATTTTAAGCTGAGTGCTGAATGGAACGTTTTGCTACTAGTCATGGGAAGTTGCCTTGTGATGAAATTAGTGATGCAGGTAAATGTTTCTTATCTGTAACAGCAACTTGGCAGTAGAAACAGCGATAGTACTCATGGACTTCGCAAGAATTATTCTTTTATTGTACAAGATGCAAGTTATGGGCACCACTAGATTAATAGTTAGGATACTTTCTATCCATTTACCATCTATTACTCAAAAATTAAAAAATACAGTGTTTAGGCACATGTGTTGTACGAGTGACTTTATGCTATATGATGCCACACTTCTGGCCATCATAAAAGTAGTAATGAACTACATTAAGGGCCTCCATCCAACCATCAAGACTACAGAGTATTTAAGACTATAGAGTATTTCAGTGATGAAGCTGCTAGCCAGTACAAGAACTTTAAACTTTAGCATTCTCATCAACCATCCAGGTGATTTTAAGGTTTTGAGTGTTGAATGGCATCTTTTTGCTGCTAGTGTCATGGGAAGTCGCCTTGTGACGGAATTAGTGGTACAGTTAAACATCTTGCAGCATGGGCAAGTCTTCAAGCCTTCACAACAAACCATATTTTAAGTGCGCAGCAACTGTTTCTTAGAGCTGACTTAAACATCTTTGAACATCCAATTCTTCTATGTGCCTAATACAGAAGCGATGTTGCTAAGAGACGAATACAAGGCCAGATTTAAAGATGCCAAGAAGTTTCCAGAAATATGAATTCACCATTGATACAGTGGCCCAAAAATAAAGATGATTTTGGGTGTCAACAGAACATTTACTATGACTTCTGCCTGTGTCATCCATAACCAAAACAGGACGGCATTATCGATTGGATGATAAAATTATAAATGAAACAGAACATTTGTTTAAACAATTTGCAGACACACTTTTAAAGTTCTGCAATTTTCCATATGGAATGTGTGCTTGATTCACAACTTTAGAGTGCATTTAATTGAAACTCAGTACTAGGCCCCCATCTACTTTCAAATTATGTATGTTGTTTAATTAACATAATACCAATGCAAAGTGCAAAAATTATGGTTTTTGAAAACATAATTTAATGACATAATCCTCAGCGCACCAAAACAAATTTGGTATCAGTGAGAAGTTGTTCTCCAAGCTTTCCAAAGATGTGTGTTTGACTTGTTTATCAGGTGATACACATAACCATTTGGTCAGTTGAAAGTGACCACTATCATGGAGATTAAGGATAATTGGATGAGTGCTACAGCAGTTCCTGTCAACCAAGGCAAAACAATGTTTTAGGCCTACCTGTTTACAACTTCACCAGTAGCTAAATAAACCCACAAAAATTATTGCTCTCTGACATATACTGTAGGTGCAGTGTGTCAGCAAACATGACAAAAATGGGTTCGGAAAGATATTTTTGACACTTTTCAACAGCTCTGGTTAATTGCTTATATCAAAGACAACAAATTTTACTTCGTTATGTAAATCTGTGTAATGCTTAGAATTCAAAACTGAAAACCAAATGTGTGTAGCTGCTCTAGATCAAAACTTGTAGAAGTCTGAAAATTAACAAAATTTCACAAATTCGCGTACAATTTTTGTCCTATCCCCACCAACGTCAACAGCCCATATCTCGGTCAGTTTTTGCTGTAGACATGTGAAACTTTCCAGTTTTTCATAACAAATGATCCGGAATATTTGGTAAAAAAATCAAGAAATTCTGAATCGGTGAGTGGGAAAAAGTATAGATTTTGGTTGATTTGGCATGGATGTTTTGAAGTTTGTACATAAAGTGCTATAAAAAATTAATGTGCAAGTTTTCTTTGATGGAATTTTTTTTGCAATATCAGGATGCATGTCTGGTTATAAAAAATTACTTTCCATGTTGCCAATTTCAAGTAGGAACGGAATTTTTTTACAGCGAAGATACAAATTTTAAACTACTGTCTATTTCTACAGATCTATCAAAATGTTAGCTTTCATTAGAATGTACTCTTAACTCTCATCCTTTCAAAATAATTGTTATTTACTATACGTTATTTACCAACTACCAATGACCCCAAATCAAAGTGACGAATGGGCCCTCTCGTTGTGTTAGGTTTGGTGAATAGAATTGCATCAATATGTGAAATATTATCTATCCGTAAAATATCGCAGTGACTGTGCAATATGAATGAATGGCTCCTTGTAATTATTTTACATTTCAAGATGACTCAAGAAAAATGCTGAACAGTTCGCCTGTACAGAACTGTTAAAACTAACGTCTACGCTTTCTTTGCTTTAATTCTTCCAGTATGTATGGCAGTCCGTCAGCCAAAATTTCTTGAAGCAGACGAATAGTTGTGAATAAAGTGTCTACTACGATGTTCTGTCTGAAAGACGCCACGTACCGTGACACCAGTCCTAATAACCTTTACATCTTGATCCACTTCTCTATTAATGTGCCCTGTCATTGTGTAGAACATGTAGTAACATCACAGCACTACCGGATCTTCAGCCCATATTTTGCTGCTTTCGACAGGATTATTGAAACCGCACATCCTGTTCTTGCTTCTTATACACAGGGCTGTAGTGGTAAAATTTGAGGTGAGTATACGCTACCGGTGACCAGCGGCGTAAAATAAATTTGAAGACCCTTTTTTTAGGAAAAATTTCAGACTTTTCACCAATTCTCAGAAAATTTTCAGACTTTTTACGATTTTGTCTCTGAAAAAGTTGATGACCTTTTTTTTTTTTTTTTTTTTTTTTTTTAGTCATTCGCCCTGAAAACCTTTAAAAACCTCTCTTTTTTGAAAAATTTTCGTTCCCAGAGGTAAGTATACGCTGTATACCCGCGTATACCCTCGTCTACAGCCATGAGTATACGCTCTCAAATTTCTCTAGAGGTAAGTATACGCTGTATACCCGCGTATACGCTCGACTACAGCCCTGCTTATACATACTTGATTTGAGTGAAGAACAATATAACTTATATGTGAACCATTTCATTAGTGATAAAGAATTGAAATGCTCCCACATGGTGACCCAATCTGGCTCTTCTAACCCTAAGCCAGGCTGATACTAACTAACCCAACCCTATTACAGAATACCCACATACTAGCCAGATGGGCCATAGATCCTATGAACCCCTTAAGGTGCTATAGGCTAAGTATCAATCTAAAAAATTACAATTTTTAATGAAAGCAATGGATGTATAGCACGGTTTTCAAACGGTGGTACGCGTTCCACTGTTGGTATGCCAGGTGTCGCTAAGTGGTTCGTCAAAAAATTCAAAAAGATTACATTCTTAAAATTATGTAATAATTTTTAAATTTATTTACTTACGTTCCTACGCTAATTGCAAGGGATCTTCGCGCTCGCCTGTTTTTTTTTATATCTGACCTCTGTTTGAAATAAAACTTGCAGCCCCTGGATTACAGGAAGATTATATAACTTTACTAGAAACATGTAAAGTTCAATGTTGCTTGATTATTTAAGTATGTGGAAGAATTTATTTCAAATGTTAGATAGCATGTTTGTTCTTTTAGAGTCCCGTAACGGAATTAGAGCCATCACCGCAAGAAATAATTATTCCTTTCTCGACACAGCTGATCAGGATATGAAACACGACCCCATATGAAAAAGGAATATGCCGATGACTGTTGTTTTATAACCAATTTTACAAAACAATCATGAGATCCAATGCGGGGGTGAAGTCAGGCATGACTATGCCAATGGTAGTTATGTCGGATATCATGTACGTAATTTAATACTCTGAAGAGACAGACGAAAACGCATACAGCGGAAGCCTTCTTGGTCATTTTCAGAAGATTGAAGAGTTAAGGCAGACGCTGGACCGCATACTGGAGAAAACCATACAAATGCAATTTATGTGAGAACTCATTTACACATTGTTTCAATGTGACAAGACACATGAAAACCCATACAGAGGACAAACCTGCAAATTTCAGTTATACCTGAAGTCATTTGCGGAGAATAATATTATAGAGTTACACATGAGACCTCATACAGAGGGAAAGACCCTACACATGTATTTTAAGTCAGAAATCATTTACAGGGCGCTGACCTCACAAGGGCCACATGAAAAGCCATAATATAGTAGAAAAACTCCACATAAGCCAACTGTGTGAGAAATCATTTGCTGAAGGCAGTACTGTAAAGCAAGACATGAAACCCCATACTGGAGATAAAACATACAAATGCCAGTTATGTCAGAATTCATTTGCTGACGGCAATACTGTGAAGAAGCACATGAAAACCCATACTGGAGAAAAACCACTCAAATACCAGTTATGTCAGAAATCATTTCCTGGCAGCAATAATATGAAGAAGCATATGAGAACCCACACTGGAGAAAAACCAAACAAATGTCACTTATGTCAGAAATCATTTGCCGGAGGTAGTACTCTGAATCGTCACATGAGAACCCACACTGGAGAAAAACAATACAAATGCCAGTTATGTCAGAAATCATTTACTGAGGGCAGTTCTGTGAAGAAGCACATGAGAACCCACACTGGAGAAAAACCGTACAAATGCCAGTTATGTTAGAAATCATTTGCTGTGGGCAATTCTGTGAAGACGCACATGAGAACTCACAGTGGAGAAAAACCATACAAATGTCAGTTATGTCAGAAATCATTTGCCGGAGGTAGTACTCTGAATCTTCACATGAGAACCCACACTGGAGAAAAACAATACAAATGCCAGTTATGTCAGAAATCATTTGCTGAGGGCAATTCTGTGAAGAAGCACATGAGAACCCACACTGGAGAAAAACCGTACAAATGCCAGTTATGTCAGAAATCATTTGCTGTGGGCAATTCTGTGAAGAAGCACATGAGAACCCATACTGGAGAAAAACCATACAAATGTCAGTTATGTCAGAAATCATTTGCTGAGGGCAATTCTGTGAAGAAGGACATGAGAACCCACACTGGAGAAAAACCATACAAATGTCAGTTATGTCAGAAATCATTTGCTGAGGGCAATTCTGTGAAGAAGCACATGAGAACCCACACTGGAGAAAAACCGTACAAATGCCAGTTATGTCAGAAATCATTTGCTGAGGGCAATTCTGTGAAGAAGCACATGAGAACCCACACTGGAGAAAAACCGTACAAATGCCAGTTATGTCAGAAATCATTTGCTGAGGGCAATTCTGTGAAGAAGCACATGAGAACCCACACTGGAGAAAAACCGTACAAATGCCAGTTATGTCAGAAATCATTTGCTGAGGGCAATTCTGTGAAGAAGCACATGAGAACCCACACTGGAGAAAAACCGTACAAATGCCAGTTATGTCAGAAATCATTTGCTGTGGGCAATTCTGTGAAGAAGCACATGAGAACCCATACTGGAGAAAAACCATACAAATGTCAGTTATGTCAGAAATCATTTGCTGTGGGCAATTCTGTGAAGAAGCACATGAGAACCCACACTGGAGAAAAACCATACAAATGTCAGTTATGTCAGAAATCATTTGCTGTGGGCAATTCTGTGAAGAAGCACATGAGAACCCATACTGGAGAAAAACCATACAAATGTCAGTTATGTCAGAAATCATTTGCTGTGGGCAATTCTGTGAAGAAGCACATGAGAACCCACACTGGAGAAAAACCATACAAATGTCAGTTATGTCAGAAATCATTTGCTGTGGGCAATTCTGTGAAGAAGCACATGAGAACCCATACTGGAGAAAAACCATACAAATGTCAGTTATGTCAGAAATCATTTGCTGTGGGCAATTCTGTGAAGAAGCACATGAGAACCCACACTGGAGAAAAACCGTACAAATGCCAGTTATGTCAGAAATCATTTGCTGAGGGCAATTCTGTGAAGAAGCACATGAGAACCCACACTGGAGAAAAACCGTACAAATGCCAGTTATGTCAGAAATCATTTGCTGAGGGCAATTCTGTGAAGAAGCACATGAGAACCCACACTGGAGAAAAACCGTACAAATGCCAGTTATGTCAGAAATCATTTGCTGTGGGCAATTCTGTGAAGAAGCACATGAGAACCCATACTGGAGAAAAACCATACAAATGTCAGTTATGTCAGAAATCATTTGCTGTGGGCAATTCTGTGAAGAAGCACATGAGAACCCACACTGGAGAAAAACCATACAAATGTCAGTTATGTCAGAAATCATTTGCCAGAGGTAGTTCTCTGAATCTTCACATGAGAACCCACACTGGAGAAAAACAATACAAATGCCAGTTATGTCAGAAATCATTTGCTGAGGGCAATTCTGTGAAGAAGCACATGAGAACCCACACTGGAGAAAAACCGTACAAATGCCAGTTATGTCAGAAATCATTTGCTGTGGGCAATTCTGTGAAGAAGCACATGAGAACCCACACTGGAGAAAAACCATACAAATGTCAGTTATGTCAGAAATCATTTGCCGGAGGTAGTACTCTGAATCTTCACATGAGAACCCACACTGGAGAAAAACAATACAAATGCCAGTTATGTCAGAAATCATTTGCTGAGGGTAATTCTGTGAAGAAGCACATGAGAACCCACACTGGAGAAAAACCGTACAAATGCCAGTTATGTCAGAAATCATTTGCTGTAGGCAACTCTGTGAAGAGGCACATGAGAACCCACACTGGAGAAAAACCATACAAATGCCAGCTATGTCAGAAATCATTTGCTGAAGACAGCAATGTGAGGAAGCACATGAGAACCCATACTGGAGAAAAACCATATATATGCCTTCTATGCCAAACAGCGTTTGCCAAAAGTAATAACCTTATTTGTCACATGAGAACCCACACTGGAAAAAAATCATACCAATGCCAGCAGTGTCAGAAATCATTTGCCGAAAGGAGTAACCTCAATTGTCACATGAGAACCCATACTGGAGAAAAACCATTCATATGCCTGCTATGTCCGAAATCATTTTCCATGGGTAATACTCTGAATTGTCACTTGAGAACCCATACTGGAGAAAAATCATACAAATGCCAGTTTTGTCAGAAATCATTTTCCATGTGTAATACTCTGAATCGTCACATGAGAACTCATACTGGAGAAAAACCATACAAATGTCAGTTATGTCAGAAATCATTTGCCATACGTAATACTCTGAATCAGCACATAAGAACACACGCTGGAGAAAAACCATATCAATGCCAGCTATGTCAGAAAGCATTTACTGAAAGTAGTAAACTGAATCGTCACATGAGAACCCATACTGGGGAAAAGCCATACATATGCCAGCTATGTCAAAAAGCATTTGCCGAAAGTAGTAACCTGAATCGTCACATGAGAACCCATACTGGGGAAAAGCCATACACATGCCATTTATGTAGCAAAAGGTTTAGAGGGAAAGACACACTTACCAAGCACCTAAGGTGGCATGCTGAAGTAAAACACTCTGATTCAGAGAGGAAATCAATATCGGATCTGCCTCATTAAATAGCACAAGCGCACTTTAGGAGACTACATGGCTCTATTATCATTGCTATGTATAGGATCTCTTCACGAAGACTGTGACTGGTGAAAGAAGCTCTTTCAACAAGTGTAATCAATTGAGGATGAGGTCATGACCTTATGGACGTGGGGTATTCAGTGAATTGTTTGAAATGAAACAGGACTTTAGAGAGCACTGTTCCAACCATGGATGAATTACTTATCAATTATACTGTTTTTGTCAAAACTACAAAGCATCGGACAATAAAAAATTACTGTATTTTCATTTCCAAGAAATCACATACCGGTATTGCAGAGTTTTGAAGGAAACAATAATTCTAGGAATCACATGGCTCACCCTACAATTTATTTTAAAGAGCATTTTGATTAATTTCACTTTCTTCAATTAATTTTCTTTATTCTATTGTTTGTAATTTGGTTTATAATTTCTGATGGTGACTTGCTTACTTCAGCATTGATTTAATTTTTTACTGTTTTTTGATGTTGTGATATCTACTTTGGACAAATTGACAGCATATCAGAATGACAGTTTACAGTATATGCTAGAACAATACTGCGACGTTATGTGCTAATTAAATGGCGATTGGCGCTAACAAACTAAGTAATTGTATCCACTCATAGGCCTTTGTAGATACAATAGCTTTTGCAGCAGTTAGTTTTGGTAATTATTTTGAAATTGGAGAACTGCCTATGTACTGTCTCGCCCCTTCTTGCATAAACGGACAACGCTAACGACCATAACTGCTTTTGGGATCTCTGATACGGTTCCATGACATTTAAACACACGACAGATAATCACGCGACACTTAAACACACGACAGATAAACACACTGCAGGGACACTTAAACACCGACATTTAAACACACGACAGGTAATCACGGGGACAGATAAACACATGGACAGATAATCACACGACAGATAGACACATGGACAGATAATCACAGGTATTCATTGTATTAACTGTTACAAGCAAAGTAGAGGGATGGCACTATGGTCTCCAGTCCTTGTTCCAGTGTCATCATCCTACTCTCTGGACCTTCTTGGATGGAATCTCGAAGGATATTCAGAAGCAGAAGGCAAGTTTTCTACAGGGAATATCAACCACCAAGGAAGAAGTATCGTGATTTGAAGGACCGTGTAGGACGTGCAGTTAGTCTCTATTTAGCTGCAAACGTTCTGCAGTTTTTGCAGGCAATAGCTCATCTGTCTCACCAATAGTTGCATAAAGCGTGATGAACAGATAGAAAGACAGATAGATGAATGGGGTACATGGCAGGGTCCCCCCATCAATTACTTTTAGTCGAATAATTAAAGGGGAATTTTGAACGTTAATGATTTTTATCTTTTTAAATGTTTGTGTTTTTTAGACAGATTATCAAGATTCATTAATTTGTTTTAACCGATTTGGAAAAATATTCATTATATCCTATATTGCGTTTGGAATTCTCGCGTTAATATGTTTAAGTGTCGCGTGATTATCTGTTCATGTGTTTATCTGTCGTGTGTTTAAGTGTCTGTGTTTAAGTGTCGCGTGATTATCTGTCGTGTGTTTAAATGTCGGTACACCATCTGATACACCAGGAGGACGGGCGACATTCATCTGTTCAGATAATGCTGCATGTCTGATGCAGGGTGCACTAAAACTGACTGGGAAACCAGTGTAGCTCGTCGTTGAAATGTTACGAGATTTAAATCTTGTGCTTGCACGGTTCATACGTGGGACCTTAAATGGCGTGTCTCCCAATCAAACGAAAGGCGGATCTTGTCTCATCAATTCATTGAAAAATGAGTAGGGTCAAGGGTATTCTGTTTTTAAGGTTACTTTTACTTACAGCAGACAATTCCAGCGTTTACTATGACTGATCACTTTAAAACATTGTATTGCCTTAGTAGTAGTAGTAGGCCTAGTAGCAGTATTTGTAGTAGTAGTAGTAGTAGTAGTAGTAGTAGTAGTAGTAGTAGTAGTAGTAGTAGTAGTAGTAGTAGTAGTAGTAGTAGTAGTAGTAGTAGTAGTAGTAGTAGTAGTAGTAGTAGTAGTAGTAGTAACTGATATCTTGGCTTGGCAGCTGTAGATGACTTGGTTTGTTCACTTTGCTGTAATGGCTAAATTGAAATGTGTCGGCTCCAACATCTGATCTAAACAGTATCTAAGGATACGGGTCTTCAATAGCTCCCTTAGTGTAACGCACAAGCAGGGGTGGACTGGCCCACCGGGACACCGGGAAAAATCCCGGTGGGCCGCCAGGTTCGGTGATATTTGGGCCGCTTCTAAGTTCTTAGACACATTGTCTAAAATCGGTTTTGTTATTAATGATAATTGTATGGTATTTATGACGGTGTTATTTCTTATTCGCTAGAAGGCACAGGGCTGACGACAGAAATTCCGGGCCCATAGGCAGAGCAGTCACGGGCCACTAAACTATCTTTAGTCTTCATGAGAAAATTGAAGAAAAAAATTGAAATAAAAAAATGCGGATACGACCGTACGATAGGGGCCTACTATGTTTATATATAGGCCTACAACTACGATTTTATTCAGTAATGTTATATTTAAAAAGGCATAAATCATAAACTTTGTATTACTGATTATAATATTTTTCATAAGTTGATTGCGGGCCCGGACGGCCGGGACCATAAAACTCTCCGGGCCCATACAACTCTCCGGGACCCTGGGAATTTGCCCCCCCCCCTCGCCTCCTCTCGGCGGGCCTGAGAAGGCAGACTTATAATTAACAGTTGAATCTTAAAACGAGGTTCTACTTTCGCTAAGTTTGTTTTTGACGAAGATTCTTTTATTATTATTGGTTAATAAATTAATGAAAAAATTTACGGTTATGAGTGATTTAAATTTGAAACGTAAATGAAAGATGGTGCGGAAAAGCTAAGAGATAAGAAACTAAAAATTCTTGCTAAAGATGGAGCCAAGTGCCAAAATCTAGTCGATTTATTTAAAGTTGCTCAAGGCAAAGAGACCGTCGCTAAATGTTCGACGATTAGGTAGAGGACAGTGTCAATGAAGATTCTCCACATGAACTCTGGGACGACCAAGTTGGGCATAAGAGTGGCAAACTTACGAAATGCAAATCTTGCAAAAAAGTCCTGTTTGCTTTTTTTCTGTGTTACATAAATACAGTTTCTTTGGTCAGACTTACAGGCACCTGTTTCGTGCATATAAACTCTTAGGGGCCATCCATATAGTACGTACGCATGGAGGGTGGAGGGATTAATATAACCCAAATGCATGTGCTTGCGTATGCTTGCGTATGGAGGGTTGGGTCTACTGATAATGTACTACGCATAGGAAACGGGGTAGAAAACCTATAATTTGTCTATATTGGCCTTCAAATTGATTGGCCTTCAAGTGAGCCAGAGTTCAGTCTTTTCAGCTATCAGGTACTACCAGGGGAAGTATGACTGTGGGAGAGGTGTCACTTGTATGCCACCTTACGGTCCTTACCTCTGAACGCTATTATCAAACTATCACACAGCTCAGCAGTGAATCCATGGATCACTCGTCCTTCAATCTGGCCTAGAGTGCAGATAGCCGTTGCCTGAACCTGTCGTACTGACACATTCTGCAGTTGGTCTTTGGGGGCGAGGCGCGTCAAGCGTACGTACGCAGGTCGGGGGTTGAAAAAAGTACGTGTGCGTACAGGGAGGGGAATGGTCCAATTTTTCCAGATTTTGCGTACGTACTAAATGGATGGACCCTTACTGACTCTGTCCTCTAGGCTCTACCCAAGTAGCGTGTGAGAGATCTTTCTCAAAACTGAAGTACATTAAAAATCGCTTGCTAAGCTCGTTGTCTTCTACAAATCTTGAAGCATTTTTGCTCATTTTTGTAGAAACCGATGTTGTAAGTGAACTATGTAATGACACAATTATAGATCATGTGACTGAAATGGCATCCAGCTTAAAGAAGTTGCTTATACAATAACCATTATTTGGGTGGGTCATGATAAATCGATTTATAACTTTAAATGCATTCTTAATATTTTATGTCTAATGTAGATTAGGTTTGCGATTCATCGTTGTGTTATGACTATTGACTATCCCGTTGTAAAGTTACCTGTTACCGGTACCTTGGCTGAAAACAAATCCCCAAGAAACATAAATGTCGGATAGGGCCGCTTTAAATTTTTTCCCGGGCCGCTTTGACACTCCAGTCCACCACTGCGCACAAGTTGATTAATCTGAAACCGAAGTCCACAATTCCTTAGTGAGAACTGATGAGTAAACAGACACCAGAGACCAGGGCATATTTTAACTGTATAACTAGTGGGACAAATGTCCCAGTACTACTGGGACATTTGTCCCACTAGTTATACAGTGGGACAAATTGGATTTGTCCCAGTAGTTAGAGTGATTTGTCCCGTGCAATGTGTATGTAAACTGTAGAACTAGTGGGCTAGTGGGACAAATGTTGCAGGAGTTTTAAGATTTTGTCCCAGTATTGTGGCTTCCCATGGGGAAAACTTTGCGACCATGAATTCCCAAAAGAAGGTCATCAGAAAATTTTTGAACAATTCCCCTAAAAAATTCATCAAATTTTTGAGAGATGAATTCCTAAAAATTCGGAGATCAGTTCCAAAAAAGGTCATCAGCTAGACCCATGGCCGACTTTGTCCCAGTAGTCTAAATCTCTTAAAATATGCACTGCCAGAGACCTGGAAAGTGTGGATCAGGATAAGCGTGGATACTGGAAGCGATCACTTGAAATAGACGATGCCACGGCAGTCGCTGCCATGGGCGGCGATCCTGCCGGGATCGAGGGGGACAAGACCCCCACCTTTAAGAGTGGGGGGACACGCCATACATCTGACCCCCCACATTTTGAGGAAACCCCAAAAAGGTGATCAAATTTTCACCAGGTCAGTTCAAAACTCTTCACCAGATAAGTTCCAAAATGTCCCCCCCCCCACCTGTCAAACAAGATCACAGCCACTGGTCGCTGCCTTTGGCGCCTTAGCATTATGATCACGAAACTGCTTCTCGCACAAATCTTGCTGCAGAGGAAGCGAAGGGGCTGCCTTCAAAGAGGGTACATCTTAATCATTCAATAGGCCGGCCATTGGAATCCCTAATCGGGTCATAACAAAAACTTAAGAATCCCGAGGCGCCAAACAGGGAACCAGCCTCCAAATGGCAGACGACTTCCGGCCAATGAGCGGACGATAATGGGTGTTCTTTCTTGCGTAGCGTTAATGCCTTCATTAGATATGTGGCATTTTTTGCGTACGCCTTGTTTAGAAGATCGCTCATAGATCAGCCGACGGGATGGGATGGGGTTGGGGGATGTGGGACAGGGACGCGTGGAGTGCAGGGTGTGGAGCGCACGACGGGAGGAAAAGGCGCGGGTGCCATTATCCGTGCACGCTTCATAAAACTGCACGACTGTTGGGCGGTGAAGGCGGAGGACGGCGACAACGTTGTGTTTTTTTATGGAGGCGAGGGGGTTGGACCGTTCGCAACGGCAAATCATCGACATCTCCTCCATGGTCTCCTAATATCGGTGCTGCATTGCAGAAGAATCAGCTCTCCCACTCCGAGTCGCCCTGCCAGGCCCACTCCCCACGCCGCCTCTCTCCCTCCCTCTCCACTGGCGTTATTTATTTCGATCGGAACAATACGTGTCGGATCGAAGGTGCATTGGAAGCAGCCAACGGCCGCCAGCCACTCTTCCTCTTGTCTGTCGACATAAGCTGTCTGGTAGAGGAGCAGAAGTTATGCGGTCGACAGCTAGACACTTCCTTCCACCTATTACGAAGGATCGTACAGGGCACCGAAATAAACGCTATCTATGCTTACAGCAGTTGATTTTTGTATTATATGTCTGATGGCATGTGCACCTCCGTGTCTGGTTTTGGCAGATACTGATATTACGAATGCACTCTGCACTCTTCGACGAAGAACCATGGAAGAGAATTATAGGGACCGTTATAGCACTCACAACGCTCGAAAAGGTCGCAGCCGGGCGCCTTGTTTACTGTCAGCCTTAGCCACCTGGGTTTGAACTAGGGCTGTACCGAATAGTTGATTATCACTATTCGGCCGAATACGAATAGTTGGACCAACTATTCGGCCGAATACGAATACGAATACGAATAGTGTACAAAATAGTCTACCGACAACATTCAAAATTTCAAATGTAAGCAAAAGTTTCAGTAAAGTAAATTTAATACATAAACTAAAAGTGAACAGTTAACCACGTGTAATTTTTGAATCCTTCTGCCAGTCTGTGTAAACTAGAAATGGAACCAATTTAACTAAATTTAGAAATTGTCACTTACTTAACGCTCACTCCACTCGCTATAGCAGCCGCATATGCAGACACAGATGTCACGTGACCACTATTCGTATTCGGTCCGACCGCTACTATTCGGCCGAATACCGAATAGTTGTTTGGCCCACTATTCGGCTCCGAAGCGAATACGAAGCGAATATTCGGTACAGCCCTAGTTTGAACCCTGTCGCATACATACATACATACATACATAGAGACCTACTATCACCATTGGAAGTCGTTAAAAGTTGCTCATACGTAGCATCAGACTGTAAACTCATGCAACGCCTTTGCTATGGCAGCGTACTAGTCCATTAGGCTCCCATGCAGACCTAACGTTTGAGAACAAAGTGTAAACACGTTCACGTGCGCGCACAAACGCATTTACTTATGATATTGTGTGCGTACAAAGCACGAGAGATGTGAGGTCTGTTCTTGAATGGTCGGAACTCGGAAGAATAGGCTAGTTTGTTTAATTGCTCGCGGAGGCCAATAATCAGGAATTCTGTTTTTAGGGGTTTTGATATATATATTAGATTGACAACCCGTTCGGAGAGTTTCTGTAGAAAATTGAGGTTTGAAAATGGACGGTAGTTGGAGAGGAGTTCTTGTCTAGGGAAGTTTTTTTCAGTGGTTTAATGACTGAGTTTTTGAAAAGCGTAGGAAACGCACCGGTCGATAGAGACAGGTCGATGCAATAGCAAAAGAGTCTTTCATTTTGGGGTGTACGCAAATGGGGTGATTGGTCACCCAAATGAGGAATGGAGAACGGTAATGCAAAAACTGCGGACGGTTTCATCTTAATTTGAGACATTTCAGTGTAACCTGTGCCTTAAACAACAACTACAGAGAGCAGACGGCCTGTGATACTTTGCTAGGTGGGGGCAACAGAAATTACCCTTTCCCATTGCACATTTGGCTGCATAAGATCAATATCGTCGCCTAATCTAGGTCTTAGTACTCAGTAGGAGTGCGGACATCTACAAAGGGGATGGGGGTGAGCAATGCCAAATGCGAGCAAGAGGAGGGAGGGATCAAACGTTGATTTCTGAGGACGTCCCTAATCGTCTACCCGGAAGACAATCAAGGCACAATCTAATAGTATACCGTGCAGGGCCGGCGCCAGAGTATTTGGCGCCCTAGGCGAACCTGTCGCACTGCGCCTCTGGCAAGTGCAATAACTTGGCCTAATTAATATTAAATTAACCAAGTTAGTATAACCTTCACACAGGAATGCAGCCGAATGCTGCATCTTTAATTTAGTATCGTCGTTCATTGTAATCATCTAAGAATCATTATTGCTTATAAATTAAACAAAAATATGGCACTTAATAAATTTTAAAGTTAGCCATAATTAAAGTAATAGTCTGGAGCTGCATTAGCTATGCAGCCTATGCTGTATGGTTTAACACGTTTAATGGGAATTTAAAATGTAAATATTATTTAATGATACAGTGCACAGTTTCATCTGAACACTTAGTAGGCCTAACTCCTGTGGCTACGTTTAGGCTACTAAGTCCTAGTCCTACCTACGTGCGAAGTCTATACAAATATAATGTAATTTCAAAATTTGATTTTTCGCGCTTTCTTTTCAGCAAATGTAGAAACGAGAAGCAGATTACGTATGTACTACTTAAAAAATTAAAGCTACAAGAACTGCTACTCTAAATTTAGAAGTTCCTTACCATCAGTTGAGTCTTAGTTTCTTTTTTCAAGAGAGCTTTGAATACTGCATAAGTTCGTACAATGTAGAGTGTACAGGCCACAAGGCTTGTAGAGAGACATTGAGAGAGACAGACTGCGACAGAGACAGAGCGAGAGAAAACGAGAGACAGAGACATAGACATAGACAGACAGAGACAGAGAGTGAGTGAGTCAATGAGAGAGAGAGAGAGAGAGAGAGAGAGAGAGAGAGAGAGAGAGAGAGAGAGAGAGAGAGAGAGAGAGAGAGAGAGAGAGAGAGAGAGAGACACACACACACACACACAGAGACAGAGAAACAGAGAGACAGAGAGAGAGCAAAAGACAGACGAACAAGGCATACTATTTCAGGCATATTTTAGCCTTAGCGCTGGAGCTGTGAGATTATACGGTTAAAGTGTGCCGTGGTTGTACATCTAAAAGAGAGAATCTGGCTCATGTGCAGCTTGGGGGTCGAACAAGGTCAATTACTCCGACATATCAGGGTAACCTAGTACATGTATACACAAATACCACACATACAATATGTCTGTGGCCCAGTGTACTGATCAGATATTATGAGGCATTCCGGCCGCATCCGTCATCATACAGAGTAGTTTAGACTGCAGAGAGGCTGAGGCATACACGCAGTACACGGGCTTTTTGAACACCGTAGGCAGCGGCTAAATATGTCATCAAAGGAGCGCCTTGTATGGCTAGGCCTACGCCTCTGGACTGGCAAAAGGGCGGCAATGGTTTAAAAAATATTTATTTATGTAGCTTTTCTGCCGCCCCCAGAAATGTGCCGCCCTAGGCGGCCGCCTAGTTCGCCTAGTGGTTAAACCGGCCCTGAGTATACGTCTGAGTTTGTTTGACTTGTATGTCGTCTCTTTTATACAACTCGATTTTCTAGGCTTTTAGTTCAGTCCTAATTATCGTGTAGACCCCAATCTTACACGAACAGGACAAAACGTACCAGATGTTACTGCCCACGTGGCAGGCCAGTGTTCGCATGCATGTACATGGAAGGGGTTAGCCATGGCAAGATCCGTGATGTTTCAACGGGCGTCATGCACTGTTCTGACATAATATTTAATTATACACATAGGCCTATATATACTCCATTGCAGGCCGTATGTATTATGCGTTTGTTCACTGTTCACGTTCAATTGTATACTTAGATATGTATTATATATATATATATATTTATTTATTTATTATACATATATAATATGTATAATACATGCATTTTCTTATCGACAAAAGTGCGTTAGTAAGGGTGACGATCGTGACTGCAAAATATATTACCATGGCGACGGCCGCCATCTTAACGTCGGCCGTTGTCATGGTAAATCACGTGATCAGGCCAAACCGCCGCGTTCGTTGAAGAATTGAGCGCAAAGTGAACTGTTTATAGCCCAACAAATTAGACGCCTTTGCGCTAATGTTCGCCCTCTACCACGTTCGCCATCTCGAATCCCCCGGCTCCGCCGTCGCCGTGGACTGGGGCTCCGTTTCCTATCCAATTATTTTCTCCATCATGATTTCTGGAACGTTGCTCACGTTATCCCGTCATTTGGAACGAGACCCATATAATCGTCGACTCAAAAACGTAATTGATAGAAGCGTCGAATGTGCGGACAAGTCTTGTCGGATGTTTCGTGAAAAAGAAATGCGCTAAAAAAGTATCTCTTCTTCGCCGGTTAGATGTACGGTTGCGGGATGAACATTTATCACCTATAGGGCGATAAAGAGCCGTTGTCGTAGGCCTATATCTGCCGTGAGCGTCACTTAAAATGATTACGTCATCAGTTATGAACGAGACGAGACCGTTGTCAAACAACTTCGAGATCTCGCGAGATGTGGAAGGCGACCGATAGATGGCGTATCGGACTGATTAAAAGCTGATCTTTTTGAAATCTCGGAACATCGTACGTAATTTCTACAATGCTTCGCCTATGTAGGCCTACGTTCAGAATAGCACAGTATAGGCCTACAGATTGGCCCTTTCAGCTATCATCGCCGTCGATCACCCTTATAACAGCTCTCTCTACCTCTCTCTTCCGCCAACGCTTGAAGACCCTTCTGTTCGATCGTGGTTTCATTGTGTTAGGTCGGGAGCGTCTTTCAGGAGTCTCTGTTGAACAGGCGCTACGTAAATGAGCAAGTACCATTGCCATTACTATTACAGTTCCGTCACCATTACCGTTACAATCACCGCTACCATTACCGTTGCCATTACGATTACCGTTACCGTTACGATTACCGTTACAATTTTCATTACCGTCACCATTACCGTTACCATTACTATTACCGCTACCGTTACCATTAGAGTATGTAAGTAAATCTTTGTTGCCTGCCATCTAGTCTCGTTCAAAACGGTAACGACGACCTTAATTCCTTCGTCTGCGTCTCACCTCTTGCCTGTGGTCCGATAACGTACTCATAACTAGTGGGACAAATGTTGGAAGAGTTTTAAGATTTGCCCCAGTAGTAAAATCAGAATTAATAAAACGCATTGTCATGAAATTCCCAAAAAAGGTCATCAACTTTTTCGGGAGATGAATTCCTTAAAAAAGGTCATCAAAGTTTTTTTCAGAGACGAGTTCCAAAAAAGGTCATGAACTAGACCCATGGCTGATTTTGTCCCAGTAGTCAAAATTCCTTAAAATATGCACTGCGAACGCCAATTATATTTCATGTATTATGGTGTTATTAACGCTTGTTGTGTGCATATATCGAAGTGCTTTATGGATTACATCTTTGAAACTCGAATAATAAAATTAACATTTAAAAATCAAAGTAAATTTAATTATATAAAGTTTTGGACAATTTATACCCTGTAGGTTATTTCCCATGGTCATTTTCACGGCCTGCAACAGCCTTAGAAATTTGCTCCCTGAGTTACTTCATCACAGAAGCATACTGTCCGTTCTAAACTTTGGCACCAACTTTCCAATGCTAGCCTGCATATAAGCGTAGTATGAAACGTGAAGACATTTAATCAAAAGCTACGTAAGCTGAGATCGCAGCAGGTCATTTCACGTTTCATAAATCATAATGTATTACGCTTGCTGTTGCCAAGTGCAGGGACGTATCTAGCGTTGGGCTTGGGGGGGGGGGCTTAAGCCCCCCAAACGAAGTTGAAGCCCCCCAAACAAGTCAGGCCGTTGTATGCTTACGGCTAAAATTCGCATGAACACTGTATAAATGTTGCCATGCTCAAGGCTTAAGCCCCCCCCCCAAAACGAAAAATCCTAGTTACGTTGCTGGCCAAGTGGCTTCCAGTATAGCAAATAATTATCATTTATGGAAAGTTACCCAGAGACACGTGGTATACAGTTACGAAGTTTTGAGATAGTACAATGCACGAAGTCATAGTGGGTTGAAAAATTCCATCCATTTTAGCCTCCGAGGACGGAGGGTTAATAATTTTCGTATCTCTTAGCTACGTTGAGGGATTACGTGGAGCTGTTTTGAAAGGTGCCTCCTCTCTTGATCTGGACCCTCTGGTAACCGGACTCGGACATCCTTTTGACTATATACTGTTTGGAAAAGCCCCTCTGTTTGATGCAGCGCTCGTGAATAGGCTGTTGCCCTGTGCTTGGCCTTCGAGTGGGCAGTGGCGCTTTAGAAGTTTGGAGATTACGATTACGATCTTACACAAAATAAAATCTCCGTGTTTTTGTGTATGGAGTACAATTAGCGAATCCGCGTTACCACTCCTTGGGTTTTTTCCACAAGATTTGGGTTTTTTTAAACTGAACTTGGGAAATGGGGTATTTTCCTGAAGACCTTGGGTTTTTTGCTTGGGTTTATCTTGTATTATATAAACCCTATTTTTAATTAATTTAATCAAATTTTCCTACGATCTGGATGATCGAGGTCAATAAATAAAATTGTGCAATATGCGTGCAAGCATGTACTATGGTAGTCTATTGCTATATTTAACATAACTAGACTAAATTGCCGCAATATTTAAAAACATAACTCTAAAGACTAAAAGAAACTGCAGACTCAGACTGTGCTTTTTCGGAAAGTTTCCCGAAGTAATCAGCTGTTGCTCAATTTTAAAACTTAGATATAATATTTAGAGTTTCATCATGGGAGTTCGCAAGAATTTTTTAGTGGGGGTGAAATTTTTTATGGGGACAATTTTGGGGGAATACTGTTTGTCCATAAAAAAGTGCATAGAAAAAATATTTTAAAATAAATAATGATCAAGAACTGTACCTAAATAATTGTGTTTTCCACATTGAAAATCGTGTGCGGACTGTTGCAATAATCATAATAATCAAAAGATTTCATTTTGGTAAAATATTTGCAAAATTCAGCACCCCCTGTGAGTTTCAAAGTCTTTTATCTTTATTCTTGTTTAAGAAACTAAAAAAAGATGTTCGATAGAAGTAATAATTCACTTGTTTCGGACTCTGATGAAAATAAAAACATGTAGCCTATTTAAACATTTCTAATTGCTTTGAATATTAACTAATAATTTTTAGCAAGTAACGATTACCCATAAAATTGTGAAAATGAAAGACAGAATGAAAGATGGAACATTTTTATTACAGAATTGGTATAGTTGCATTATATTATTATATTTTAACTTATAATTGTTTTATTAATTTAAAAAAGTCTGTAGAAAACCCACCTTGGGTTTTTTCAATGTCCTAACTTGGGTTTTTCATTTTTTATGAGTGGTAACACTGTAAATAGCGATGACGTCATTGGTTTTGGTGACGTGATATAAGGTAAGATTTCAAATCTACCGTTGACAAATTAAGTTATCATTCGATAATGAATCAATTTCTACAGATCTATCAAAATTTTAGCTTTCATTAGAATGTAGGGCCTGCTCTTAACCCTCATCCTTCCAACATAATTTTTATTTACTATATATACGTTATTTACCAACTAGGGTCATCAGTGACCCCAAATCAAAGTGACGAATGCGCTCGTATCGCTCGTTGTGTTAGGTTGGTGGCAACAGAATTTCATCAATATATGAAATATTATCTATCGGTAAATATCGCTATGATTGTGCAATATACATGGCTCCTTTTGAATGATTTGACATCTCAAGATGACGAAAGCGGAAATGCTGAAGAGCTAGCTTATACAGAACCATTAAAACTAACGTCAACGCATTCTTTGCTTTAATTCTTCCAGTATATACCAGTCCGTCAGGCAGAAATTCTTGAAGCAGAGGAATAGTTGTGAATAAAGTGTCTACTAGGCCTACATCTCAGGTCATCTCTAATTGTTGTTTAGCAACATCACAGCACTATTTTTGCTTATTTCGACAGGATGCTTGAAACCGCAATTCCTCTTGTTGCTTCTTAGACACTTGACTTGAGTGAAGAACAATATAATGTGAACCATTTCATTAGTGATAAAGAATTGAAATGCTTCCACATGGTGACCCAATCTGGCTTTTCTAACCCTAAGCCACACTGATACTGATTGTGTATGTAAGATTGTTTATTGGCCCAACTGAATAAAATTCAGAATAAATGCAAATGAAGGAGCGATTATATTTTACATTGAAATGGTGTAACAATCTTTAAGGAACAAACTTCTAAAGTCCAGTTTCTATTTCCAATAGGCCACAGGTAGCCAAATGAAGTGTAAAATAACCCCAGTTCGTAGGATGGTTAATTCAAAACTCAAAATCGGCCTCAGTTTTGTACCATTAACTATTCCTCATCAATGTGAACACGAGCAGAGCAAATAACACTGGCAGACCCTAGATTACAGGAAGATTACATTTAACTAGAAACAGGTAAAGTGCAATTTAATGAGACTGGATTATTTAAGTATGTGGAAGAATTTATTTCAAGTGTTACCGTAAATGGCATTGTTTGTTCAGGGCCGCCTTAAGGTTAGTGCAGGCCCGGGTGCTGTGCCATCATATAGCCATCAGCGCGGGGTCCAATTACAAGTTCAATAAAATATTATTGTACTTCCTAAAATGCGGGCCCTTATAAACTGCGGGCCCGGGTGCTGCAGCACCCTTAGCACCCTCCTTAATGCGGGCCTGTGTTTGTTCTTTTAGGGGCCCGTAACGGAATAAGTGCCATCACCGCAAAGAAATAATTATTCCTTTCGTGACCACAGCTGATCAGAATATGAAACACGACTCCATAGAAAAAAGAATATGTCGTTTTAAAACGAATTTTACTAAGCAATCATGAGATCCAATGCTTGAGAGAAGTCAAAAGTGGTAACCTGAATTGTCACATGAGAACCCATACTGGAGAAAAACCATACAAATGCCAGCTATGTCAAAAAGCTTTTGCCAAAAGTAGTAACCTGAATCGTCACATGAGATTTCACACTGGAGAAAAACCATACAGATGCCAGTTTTGTCAGAAATCACTTGCCGAAGGCAGTTCTGTGAACAAGCACATGACAACTCATACTGGAGAAAAACCATACAAATGTCAGCTATGTCAGAAATCATTTACTGAAGGCAGTTCTGTGAACAAGCACATGAGAACCCATACCGGTACTGGAGAAAAGCCACACAAATGTCAGCTATGTCAGAAATCATTTACTGAAGGCAGTTCTGTGAACAAGCACATGACAACTCATACTGGAGAAAAAGCATACATATGCCAGCTATGTCAAAAAGCGTTTGCCAAAAGTAGTAACCTGAATTGTCACATGAAAACCCATACTGGAGAAAAACCGTACAAATGCCAGTTATGTCAGAAATCATTTGCCACAAGTAGTTACTTAAAATGTCACCTCAGAACCCATACTGGAGAAAAACCATTCATATGCCGGCTATGTCCGAAATCCTTTGCTGTAGGTAATTCTCTGAATCGTCATATGAGAACCCATACTGGAGAAAAACCATACAAATGCCAGTTATGTCCGAAATCATTTGCCATGGGTAATACTCTGAATCGTCACATGAGAACTCACACTGCAGAAAAACCATACAAATGCCAGCTATGTCAAAAAGCGTTTGCCCAAACTAGTAACCTGAATTGTCACATGAGAATCCACGCTGGAGAAAAACCATACAAATGCCAGCAGTGTCAGAAGTCATTTGCCAAAAGTAGTAACATGAATCGTCACATGAAAACCCATACTGGAGAAAAGCCATACATATGCCATTTATGCAGCAAAAGTTTTATACGGAAAGACAAACTTACCAGGCACCTAAGATGGCATGCTGAAGTAAAGCTCTCTGATTCAGACAGGGAAATAATATCGGATCTGTCTCATTAATTGGCGCAAGCGTACTTCAGGAGATTTTTGCCTCCATGGCTCTATTATCATAGTTATTTTTACCATCTCTTCAGGAAGAATGCGACTGCTGAAAGCACCTCTTTCAACAAGTGTAATCAATTGATGAGCACATGACCTTATGGAATTGTTTGAAATGAAGCAGGAATTTAGAGAGCAGTGTTCCAACCATGGCAATACTCCGCTTGGTGAATTATTTATCAGTTAGCCTGTGCTGTTTTTTGTCAGAACTACAAAAGCATCAAACAATTAGAGATTACTGCATTTTTATTTCCAAGAAATCACATGTTGCAGGAAACAATGATTCTAGTAATCACATAGCTCACCCTGCAGTTTATTTTCAGAGCATTTTGATTAATTTCAGTTTCTTCTATTAATTTTTAGTTATTCCATTGTTTGAAATTTTGGTTTACAACCTCTGATGATGATGACTTGCTTACCCCGGCATTGATTTAATTTTTACTGTTTTTTTATGTTGTGATATCTACTTTGGACAAAATGACATAGCCATAGCATGTCAGAATGACGGTTTACAGTATATGCTAAAACTATAAGGCGATATTATGTGCTAAATAAATGGCGATTGGCGCTAAGAAACTAAAAAGTTATTGTATCCACTGACACAGTGTCGTTGGCCTTTGTAGATCTATACAATAGCTTTTAAGGCAGTTAGTTTTGGTAATTCTTTTGAAATTTAAGAACTGCCCATGTGCTGCCTCGCCCCTTCCTGGATAGACGGACAACGCTAACAACCATGGACTCGGGACTGCACGGTTTGGATACCAGTCCCATACACATGCAGTATCCCGACCTGTACACTATCGACCTGATTAAGCTCACAACTGCTTTGGGATCTCGGATACACCAGGAGGACGGACGACATTCATCTGTTCAGATAATAGCCTACTACATGTCTGATGCCGAGTGTCCTAAAAGTGATTCGGAAACCAATGCAGCTCGTCGTTGAAATGTTACGAGGTTTGAATCTTGTGCTTGCACCGTTCATACATGGGACCTTAAATGGCGTGTCACCCAATCAAACGAACAGCTTATCTGATCATTTCATTGAAATTCCCATGGGTCGAGGGCATACGGCTTCTACATTGACTTAGCTACGGCAGAGAATTCCAGCGTTTACTGTGACTGATCACTAAAAAATGTCCTACTTTAGTAGTAGTAGTAGTAGTAGTAGTAGTAGTAGTAGTAGTAGTAGTAGTAGTAGTAGTAGTAGTAGTAGTAGTAGTAGTAGTAGTAGTAGTAGTAGTAGTCATAGGCGTAGACTCTGGGGGGCAGCCGGGGCACGTGCCCCCCAATAATTGAGGAGCCAGGGCAATGCTCCCCCAAAAATCGAGAGGAGAGTTTCTTCAAATATTAAGATATTATGTTTCAATATAGACAAATTTCTCCAGAAACAGAGACACAGAACTGAAATACTATCAGAAATTCATAATGAAAAGAAAGATTTATTTTTATCTTCAATATCTTCAATACGAAACAAATTTGCATGTAAACAAAATGCCCATTTCATGCGCATTAACGTAACACCAGAAGCCTCTGCTGACTGTCCAGACCAGGGGTGAAAGAATTTTTCTCGGTTTTTGGTTTTAAACAAAACAAAAGAAAACCACAACATTTGGTTTTTTGTGTTTAAAAAACAAATTTCTTATTTTTATAGAAGTTATTTTAATAACATTGATTTAATGAT
The DNA here is from genome assembly GCA_963556255.1 of Allolobophora icterica. NCBI lineage: Eukaryota > Metazoa > Annelida > Clitellata > Crassiclitellata > Lumbricidae > Allolobophora > Allolobophora icterica. The sequence continues at coordinate 30,289,275 of OY744614.1, forward strand.
TTTTAATTTTCGGAAATCGCAACTGAATTAAACTGAGTTGAAGCTCTTGTTCATGCCATTTTTCATGATTTTTATGATCCGAATTTCGAAAACCTTAAAAACAACCAAAACAGCAAAACCATGAAAACAAAAAACAAAAAACAAAAAACAAAACAACTTTTCATCTTGAAAAAACTTTTTTGGCACTTCTGGTCCAGACCCCATGCCCCCCCCAATATTTTGGACAAGTTTACGCCAGTGGTGGTTGTAGTAGTAGTAGTAGTAGTAGTAGTAGTAGTAGTAGTAGTAGTAGTAGTAGTAGTAGTAGTAGTAGTAGTAGTAGTAGTAGTAGTAGTAGTAGTAGTAGTAGTAGTAGTAGTAGTAGTAGTAGTAGTAGTAGTAGTAGTAGTAGTAGTATAGTAGGCCTAGTATTGGAAGTAGTCGAAGTAGGTAGTAGTTTTAAATTTTGGTTTATAATTCATTTTGATAACTTCTATCGCACCGGTGTCTAATGTACAAGGCATCGACCGATGGCGCAACAAAACCCAACGATAATCAGATCAAGGTAATCCTGGGTTTTAGCGTCGGAAACTATTTACATTGCATGAGCGATGAAAACATTTCACAGTTAAACTCAAACAAGAAGTTGGAAGATTGATGACAATATCAATGAAACTAGAAGCCGGATGAGCGATGAAAATATTACATAATAAAAGTCACACTAGAAGTTGGAATTACGACGAAAATATATCGTTTTAGTGCCGATATTATTCCCGTGTATGAGCGATGAAAACATTTCATAGTAAAATTCGAACTAGAAGTTGGAAGATTGATGAAAATGTTCACGAAACTAGAAGCTGGATAATCGATTAAAATATAACTCAAACTAGAAGTTGGATGAACGATGATTATTTATTGTATTATTGTATTAGAACTTTTCAATGAAATAATTTCCGACGCTAAAACCCAGGATTACCCAGATCAATATTTAGTGAATCAGTGTTGCTGGTTAAAAATATTGTCTTAGACAGTAGGCGAAGAGAAATCGATTAGAATCTAATCGATTAGTTACCGGAGAAACCGAATAGATTACCGACTAGAATCTAGTCGATTAGTTACCCATCTCTGGTAACAGATATATAAAGTGGTCGTAAATTAGAACGAGTTATAACATGACTCATCTAAGATGTGACTGTTATGTGTAGGAAAGGAAAATGAGATGTTGCACACTTAACTGTTCTTACTTATCAAGAAATGCTGATTAGCAATGACTGGTAGATTGGCGGCATCGCTAAGAACATCAAAGTCATCCACAATAATTATTTAAGAAGGGAAAGAAATCAAATATTCAAGTAGTGACTGATATTCACTTAGGGGCCATTCATATATTACGTACGCATGGAGGGGAAGGGGTAACCGAAATGCATGTGCTTGCGAACGCTTGCGAAGGGGGGAGGGTGGGGTCTACTGATAATATACGTACGCAAATTGATTGGCCTTCAAGTGAGGTAGAGTTAAGTCTTTCCAGCTATCTGGTACTACGAGAGGAAGTAGGACTGTGGGAGAGCTGTCACTTGTATGCCACCTTACCTCTGAACGCTATTATTAAACTATCACACAACTCAGTGGTGAGTCCATGGATTACTCATCCTTCAATCTGGCCTAAAGTGCAGACAATCGCTGCTTGGACCTGTGTAATAGACACATTCTGCAGCTACTCTTGGGGGGGGATGCGTCAACTGTACGTACGCAGGTGGGGGTGGAAAAAAGTACGCGTGCGAACAGGGAGGGGAGGGGTCCAATTTCCCCGGATTTTTGCGTACGTAATATATGGATGGCCACATAGAAGAGAAGCAGTCCCTTAAGCTAGCCCTGAGACAGCCATGGGTATGAAAGTATTAGCGACTTCATTTTCTTGGCCTCGACATATAAGAGCCGGTGGCCAGTCCTCTCCCTCGCCCGTCTCATCTTCCCACAGACTGTGTAGGTCATTGTACACATTATAGTTGAGTTGACTCGAGGGTGCACGTGGAGCAGAGATCTCGAACCAACTTTGAACCCCCGACCTCTCGATTGACAGTCCTGCACGCTAGCCACTATACTATCGAGCACTCCCCAAGATTAACTTAAACGTAAATCAAATAGAAAATATGGTGCATGATAAATGTTCACAAGGAATCCCTGGTTGTTGCCAGAACCGAGAGAAGCAGCCATGACCTTGGCTAGGTAGCTGTAGCTGACTTGGTAGCTGTATTAAGTAAATTGAAATGTGTCTGTTCCAACATCTGATCTAAACAGTTTCTAAGGATAAAGGTCTTCTCTAGCTCCCTTAGTGTAATGCACAAGTTGATTAACCTGCCACCGGTCCACATTTCTTCTGTGAAAACTGATGGGCAAAGAGACACCAGAGACCTGGAAAGTGTGGATAAGGATAGGTGTGGATACTGGAAGGGATCACTTGAAAGAGAAGATGCAATGGCAGTCGTTGCCTTCGGCGCCTTAGCATTATGATCACGAAACTGCTTCTCGCACAAATCTTGCTGCAGAGAAAGCGAGGGGCTGCGATCAAAGAGGGTACATCTATATCAGTCAATAGGCCGGTCATTGGAATCCCTAATCGGGTCATAACAAAAACTTAAGGATCCCGAGGCGCCAAACAGGGAACCAGCCTCCAAATGGCAGACGACTTCCGGCCAATGAACGGACGATAATGGGTGTTCTTTCTTGCGTAGCGTTAATGCCTTCATTAGATATGTGGCATTTTACGTGCGCCTTTTTAGAAGATCGCTCGTAGATCAGCCGACGGGATGGGGTTGGGAGAAATGGGACAGGGACGCGTGGAGTGCGGGGTGTGGAGCGCACGAAGGGAGGAAAAGGCGCGGGTGTCATTATCCGTGCACGCTTCATAAAACTGCACGACTGTTGGGGGGTGAAGGCGGAGGACGGCGACAACGTTGTGTTTTTTATGGAGGCGAGGGGGGCTGGACCGTTCGCAACGGCAAATCATCGACATCTCCTCCATGGTCTCCTAATATCGGTGCTGCATTGCAGAAGAATCAGCTCTCCCACTCCGAGTCGCCCTGCCAGGCCCTCTCTCCACGCCGCCTCTCCCTCTCTGTCCCTCTCCACTGGCGTTATTTATTTCTATCGGAACAATACGTGTCGGATCGAAGGTGCATTGGAATCAGGCAACGGCCGCCAGCCACTCTTCCTCTTGTCTGTCGACATAAGCTGTCTGGTAGAGGAGCAGATGTTATGCGGTCGACAGCAAGACACTTCCATCCACCTATTACGAAGGATCGTACAGCGCACCAAAATAAACGCTATCTATGCTTACAGCAGGGGATGTTTGTTTTATATGTCTGATGGCATGTGCACCTCAGTGTCTGGTTATGGCAGATACTGATATTACGAATGCACTCTGCACTCTTCGACGAAGAGCCCTGGAAGAGAATTATGGGGAACGTTATAGCACTCACAACGCTCGAAGAGGTCGCAGCCGGGCGCATTGTTTACTGTCAGCCTTAGCCACCTGGGTTTGAACCCTGTCGCATACATACAGAATTACAGAGGGGTCTACTCTCACTAGTGGAAGTCGTTAAAACATCCGTGCAAACTGCAAACTCATGCAACGCCTTTGGTTATGACAGCGTCCATTGGGCTCCTATACAGATCTATCGTTTGTGTGTACAAACTACAAAGTGAAAACACGTTCATGTGCGCGCACATAGGCCAACCAAATATACTTATGATATTGTGAGCGTACAAGGCACGGGAGAAGTGAGATCTGTTCGTGAATGGTCGGAAGGACAGGTTAATTTGTTTAATTGCTCGCGGAGGCCAATAATGAGGAATTCTGCTTTTGAAGTGTTTAGACATATAGCAGGTTGACAACCCGTTCGGAGAGTTTCGGTAGGGAATAGAGATTTGAAAATGGACGGTAATTGGAGAGGAGTTCTTTCTCCAGGGATAATTTTTCGAAGTGGTTCAACGATTGAGTTTTTGGAAAGCATAGTAAACGTAGCGGTCGATAGAGATAGGTTGATGATCTTGGTTAGACTAGGAACTAGAAGGGCTACACAGTATAACATCTTATCAAATCTGCGATTTCATGCACCGCTATACCTTCAATTCACTACCCAATGCATTTTTAAACTTTTTCACAAGTACTTCGGATATTCATCCCTACCCTACTAGGAATAAACCCAACACTTATCAGATTGAATTTGCACGTACTAACATACGGAAATTCTCAATAACCTATCTAGGACCAAAACTATGGAATAGTCTCCCCTCTGATTTACGACACATTCCAAGTTACTATGTTTTTAAAAAAAAGCCTTCGTTCACACCTACTTATTAGACAGATTGCCCAGTGACAACCTGCTGCGACCCCCTCCCATCTGATTTATTTTACTTTGTTGTTTTTTTGTTCTTTTTTTGTTTTTTTTTGTTTTTCCTTTTTTGCCACCAAGTCTTACTATTCTGTTAACTAGTTGCCCACCTTTTGCAAATTCGTTGTCTCTAAATAGGTCTACTCAAAGGCTCATGTGTACATGGCCGTCGTCGAGTTTTGTTAAGTAAATGGGGGCCCTTACTAGCGGGACCCTGGTCCTTTTAGGGCTTCCTATTGACCACTCACAGCATGATATAGCCTTCTAAACCCATGAATATCTTAATGTTTCAAACCTTTTCAGCATCATAGTGGCTATTTAAATTATATTTTCTTGTATATTGTCACGTTTGCTTTGTGGATCAATAAATTGATTGATTGATTGATTGATTGATTGAGTCAAGGTCTACTTGCTTGTTTTGGGAGGATTGAATGAGGGTAGTGATTTCTGCTTCATTAGCAGGCTCAAACAGGTTAACAGATGCAGTTGGTGGTCACCTGAGGGAGAGGAGTCGGTTTGCGTAGAGGTTGATTTTGACAAGAGAGTCTGTAATGAGAGACGGAAGGCGGAAACTTTGTCATAGAAGAATAATGCAGAGGAGTCGGCAATGATTGTATGTGCGATAGAGTTTGGAAGTGGCTGAGAGGAACCACGGTGAAGAATGTTGTTTATGGTTTTCCAAAGATTTCGAGAATTGCACATGATTGCATATGTACGGTCTTTGGAAATAGCAAAAAGGGTCGTTCACTTGGGGATTTCCGTAAAGAGGGAGAAGGGTCACCCAAATGAGGAATGAGGAACGGTAATGCAAACAATGCGGACGGCCTCATCTTCATTTGAGACATTTCAGTATAGCCTGTGCCTTAAACGCCAACCACAGTCAGAGCAGACGGCCTGTGATCCTCTACTCAGGGTGGGGCAACATAAATTACCCCTTCCCATTGCACATTTGGCTACACAAGATCAATATCGTCGCCTAATCTAGGTCTTAGTACTCAGTTGGAGTGCGGACATCCGCAAAGGGGATGGGGGAGGGTAATGCCAAATGCGAGCAAGGGGAGGGAGGGATCAAAAGTAGATTTCTGAGGACGTCCTTTATCGTCGACCCGGAAGACAAACAAAGCACGATCTAATAGTGTATACGTCCGAGTTTGATTTGAATGTAGACTATTTTATACAACGCGATTTTATAGGCTTTTTTGCAGCCTTAATTATTGTGTAGACCCTAATCTTACACGAACAGGAGAAAACGTACCAGATGTTATTGCCACGTGGCAGGTCAGTGTGCGCATGCATGTAGATGGAAGTGGTTAGCCATGGCAAGATCAGTGATGTTTCAATGGGCGTCATGCACTGTTCTGACATAATATTTAATTATACACATAGGCCTATATATACTCCATTGCAGGCCGTATGTATATGCGTGTGTTCACTGTTCACGTTCAATTGTACTGTTACTTCGAAATGTATATATATATATATATATGTATGTATATATATATATATACATATATATATATATATAAGGCTTAACTATATGTGCACACTGCATGTATATATATATACAGATGCGTATAAGATATATTCCATACACATATATGTATAATTCATGCATTTTCTTATCGACAAAAATACGTTAGCAATGGTGACGATCGTGACTGCAAAATGTATTACCACGGCGACGGCCGCCATCTTAACGTCGGCCGTTGTCATGGTAAATCACGTGATCAAGCCAAAACGACGTCTCGTTCGTTGAAGAATTGAGCGCAAAATGAACTGTTTATAGCCCAACAAATTAGACGCCTTTGCGCTAATGTTCGCCCTCTACCACGTTCGCCATCTCGAATCGCCGCCTTCACCGCCACCACGGACTGGGGCTCCGTTTCCTATCCAATTATTTTCTCCATCATGATTTCTGGAACGTTGCTCACGTTATCCCGTCATTTGGAACGAGACCCGTATAATCGTCGCCTCAAAAACATAATTGATAGAAGCGTCGAATATGTGCGGATTATTAATAATACGCAAGTCTTGTCGGATGTTTCGTGAAAAAGAAATGCGCTAAAGAAAAGTACCTCTTCTTCCGCCAGTTAGGTCTATGGTTGGGGGATGAACGTTAATCACCTCAGGCGATAGAGACCCGTTGTCGTATATCTGCCGTGAGCGTCACTTAAAATGGTTACGTCATCAATTATGAACGAGATGAGACCATTGTCAAACAACTTCGAGATCTCGCGAGATGTGCGAGTCGACCGCTAGATGGCGTATGGAACTGATTAAAAGCTGATCTTTTTGAAATCTCGGAACATCGTACGTAATTTCTACAATGCAACTCGAACTCAAATAGCTCGCGAGTTGCCGAGTCAGCAGTGCGCATGCGTGATTGGTAAATAAAACCCTCGTGTCTAAAGAGTGCAGGCGTAGCTACAAATTGAAACAGATATAACTGTTCAAATTCATCTCTTCAAGCTATGAGTAATAAACTTTATTATCACTCGATATCACGCAAAATGTAATTGCTTGGATGAATATCGTGATAGCCATGACGCCCAAATGTATATCACATAGGGATAGGAACAGGATGAGGCCACTGTTCCCTTCCTGGAATTCACACTTCTGGTTTTTGCCCGTGCACAAATTTCTATGGATACCAATGATGATACACATGCATACATACACACACATATATAGATACATACTTATATACACATACGTAAGTACGTACGTACATGCATAAACATGTACACACATGCTGCTGTGCATACATACATGTACATGCATGCATCCATACACATACATACATACTTGAATGCAAGCATACATACAAACATACATACATAAATACATGTATAGAGACATGCATACATACATATACTATGTTTGGTACTCCCAATGGACCCAGTCTTTGCCGCCCTGTTCTTTCTCTTCGACGGACTTAGCAATCAGTCATCATTCAGTCGAAGCTCATCCGTCTCCGGTCTCCTCTTGTTTCTCCGCATCATTTTTCCTTCAGTGCTCGTTCATTACAGTGGAACAACGTTTCATTATGTTGCCAATCCACTTCCTGCATGCGTATATAAATAGTTCCTGTTTTAGGTATCAGTTCCATTCTTCCTCTTCCACAATCTCAGCTCTTCATTGTTTATGTCTGCCATATACAACTAACCTGTGCGATCGTGTGTCATATATCATCACCAAATAATTATGTCTCCAGTCCATTGAAATATCATCCTTCTTTTCGTCTATGTTCCGTACCATGAATTAATACCACATTAATACCAGTGAACTGTTTCATCTATCCCCTCTCTCTATCTCTCTCTCTGTCTGTCTCTCTCACTGTCTGTCTCTCTCTGTGTCTGTGTGTCTGTCTGTGTGTGTCTGTCTGTCTGTCTCTCTGTCTCTGTCTGTGTGTCTGTGTGTCTGTGTGTCTGTCTGTCTCTGTCTCTGTCTCTGTCTCTGTCTCTGTCTCTGTCTCTGTCTCTGTCTCTGTCTCTGTCTCTGTCTCTGTCTGTCTGTCTGTCTGTCTGTCTGTCTGTCTGTCTGTCTCTCTCTCTGTCTGTCTGTCTGTCTGTCTCTCTCTCTCTCTCTCTCTCTCTCTCTCTCTCTCTCTCTCTCTCTCTCTCTCTCTCTCTCTCTCTCTCTCTCTCTCTCTGGGTTATTGCTTTACTGCTAGCCTATTGCCTTCGCTGTCCTCTCCCGTTCTGGTTGTTTTAGGATGGGGTCATCATTCTGTTAGGATATTTTTCTCGTGAAGCCGGAAATTCTCTTTGCAGCAGATACGTTTCCTTTTATTGGACTTCGATCTGGCATTTAATCTAATTATCACCTGCAACTGTCCTCGCCTCCGAATCGTCCCGTTTGCATCCGCATCAGATTTAAGGCTCGATGGCCTCGGGTCAGGGAGCAAAGGTCACGATTCCGGTCAGTCATCGTGACTTTCTTACGCAAGTGATACGTATATACATGTATAGAGTAACAACTTCATGGAACACACCTTTTTATTGTGAGTCTGTGGTATTAACATCGGGAGAAAAGTCGTGCTGCTTTGAACTTCAACTTTAACCTTGACCACATAAAGAATTACGCATTAGCTAACCTGGGGTGAATTTTTCACTCAACTGAGTCAAAACCATTGATAAAAGTTACGTTGTTTCTATTCTGCTTGCTGTTGCCACGTGGCTTCCAGTTTAGCAAATATAATTTATGAAAAAGTGACCCAGAGACACGTGGTATACAGTTACGAAGCTTTTAGATAGTAAATTGCACAAAGCCACAGTGGGTTGAAAAATTACACCCAGTTTAGCCTCCGAGGACCGAGGGTTAATAGTTTTCATATCTCTTTGTTAGTTTGAAGGACATGCGTGTAGCAATCTCTCCTGTTTTGAAAGGCGCCTCTCTCTTGATCTGGACCCTCTGGTAACCGAACTCGGAACTCTATGGAAAACCCCCTCTGATTTGATTCAGCGCTCGTGAATAGGTTTGTGCCCTGCTCTTAGGGTTGCCAGGTGTCCGGTAATGAACCGGACAGTCCGGTATTTAGACAATCTGTCCCGTCAGAAATTTCAGCCGTTACCGGACATGAAGGTGTCCGGTAATTTTCGGTAAATAATTATTGTTAACAATAAGTGTTGGAATACATCATTCTCGGAGGACCTAGACATCATAAATAGGCCTAGGCCTATCTGTCGTAAGTTCGTAACAATGACATTTACAAGTATTTATTATTTTTTAAAATTTAAGATGACGAAATTACGAACCGTACTGTACAGTGCGCAAGCGTTCGTTCATTACGATTTACGAGTTAACTCAGCATAACTGTAATTGTAATAATTGTGACCGAATTGTAATCACCACTCAGACCAGCGGCGCTCTCGACCCATATTAGTTCCAGCACCAGCAAAAAGAATAGTTTTCACGCGTCTACGGAACTGAACAGGAGAGGGGGCAAGAAGCTCTTGGCGGAGGGACTGGGGAAGACTGTTCCAGGATGAAGGACCCGCACAGACAAAGCTCCTGGATTGGGCCGTGGAAGAGTGCATACGTGGAAAAAACCATAAGGCGTGGGCCGAGGATCGCAAGGAGTTCTCGCCGGCAAAGAAGAAACCATGATGCAGAAATTCATCAGGTAAGACAGAGCAGACCCAGTGAGGAAGTTGCGCTTGAGGGTGAGGGTTTTGAACTGAATTCTCTGTGGGCAGAGAGCCAGTGGGGGAGTCAGACATAAAGGCAGACATATGAGCAAACTTAGGAATATCACCTATGAGCCGAGCAGCAACATTAAGAATAGACTGGTGTGTGCATATTGGAAGAGGAAAAGCCAGTATACACAGCACTGCCAAAGTCCACCCGAGATCAGGTTAAAGCGTGGACCAGTGTAGTGACAGCATGAACCGAAATACACCTGAGGATGGATCGAAGCTGGCGTAGATAAAAAAAAGCAAGATCGGGATACAAGGTTAATCTGATCAGTGAAGAAAAGGGTAGGATCGAAAACAATCCCCCAAGTCACGAACAGAGCAGAACTGAATGAGGGGGTCATGAGATAAAGAGATTCCAAATCAATCTTGCTGTGTACAGTGTAAATTGTCTGAGAACCTTCAACAGTTTTCTACAGTTTTTAAGTTTCGACTTTTTTTAAAGCAACCGTAAGTCTTATTATTACTTTTTTCAATAGTAGGCCTACAAATCACAGTGTAGCATATTTACAATATGTATAAATCAGACTGTTTTTTATGTTCATTTTAAAAGTAACTTTTCAATTTTAACTGCTGTTTCGTTATCTTGTCAGTCATGGGGCTTCGCCCCTCTGACCCTCTGACGGCCTTGACCAGAGGCTTTCCCAACGCCCCTGGACCGATCTGGGAGCATCGCCCCCAGATCTTCATGACGCGTTCGCCATAGTCCGGTAATTTCCTCAAGACTACCTGGCAACCCTACCTGCTCTTGGCCTTCAAGTGGTGCTTTAGAAGTTCGGATATTACGATTACGATTACGAAAGTGAACTCGGCAATCGAATACAAACCATCACCCCGCTTGGGTTAATGAACTTAACCGCCACGACCTTTCCAGCGCCAAGAGACCAGCGCTCGAGCGCTACCAGCGCTACCTCTGTCTTCATCGGCTTATGCAATTACTGCGCTTCTTAAAACGCTTCAGCGCTTGCGGCAAGGTCAGTGCATTAGAGGAATTTGCGCCCCATCACGCAATGGGGAAAGACAAATGGCTCGAATCAGCTAAGCGCTTACGGCAAAGTAAGCGATTGTTATGCAGCCGGTAGCAGAATCAAACGAGTTGGGTTGAAATCCACAGAGGGCAGCACCATTTCTGCTCTGATCCGATGACCTTGGTCAGGTCAAGTGCAGGCTGTTGCCACGCGGTACTTAGTCAAATAAGAGAAGGTAATTGATCGGATGTTACACGCCACTGCAGACTGGTAATGATCGTCGCTGCACAGTGGCCTGTGTGTGAGGAGGAACTGGTGGGTCTTCTTCTGCCCAATAGTCAAACACGACAATTATTATGTAAAAAGCGTGCACGCATGCATAGGCGTAATTTGTGGGGGGGGGGGTACGAGGGGTACCCGTACCCCCCACTTTTTGGACTGGGGGTACTGTACCCCCCACTTTTTAAACAATGTCAATCAATATTTTTGTTATTGTGCCTTCCCAGAGAATGCAGTCTCCGCCAAAGTGCGAAAGTTCTTAGATACACAGGTAAATCGAGAGCCAAAATTAATGAGAACACTGACAGGGAATATGTTCAAAATGGCCACCATGCGAAAAGTGAAAGTGGAGAAGAAATTGGGACCCCCACTTTTTAGACCAAAGTATTGGTACCCCCACTTTTTGGACTAAAGTTACGCCTCTGCACGCATGCTTACTTACTCACTGCAAGATGGAAAATGAAATGTAATATCCGAAGACCTATGACACCAGGATTCGAAAGCAGGGAGTGTTTAGAATAATGTAGTTCAACATATCATCAGTCTCTTGTCAGTTGTCACCGCTCTCAATTTTGGCGAAACCAGACATCCAACTGGCCCAAAAGCCTAATTTATGGGGGGCTACGAGGGATGCCCGTACACCCCGCTTTTTAGACTGAGGGATACCGTACCCCCACTTTTGAACGATGCCAATCAATATTTTATTATTGTGCCTTCCCATAGATCGCAGTCTCCGGCTTGCTTCGTGTATATAAGAAATTGTACCCTCACTTTTTATACCAAAGTTACGCCCCTGAATTGGCCCCTGTCAGGTTCCCCGCCCCCCCTCTGTAGCCCCTGTCGGAAAAGCCTAGAGCCGCCACTGATCTGGATATTTAATTGTTCTACACATCGCGACTGATTAGCCTTAGATTCGCATTTCTGTGTGACTGCGCGCGTTAAAAATGTTCGTAATAATAATAATAATAATAATAATAATAATAATAATAATAATAATAATAATAATAATAATAATAATAATAATAATAATAATAATAATAATAATAATAATAATAATAGTAGTAGTAGTAGTAGTAGTAGTAGTAATAATAATAATAATAATAATAATAATAATAATAATAATAATAATAATAATAATAATAATAGGGCCATTCCGGACACCTTTTTTTTAACATTAGTTAATATTGAAGTCCCTGAGGGATCCTGTATACCTCGGGGCATAAAAAAAAAAAAAATAATAATAATAATAATAATAATAATAATAATAATAATAATAATAATAATAATAATAATAATAATAATAATAATAATAATAATAATAATAATAATAATAAGACCCTGAGGGAACGAAGTACCTCAGGGCAAAAAAAATAATAATAATAGTAATAGTAATAATAATACTATTAATATTAATATTAATAATGTGTGTACGGTGTGAGATTTGATGCTGGATGAGCTGTGAGCACCAGCGAAATTATAGGCCTAATGAGAAAATCTCGCAATGGTAATCCTCGGACCATCGAAGAAGAATTTTTCCTTTTAAATGTAAAGCAATCAGAGAACTCAGTTGAACAACGATGTAAACAACCGCCCGCCTGAGAAATTAATTAGACAGAGAGAATATGTAGACGGTCATATATAGCCGCGTATACATCTTAGCTTTAATTAAATTTACATAAAAGCTGCGCAAACTGCTTGAGAAATAATGTCTGATCACATTGAAGACCAATCTGATTTGAAAGACACGTTCCTGGTGTCCCTCGTGACATCTTCGATACCGGTATCGCACGCAATTCTCTAGCGGATGACGATCATCATTAGTTCCTGACGCCAGCCATTTGGTGGCGATGGGTACGAATAAATTATCTCCATTGTCCTCGCTTATTTGTCAAGTCTATTTCCCCCCACCCCCTTAGTGTTAGTAGAAGTGATGTTATGCCCTCATTTATATTGTCTCTCCAGCGTAGTCTCGGCCTGCCTTTGTTTCTTTCTCCTTCGAATCTTGCATGTAGTGCATTGCGTGGGATTCTTTCAGCTGGCATTCTCTCTACATTTCCAAACCATCGGAGTCTTCGTTGAACAACTTTGTTTAGCAGAATTCTTTGTAAATACGGATGACGATTATTTGCTGTAATTTCACTTAAAGCGACTAATGCTCGCTTGATGAAGCTGCTGATGCCTTGTGCATATTGTGACTGCGGCGCTACAGAAGTCAGGTAGATGAGAAAAAGCGAAATTTTTATTAGTTGAGTTGTGGTCAAAGGCGGCGATCTCGTTTGGCAGGTGGGGACACTTCTGAACTGGGTCAACACGCGGAAATTTTTTTTATCTCTTTTTGTGCACGAAAAATGCGTTAAAAAAGCAAGGGCAGGCACTTTGTAACGGCATGTACATGTAGATATATATTTTCATCAAATTGTATAGGCCTACTCACATGCAAACTGATTCATATCTAAAGTTAATTGATTTTTGTTAGTTAGTAACATATTGCGAAAAAATATAAACAGAATTATAATAAATAAAACTCATTAATTTTTGTTAGTTGTTGGTGGCAACGTGTTGATATCGACGTGTCAGCTCCCTGGTCTCAGAGGTCAAGTTCCACTTGGAAATTATTTAACAAAAATAGCAATCAAAAAGTTTCTTAAAAAATTGGGGGACAACTGTATAGTATACTGTATCCCCCACTGTTAAAGGTGGAGGGGACTTGTCCCACTCGTCCCCGGGATCGACGCCTCTGGTTGTGGTCCTCTTCTCGTGAAACAAATCACGAAGACAGTGATTGTAGCCTCTAAATTATTATCTGGCCACAGGAGACACGATATGTCGTTTGCCAGCTGACACTTGGTGGACGTTTGAGCGTTCTAAAGCCACACTGGTGAGCGTAGCATCGGAAGACGTTCTTGACATTAAGCGTTGACGCCCCTTTCATCTGTTACCTCCCTCCACTTGACAATCTCTGCTGCAAATACTCCCCTATCGTCGGACCACTGTCTACAGTTCATGATGTGTCCTTCTCTCCGTCTCTTTTTATGACCTTGTCTATCCTACACGCCTTCCTCTCAGTGGCTAAAAATTGCGGTTTTAAATAAGCTCTAAAATCAGGCACTGAGCAACATGAACATAGGCTTAGACTCTGGGGGGCAGCAGGGGTACATGTCCCCACCCCTAAAAAGGGGGACATTGCCCGCAACAATAGAGAGGAGAATTTCTTGAAATATTAAATAGGCCTAGTATGTTTAAATATAGACAAACTTCTTCAAAAACAGAAAAACAAAGAACTGAAGTACTACCAGAAATTCATAATGAAAAGATTTATTTATATCTTCAATATGAAATAAATTTACATGTAAACAAAACGCACCAACTTCATACGTATTACGTAGCACCGGAAGCGCACATGATGTCATAAGTTTTCGCGTTCTGTCGTCAATTTTCTCTGAGACTCCATGTCCGAAAATTTTGGATATTAAAGTTTACGCCACTGGACACAAATGACGTTGCACTAAAGATGTTGATGGACATAAGTATCGAAGAAGATGGAAGAAAATTCTAATCAGACACGAGAAATTAATTTAGAAGAAGACGTGACTTGAAATCTCTGTGGACGTCGTTTTTTTGCCTGTCGAAATGCGCGTGAGTAAGTGTGGAGGCGCCAGCGACCGATAATTTCCTCGTAGCATTCACGGGACATCCTTACAGCAGCACCTCATTCCATCCGTCTTCATTGAACGCTAATGCAGCCAAAGGTTCTCTCAGCTCAGCTGCGTCGGCGGCGACGCTGGCTCTTGAGATATGGCCCTCAAGACTTCCCCACTCTCATGACTTCGCTCGATTCCCTGACCACTTGCCGCCTATAACCCCTCCGTGTACACCATCTCTTTCTCTCTCTGTGTGTGTGTGTGTGTGTGTGTGTGTGTGTGTGTGTGTGTGTGTGTGTGTGTGTGTGTGTGTGTGTGTGTGTGTGTGTGTGTGTGTGTGTGTGTGTGTGTGTGTGTGTGTGTGTGTGTGTGTGTGTGTGTGTGTGTGTGTGTGTGTGTGTGTGTGTGTGTGTGAGTGTGTGTGTGTGGGTGTGGGTGTGGGTGTGTGTGTGTGTGTACTGGTGTGCGGGTGTGTGTGTGTGTACTGGTGTGCTGGTGTGTGTGTGCGGCAGCAGGGTGGGAACTGTCGGAGGGGTTGAGGGTTCAATTCCCCTAGTCTTTCTTAGGAGTCCCAGTTAAGTTTTCATTGCACATCCCAGAGGTGTCGTTACCAACCCCCTCAGTTGTGCTAGTGATTTAGCATTATTTGACTCTGAGTCTCTGACACACATAAAACATTTCCATGGTATATCATGCATGTACTTTTGAATTTTCTCAAGAAAGGATTTGATTTTGATTCGAGTCTGACTTGCAAAACTGCTAGCGTTGAAATCAGTTGCTTTCAAATTTCGCTGACATGAGCCATGAAAACACGGATAAAATGTTCAGTCTTTTTTCTACAATTCCCACACTGCTTCTCGTAGACATGAAAATCGGCAGTAAGCATTTATGTATCCAGATGTTTGAATAGCGCCTTCTAGAACCTCACAGTAGCAGCACGGTTGCTGACTTGTTGAGCGCTCGACTTGTGACGTGGAGTTCGTGATTCGGTCAATGGACTGTGACTTCGAACGGTAATTAGGCTACAACTCAGCCGCGGCGACATCGATTGGTAGACACTTTGTGAGTTATATAATGACGTTTTCTAGTGACTCATAGACACTTAGCCACAATGCATGTCAGACGCTTCTTACAATTACTAAAAATGTCGTTCACGGATACTAGACAGACAACAGATTCTAAACGTGCCGTCTGTTGTCAGTGATCTGTAGTAGTGCGATCAATCAATCAATCAATCAATCAATCAATCAATCAATCAACCAATCAATCAATCAATCAATCAATATTCGTTTATTGCAAAAATTCCTGTCGACACAGACGCGACAGGATTACACAGTCTTTAAAAAAGAGAGACATTAATTGCAAATGAAAATAAATCAGATAACAGTCAATTAGAGAGTTTAAACAGATGGGGTTTAAAATAAGATGACAACATATAAAATAAAACAATGATCCTTGCGGTGTCTGGCTGTGCTTTAATTACTACCAGACATCATGCCTAAATAAGCCCCTAAAAATCTGGCCACATTATTTTCTGCTGTTACCAGGCATTACCCATCTGGGCGTAATAACACACCCTTCGCAGAAGTTCGGTTTAATTATATAGCGTCTATGGATCGGGCCATCCGTCTTACTTACTTACGCGCGGTCGTAGTTAATCCGAAACTTAACCTCGTTTCAGATCGATGTGCGCCACCTAGCGTCCGAGAGGGCAGCCTATCAAGAAGACTGCGTGGAATGTTAAACGCTTCGGCGTCCTTCATGTAGCGCTTTGATCTGTTCTCGTGCGTTTATGTAGCGCTGTCGTTGCGTCTCGTGGCGGATTGCGTGCGGCTTAGTGATAGCCTTCGTTAAAAGGAAGGCTGTTATAGATAGCTCGCCATCTTCTTTGTTCTCGTTCATACCTGATAAATGCATTTTACTGCCTATTGTTTTCGTGTATTGTCGTCTTCTATTCTCTGAATACAAACATAAATATCCTACACCTAATCCACTTCAGTCCTCGACCACTGAGCTGGTTCGAATCTTCAGTGCCACCTCACGGTGCTTGGCATTATTATTTGTTTCAGGCGTTATATAAATCACACGTTTGAATCAGTCACAACCCAGTCAAACAATAAGTATCTCCCCTTGTTTCGCCTGAATAAGTAATTATTTATAAACATAGAGTCTTGTAAGGGGTTATCCATAAAGGACGTCCACAAATATGACCTACGTTGGACGGCTCCCTCACCGGTTGTCCGCAAAAGACGTGCAGGGTCTAATTAAAAAGAACTCGCATCTCTGTTAGCGTTGCTGCGTTTGGTTCTAGAGCCGGAAAGAGTGGCAAAAACTGTATGTCCCGTATGCTTTACAGAAACATTTATTAACTGTTCTCTGTTACCAATATGCGATCTGATTTAATCGCGATTGCTGTCTATGTTTTTAAAGACTGCGTAATCCTGTCGCGTTTGTGTAGACAGGAATTTCTGCTAAAAACGAATATCGATTGTTTGACCCACACCCTTTATGTTCCTTTATGTTTATTCGCATTGGTTAAAAATTTCAAAACAGCAGCAATAACCACGACAATCATCACCACTTCGTACAGAGGACATGTTCCTCCATACGTACTTCTTGTTATCTTCCGTCCAATCATCCAGTTGGCCACGCGTATGTCAATAACTGTCATCCGGAGCTTGGCGGGGGTATTGCCTCCCATCCCGATGATCCCCGTTTCGAATAACTGATCTGAGTTGAAAGCTGCAGCTGCTGAGGCAGGGCATCATCAACATCATCGATACCCGTCTTCTGAGAATCGGACGATGACCAGGAACAAATGGAGGCTCGTCGGACGCGCGTCCGTCTCCGCGAACATCCTCTTTTGCTTTCGACTCGTCAGCCGATAATTATATAGAGCTCTGTTGTTTTCCAGCCAGGCTGTATTAAATCCTTCCGAGCGTCGAAGATTATCCGCCGTCTGTGTAATGATGGCATCGGATGTCAACGGCTCTTTCTTCTTCACAAGATGCCGCCGTGAACAACGACAACGTCAGTGATGATGATGATGATGATGACGACGACCATTGATGATAATCATATCGGTGTTGTCGTTGATGGGGTGGTGATGATAGTGGTAATGGCGATCGTTACGTCAAAGACGCGACAGTCATCGTTACAGTCAGCAAATGATGGTGATGAGAGAATGACAACGATAAGGGTATCGGTGTTGTAGTTTGATGGTGGTGTTGTAGTTTGATGGTGGTAGTGGTGTAGATTGATGGTTGCAGTGGTGTAGATTGATGGTGGTAGTGGCGTAGTTTGATGGTGGTGGCGGTGGTGTTGTAGTTTGATGGTGGTGGTGTTGTAGTTTGATGGTGGTGGTGTTGTAGTTTGATGGTGGTGGTGATATAGTTTGATGGTGGTGGTGTAGTTTGATGGTGGCGGTGGTGTTGTAGTTTGATGGTGGTTGTGATGTAGTCTGATGGTGGTGGTGTTGTAGCTTGTGGTGGTGGTGTTGCATCCTGATGCGGGTGGTGCCGTAGTTTGATGGTGGTAGTGGTGCATATGTGATACAATGGTAGTGGTTGCAAATGCTTTTGAATCCAGTACTGATCAGACATCATTGGCAGAACCGTGTAATATACTATTCTTGGTCGACACGAACGAAGACGTTATTCGGAGAAACGCCGGAAGAAGGAAACAAGATAATTTATTCTGAATATTGCGCTCAATTGATCGCAGCCTCCGTCGTCGGCCGACGTCATTAGACAGTCATCGCCCGACGTCACAAAGCTTGTCAACGGTCAAATGATTTATGGCAGAGAGGGAAAGAGAGACGACAATCAGACGGCTTCTGTCTGTCTGACAGAAGCTAGAGAAACAGACAGAGAGGGAGAGAGACAGAGCGAGAGAGAGAGAGAGAGAGAGAGAGAGAGAGAGAGAGAGAGAGAGAGAGAGAGAGAGAGAGAGAGAGAGAGAGAGAGAGAGAGCTGAGCACATTCGTGTATTAACGGTTATCATGCAGCAGTCTCAGCTGCACGATGTTGAAATGATAATTGTAGCTGAAAGACCTGAAGACGCAGAGACCTGGACTCTGTTCATGAAGCTACCGTGCATGGCGTTATATTGAAATGATTGTCCAGATCTGCTACTAATGAACATCAAAAAGGTTAAGACATACAGTTCTATTAAATTCGTTCATACCGAAAGAAGAGCAATTTCTTAAGCTAGGCCTGAGAGACAACCAACGGTATGAAGTGCTAGCGCCTTCACTTTCTTAGCCTCGGCATACGAGGGCAATATGAGGGCAGGCTGCCAGCAGTTTCGCTCATCACTGATATTCCAACAGCGCATGTGAGGTTGATGTATTCATTTTATCGCTGAGTTCGCCAGGTGTCGTAAGTGTAGTATAATCTAGAAACGTTCTGCCCTGACGAGGATTTAAATCCTCAACCTCTCCTCTGACAGTCCAGCACGCATTTTTCGACTATAAATCGATCTAGACAAGTTTAGGCTATCGTGAACTGCATGAAGTTGAGTCATAAACTCCCGTGAAGATCTGTGAATGAAGTAACCGATATTGCACTGCGCAGTGCTGATGTACAAGGAAAACGTTCTAACTAGGATGCTGTACTCAACTTGATAAAAAAGACTCTCGTTGCTTAACACTATTTATATCGTAATCGTAATCTCCGGATTTCTACAGCGCCCAAAAAACCGAAGTCGCGGGAACCAGCTTATTCACAGGCGCTTAGACAAATCAAAATCGATAGGCGGGGGGTCGAATCGGTTACAGGTCAAGATCCAAAGGAGTCAGTCAGGAAGACAGTAAGACGGCTAAGGTGGGTGGTGTTTAGAGTTTAGACGGCGAGGGAGGTAGACAGAGGAGGAGGAATCGGGATAGGATTTGTGAAAGAGCAGTTATAGGTTTGGTCACTGCCAGTATTGCAGGGATGAGTACATGTAGGGCCTATGTGCAAATGTTTTTATATGTTTATGTACACCAAAATGCGGTTCGCAATTGGATTAATAAAGAATATTCTATTCTATCTGAGTCTACCAAATAACTGCTATTTCTCCGAAAACTTGAACAAACACCCGGAACAGCGTAAAACATAACTGTTTTCATCATAATTCATAAGAAATTAAATATTTCATGCGCAATTACTACTAGTTTAGTCTGAACTCTGAAATAGAGTTCACCAATCACCATATCGACATGTTGTCACCTTTTCATGACTTAATACCAAAAAGTCTACAAAACTGTTCTACGAACTTCGCTCACGTATAACCGAAAACCGCTGGTGCGCATGACGCCCCAGAGTACGCGTCTGGAACCCTGACGGTTACAAGTTAGTCTTCGGCTTTGCGGAAATGTCCACTGATGTCGGGCCTCCGCCCCAGATTCCCTCTGAGGTAGCTTAACGGCGCTTCCTCAGGTCCATTGCGAAGAGGTTGAGGAAGAGTGTGCAGTTGACATTTCTGAGTATTTCAGGCGTTGATTCCTCGGCCGTCTCTACTCCACTTACGTCTCTTTTTCCTTCTAATCTAGTCTTCTCTCAGCCTCCTTCTTATCCCTCGGCTCATCTCAAGGACAAAGACAAAATACACAACACAAAGCTACCGACAAACTATGGGCTTACGGGGTTTCACGCCACGCCAGAGGCCCCCTGCCTTCTTGAGCTTACGGGATTTTAAGCCACGTCAGAGGCTTAGCAGGTCTACTACTAACACACACAAACACACCTCACACAGACACACCACACACACACACTCACACACACACACACACGCATGCACGCACACACATACACCGACAAAGTATGGGCTTACGGGGTTTTACGCCACGCCAGAGACCCCCTGCCTTCTTGAGCTTACGGGATTTCAAGCCACGCCAGAGGCCCAGCAGGTCTGCTACTACACCCAAACACACACACACACACACACACAAACACACACACCACACACACGCGCGCGCGCGCGCGCGCGCACACACACAACTCCGACGACACAGAGCCATAGTGCAACCGTAACATGCACCACTATCGATTCCATCTCGCCAAAGGGCAGAATCATCGCCGCCAGCCACAGATACTTATAGGCTAGAAACAGTAAAACCACTAAGGTTATTAATCATTATTACACGTTATGACAGATATGTAGTAACATTGTAGGACAGAATAAAATACAAGATTATCCTCGTTTGTCGGCACCGCACCGACATAATAATAATAATATTTATTCTTTAATTAAGCGCCTGCAAACGCACTGCGCTGTAGGCTACATGTACATGTTATGCGATAAAACTTAACTACTAACAGAACAGACAGCCTGCAATACACGGCGCAAATTGCAGCCTACAAAGCACGTCCGCCTATGGGACTCGATCTCTGTACCTCTCGCACTCTACGCCAGATGTTATCCAATGCGCTATCGGCCCCCCCCCCCCTACATCAGGAAGCTTCATCTTCCAGTCTTAAGTCAACCAGGTCAGCGATCATTGTGCTGCAGCTGCTCAAGTTTCATGCAGTTACGCAGGTACCGCGCTCCCGTATATAAACTCAGACTCATTTATCTTATCAGGACACGGATCTTCCTCTAGGAGCAGTCTTCCGCCATACAGCACGTTGCATTCAGCTCTCTTCAGTAAACATTTTCAAAATGTCTTTAAAATGCACTTAAATATCTATAGATGAGTTAGACTTTTAGACAGTCATGCACTAAGCGCCTTTGTGAGATAGCCGGTTATAAAACGCTCTTTATGAAGTGGCCTGATACATACATACACACACACTCACATAAATACATACATACTCACATACATTATACACACTCACATAAATACATACATACATACATACATACATACATACATACATACATACATACATACATACATACATACATACATACATACATACATACATACATACATACATACATACATACATACATGCATACATACATACATACATACATACATACATACATACATACATACATACAGAAAAGAACCAATGCCCACGATAGAATTTCCCTTGACTCCATTTACCCTAGACACCGAGTTCCATTTAACTTCAAAGGAGATAACCACAACAAAGAAACATTACTTTCGAAAGGATTACCTTAAACTCCATTTACCCCATATGTCGAACCCCATTTAACTTCGAAGAAAATAACTACAACGAAGAAACATTTCCCTCGAAAGGATTACCTTAAACTCCATTTACCTAAGATACCAGCTGACTTCATGTAATTGGTCAAACGTTGAGGTCATGTAGGTTGACCAGATGTTGAGAACATCATGCTGTTGGCCCGTGATCTAGAAGTCTTTTGTATAGGCAACCTATATTGAACAATATTTGAAGTTGATTGCAATGAAAGATTGAATGAATGAATGAATGAACGAACGAACGTAACAACGATTGGGAAACATTAATGAGTGAATGTGATAAAATAATGAATCGCCCTCTCCACCATACACAATACACATCCTCTACCTCAACGTCATTTTCACAAAATCAGATCTGGCATCCTGGCATCCATGCATCGGGATAGAGCAGGGCGGATTCCCATTTCGTCACTATAGCTTCTTCGCCACCAGATGCGTAGGCCTACGGTTTACTCTGCATTACGACACTAAAAGCAAATTTATATATGCCTACTTATAGACTAACCAGCCAGCTCTCCCTCCACACACACGCATACACACACCACTTGGCCAACATTATCCCAGTGTGTAGCCTTCCCAATGTCCATATGAGCGACGATCAATGGATCCAGGCGTCTTTACGTTTAGAAACGATGGTCTGGGCATTCCCAGTGCCGATATGCTCGCAACTTTCACCTGTTTAAGCATCGGCCGCTGTCAAGCGAAGCCTTCAAGACCGACTGCTAAGCGATGTCGCTGTAGCGTCCGCAGATCCATTGGTAGTGGAGGCTTCTAGTTCGTGGTCTTCGAGATCGAGCGCATGTCCTCCCATCGAGCAGAAAGCTCAAATACAAAGAGAATGGGACAGCGCACTGATCTCGCATGCACTTCAAGGCTTACCAGAAAGCGCTGGTGATTCCGCTGCTAAAGCCAGATTGGTAGCCGTGCAATCGCCACATTCACGCACTTCCCAGAACAACAGCAAGATGACGGATGTCAGGAGAGGTGCTAAGAATAGCAGCCGGCATTCGGCTGGGCACTGAGTTATGAGAAAATCACGCATGCAAATGTGGTGCCATATAGTAGAACCCAATGACCATCACGGATTCTGTTGCATCAAAGGAGCGGGAAGGCAACAACGACAAGGCATGATTAATTACGTGATTTGGCGGGCTTTCACCAGAGCAAAATACCGGCCATCAAAGAGACCAGTGGACTCTCCAGATCTGAAGGCGAACGGCCTGATGGAGTCAACATTAAACCTTGGTCCAGAGATTGTTGCTTGCCGTGGGATGTCACGGTGCCGGATACATTCGCGGCATCATACGAGCATTTAACATCGCAAAACGCAGATACCGCAGCGGAAAAAGCAGCTCATAACAAGGAATGCAAATATGCTGCATGCTTTCTCACAGTCACACCATTTCATCCCAGTCGAAATCGCAGGAGACTGGCACATCGAGTCGCTATAGAGTGTGTCCTAGAACTGGGAAGCAGTGACAGGAGACTTGCGTTAGACCGTCCATCTGTTCCAGCGCCTATTAGCTTCCCTTCAGATAGGAAACTCCTTATCTGTCTTTGGCACCTCGGTTAGGATGAAACGGGAGACAGATGGCAACTCAAGGCCTGATGAAACGCCACGGAAGAACGCTTGCAGCGCCGACTGCAGGGACCGATGCCCGCGAAGTGGCTCTGAATGCCTGCAGTTCTAGACGACATCTGATCTCTGCCTCCAGCTGACCTTTTGACCTTATGACCAAAGGAAGCAGGACTTCTTCTTCTTCCCTTCCCCTCCTCTTCCTTCTCTTCCTCTTCTTCCTACTCTTTCTCCTCCTTCTCTTCCTCTTCATCTTCCCCTTCCTCTTCTTCTTCTTCTTCCTCCTCCTCTTCTTCTTCTTCTTCCTCCTCCTTCTCCTCCCCCCTCCTCCTCCTCCTCCTCCTCCTCCTCCTCCTCCTCTTCTTCTTCTTCTTATTCTGCTTCTACTAATAATAAATAGGGATAACTGATCAGGTCCATTTCGGCGGTTAGAGCAACGGCACTCGCTAGAGTGCGCATTCGTCTGAATTACGGGCGTTGAATTCCAACGCATGCTTAGTTGCTTACCGCCTCAACAATGGCCAAAAATAACGACATCCGTTGTACCAGTCTCATAGAAACCACGATTAACATTTCCTGAGGTCAAATCAAAATCGCTCAAACGGCCGGCTCTGTCTGGCATTGTCCTACCAAGGCAGCGATCCGACCATGGACGCCTGTAAAATAGCGCAGAAATCGCCTATAGTCCGACCCTGTCAGCACCCTTCTATTGTTGTCTGCTCCCATTTCCCGCCTGCGCTGATGTCATTGGCAGTCGTCTCCATGACAACGACAGCAATCGAGAAAAAACAAGTGAGAGCGGCTACGTGATGAAATCTTCTCTGGTAACATCGACCGGATGCGGTAGTAAAACAGGATTTGCATAGCCTATATAAGTGCGATTTTTAAAGTTCCGTCCAGTGGCGGCGATCTTGTTTGACAGGTGGGGGACACTTTAGAAATGATCTGGTCAAAAAAAGAGTTTTGACCTGAACTGGTCAAAAAATAGGTCGAAAAAAATTTTCACGCTCACGCGCGATAAAATTCATTCTAAGCAACATTTTTTTGCTGACCTTTTGTGGTGTTTCTTCTAAATTGGGGGGGGGGACAAATGTATGGTGTGTCCCCCACTCTAAAAGGTGGGGGTCTTGTCCCCCTCGACCCCCCGGGATCGCCGCCCATGGTTCCGTCTATTCGCAGAATTAAGCGTAGGCTAACTTAAGTAAAGTTTCCAACGCTAGCGTTTGCAGGAGTTTACTTTCCACTTTGTCCTATGTGAAGATCTCATACTCAACTCTGTGCGATTTAGTTGTTGCAAGTTCACAAGTGTGACGCGCTGTAACTGGAGAGAGAACTGGAGGGGAGAATCGATTACGCGAAAGAAATTTATCAATCAGCTTATACCTTTTCATCGGATTTTCTTTACTTATGGCTACTATCATTCGCTTCGAGTGCGCAGACTGACGGCCAACCGCCGTTCGTGGATTAGGCCTATTACAATAATTGCTACTTGCGTGGTTGGTTAGCTAACGGACTCATTTTTAATTCTCTTCGCTCCATTCGGCGTGGACACGGGTAGCGCCGTAGCGGTATGTTCTGTGCCTTGTAACCGGAGGGTCGCAGGCATGGGCGGCGATGCAGGGGTGGTGACGGGGGGACATGTCCCCCCACCTTTAAGAGTGGGGGGACTCTCCATGCATTTGTCCCCCCACATTCAGTCTTGTTGTCAAGACCTTAAACCTCAAGACCAAGACCAAGACCAAGACCTTGAACCTCAAGACCAAGACCAAGACCAAGACCAAGACCTTGAACCTCAAGACCAAGACCAAGACCAAGACTTTGAACCTCGAGACCAAGACCAAGACCAAGACCTTGAACCTCAAGACCAAGACCAAGACCAAGACCCAAAAAATCGCAATCAGGTCAAGACTTCTAAAATTGTCAAGTCGGAATATTCGCTATTTTAATGAAAACATGAGTCTTTTATTTTATTCAAGCAAATTAACTTTCAATGCAAACTGCAGAGAAATCCGAATTTGTATTCAAAAGTCCTTCATGCAAACTATTATTCCAAATGCCTTTTGTATTTTATAAAAAAAATTCCCTCAGAATTTTCTGACCAAGACGTGCCTGGTGGGCCTCATAAAAATTCCGCCATGTGAAAAAATACGCTCTACAGGTGCTGAAGTCGCTGACACACACACACACACACACACACACACACACACACACACACACACACACACACACACACACACACACACACACACACACACACACACACACACACACACACACACACACACACACACGCACACGCACACGCACACGCACACGCACACGCACACGCACACGCACACCCACACGCACACACGCACACACACATGCACACACACATGCACACACACACAGAAGCTTTTCAAGCACTGGATGTAAATGTACAGAAGATATATAGTGAGTCCTTTTGAAATCTTCCCATGGTTTATCATACCGTCTGATACAGAATAACTGTTGCTGCTGCCAATGGGTTTTTCTGACCAACAAGACTTGTATCCATCCATATCCACCCATATCCAATCCGCACAGACCAGACATCGGTTTAAAAGGCTAATGAAGGATTTCATCCTGACTACAAGTAATGATGGTATCTGCTCGACCTGACCCCCGCCAGGGATTTACTCAGAGGATGGAGCCGGAGCCCAGCGCCTGTGAAGTTCACCTTACTCTTAGTAATTAAGATTAGTTAAGGTTAATTAAGGAGCAAAACCTTACGAGCCCCTCTCAAATCAAATATTGCATAGTAAAAATCGTTTATGAGTGGGCTATAATTTAGACGAACCACTAGTAACCTATTGCCTGAACCAGCTGGGTATCCCCGCTTAGCGGGACTCAGGTCCCTTTGGGGGCACCCTTTGCCTCTCCTGACAAAGTACTAAGGTATAGGCAATAATTTTTTTTCTCTTTTCTTTCTCTCTTTTTATGTTACAGGATATTAAATTATAGCCATTACCTGTCTGTTAAGTTTTAAACGGTCATTGTACATGTATAAGGAACTACACAAATATGTGATATGATTACTTGTCAGCTGATGCAATAAAGCTGTTGTCATTGTCATTGTCATTGTCATAGATATTGGTCGTATGATGCAAGCAGGCTTGATACAGAATTCTTGAGTTCTGTTAAATGACTGTTCATATTGACAGCCGGTCTTGGTCTTGGTCTTGCGAGACCAAGACCAAGACTTTGAACCTCAAGACCAAGACCAAGACCAAGACCTTGAACCTCAAGACCAAGACCAAGACCAAGACCTTGAACCTCAAGACCAAGACCAAGACTTTTAAAAACGAACTCGAGTGCACTCGAGACCAAGACCTTGGTCTCGAGGACAACAAGACTGCCCACATTTAGAAGAAACACCAAAAAAGGCGGAGAAATGTAATTGCGCGTGAGGGTTTTCGCAGCGTTTTTGACCAGACGAGGTAAAAATAAATTTTGTTAGCAGAAGTGTCCCCCCAAAATTATGAGAAAAAAGTTAAAATCTTTTAGACGAAGAAATCAGATAAAGAAAAGGGTCATTTGCTGGGCAGTGTGTAATCTAGACGTCTTTGGGGGGGTAAATTTCCCCCCCAGGATTGATGTTTCCCCCCCCCAGAGGCGAGCAATATTGTAATGTAGACACGTGTTTGGGTGGAAACCCCCCCCAGGAAACTTGTTTCCCCCCCCACAAGAGGGGGACTAGATTACAGCCTGTTTGCTGGGAGAGGGGAAAACGTTATAAAACGTGGCGAATGACTAAAAAAACGATGAAATCGATATTTTGCGGAGATGAATTGGTGAAAATGAAAGTGGGGAAAAAAGTAAAGAACTGCGGAAAAAGAGGATAGTGTAAGAAAAAGTTGTAAAAAGAGGTGAAGGACTAAAAAAAGGTCATAAACTTTTATCGGAGATAAAAGCGAAATTTTTTGGAGATGAAGTGGCAGAAAAAAGTTTTTGGGGACAAGATTTTGCAAAACCGGTCGTCGACGAGATCGTGGCCGACTTTGCCCCCCCCCCACCTCTCAGACAAGATCGCCGCCACTGGTCGCAGGTTAGAATCTACCTCAAGCGATTACGTAGCGACTTTGGACAAGTTGTTCACCTACAATTACCCAGCGCTTGTGAAGTTGTGAACAGGCTGGTGCCCCGCGCTTGGCCTTTGAGTGGCTCTTCAGAAGTTTAAAGATTAGAATTACGAAATGGCGTCGTCCGTACGCCAGACGTACACTTCGGACTTTTGGTCTCTCGGCACCCGACAAGTTGCGCAACCCCCAACTATTGCTTCGCTTTCAACTGTGGCACCCAGCGCCTGCTCGCCGCTCCTATCAGTTGGGGCGCCGCGCGGACCGTCTCGGCCAGCCTCGTCCTTCGCCCCTTGTTGGTGCCCGCGTCGCCACATGGAACATTCGCTCCTTGACGGCCAGTGTTTAATCTAGACGTCTTTGGGGGGAGGGGGAAATGCCCCCCCCCCAGAGGCCAGCAATATTACGATGTAGAGACCTTTAGGGGAGGAAAATTCCCCCCCCCCCCAGATACATGTGGATACATGGTTCCCCCCCCCCGAGAGATGAATTCCTAAAAAAAAGGTCATCAACATTTTTGAGAGAGTAATTGCTGTATTAAAGAAATTGGACAAAGGACTAAAAAAGTCATCAACTTTTTTTCAAGATGAAATTATGAAAAGTCAGAAACTCTTAAACTTTTTTTCAAGATGGCTGAAAAAAATCTAGTGTAAATTCTTTGGTCCCCCAGAAACCTTGTTTCCCCCCCCCCTGAACTTTCGACGCTACAGGTACTGGACTAGATTAAACACTGCTTGACGGCTAAGTATCTGGCAGCGTCCGACACCATCACCTTCTACAATTTGGACCTCCTCGCCCTGGCCGAAACTTGGTACGGTGCCCATCCGACGTCGCCGTCCGCCTCCATCTGGCTACTCCTTCCTCGACTGCACTTGCCTTGATCCATCGAGGTCAAATCGCCGGGGGAGGGATTATCGTTTACCACTGTGTTGGCCTTCGAGCTAGGAGGATCACGCTACACGTCGCACCGGCTCTGGGCGTCTCTGCCCCTTTCCCCTGCGGCCCCATGACTCTGCTGACGGTCTCTGCACCACCAAAGCCAGCCTTCTACGCTGAACTTTTGAACTGCCACAAGGCTCCGTCCTGGCTCTTTGCCCTACATGCTCTACACTTCTGACAGAATTCTGAGTGCAGATTTCTGAACTTGCCACATGGAAAGCTTTTTATGTGGACCTATGTTTGACCATTATCTGCACTTTGCAGGAGCACAAAACTGCTGCACACCCGTACAGAATAGAGAAGGAAAAGGCATTTTACATGTAAATACATCCTGGATGTTGGTAGGGTGCAAAACAGAAACACGACTTTCTTGGTGTGGATTTTCCAAACATAATCACAACTGTGTAAGTCAATTGATCCATTATAAGTCGATTGGTTTAATGTCTGCGAAGTTAGCCTCCATTTTTATTTTCCATATCTAGACCTAAACATATGTACATCAGCTCTCCAAGCAAACTGCATCAGAGATTTTAAACACTGTTTCCACTTTCCACATGTTTCCTGTAATACCAAGTTAATGCAAAGAAAAGAACGTACAAACAGCACAAATTAAAACGCTTAAACATTTCTAAACACATTTCATTAAGATAAACAATCTGGTGCCAAATCAGTAGGCCTATGTATGTGGCTACCAGCACAAGTGGTTACCAGTACATGGTTCAAATCCAAAGGAGAAAATCTGACCTGTAGAATAAGACAATGCACTTCTTGCCCCAAGTTACATAACAGTCATCAGTGCTTCTTCTTGTGAAGCAATAGTTAAACTGAAGAAACAATTCATAAGTTATTTTAAGCAGTCTGCACATTTCACAGTCACTGCAACTAAACACAAACCAGTTAAACAGTTCCAACAGATTTTCATAATGAATGCAACATGCGAGTTGTCAATGGCCAGTGACAATTTCAAGATAATATCATGATTGGCCGAAAAGGTAGCAGGTAATGCCTTTATTAAAATACCACAATTCCATCAGCCAAATGAGGAATAGAATGTTGAGATTGATTGTTGGTATTGATTGAAATTGGGAAGCAAATGTCTGAAATAGACAGACAGAGATAGGGACAAACAGACGTAGAATGCGTTGCCTATGATGAAGATTGTGTGCAGAGGGTGTGAAGAACTTGAAGGACTGGCCACATGGAACAGTGGGGCAAGGAGGAAAAATCGATATAAAATGTATTAAGTCAGCAGTTTTCAAACTTTATTTTTATTGTACCACCAGGTAAAAAAATCGAATGTTGATGTACCACCAGCAAATGTCAGATCAAAAACAACAGGCGAACGCGAAGTCCTCTTGCAATTAGCGTAGGACCGTAGGTAGACAAATTTAAAAATTAACATATACTTTTAAGAACGTAATCTTTTTGAATTTTTTCGCACATCAGTCTTAGCGATGCCTGGCGTACCACTAGTGGTACGTGTACCACCGTTAGAAAACCGCTGCATTAAGTAACAGAACAACAAAATATAAAGCAAACAACATAATGGACACAATAAAGCTAGTTTTTCTTGAATATTTTAAACATTCTTTTATAACTTGTGAGTTTGTAACACAAACTTATTTACTGCTTATTTAGTTACTTACCTAACTACCTACCAATCTACCAGCACTTAGTAGCTTGCTAAATGTATGTGATTATAGGTAGTTTTAACCATTTACTGCTAAATTGCTACTTGTTCTATTGGTTAGCTAATCTCCTACCCCAGGGGCGAGTGTTTACTTTTCAACAAAAACATTTATTGTTAGGATGTTATATAGTTTTTAACTGACTTTATTAGTTTATTAGATATTTGTACACCAAAGTGCGATTAACAACTGGTCAATAAACAATACACTTACCGGTAATTACTTAGCCTACTTACTTAACTCGCATTACAGTCAAATATGTAAGCAGAAAGAACCCTGTATCCATTCAGCAAAGATGTTGGCCAACCAGTTAAATTCCAGCCAATGATTGACAAAATACTGAAGTTGAGCAGAATACCAATTATATAATTATGGTAAACTTGCCCACAGACGGAGATATGAAAATCAGATATGAAGATGAGAAACAAAGTTAAGTTGAATGTTTGTTACATGTGCCCTGCCAATACAATAGTCTTCAGAAAAACATTGTATTACGGTTCAAGGATCTCATGACAAAAGCACATAAATTCACACAGAAAATTACAATGAATGATAATCTGTCATTGGGTTGTCCATAAAGGACTGTTGGAAAGAGGAGAGGAAGTCGTCATACAAATGTGGACAATGGGGAGATGTTAAGCAGTTATTCAGTACAGCCTATGCCTCAAGCAGAATTTGGTAACACACGTACACTGGGAAGTAAAAGGCAAGTCCTGCAATGCACCAGTCACTAGTTAGTACGATGTTGGCTCTACTCAGTCCTGTTATCAGGATGAGGCAGTATCAAATGTACCCCACCCAACAGCAAAGCTAGCCTTGCAAGGGATCAACGGGGTATCTAGGCCTTATAGTACTCGGTTAGAGTGCACAGGTCCTTGAAGGGGAATGGGAAGGGTAATGCCAAATGCAGACAAAGGGAGGGAAGGACCCCAAGTTAATTATTGGAAGAGGTCGACTGGACGACTCCTTTACAGGCAGCACACATTGACAATAAATTCCCATGCTTGCCCTACAGTTCTGATCTGATTAGAAAATGCATCACACAATCACTATGCTTAAACAGTGACAGTATGCTTAAACTTTTCAAATGTAATTCCGAAGTTGGAACCTTGTCAGATTTTTTAAGTGATTAGCTGGTAATAACTCCAAAATCTCTTCAAAACACAAAGCATTGTCCATCCGATAATTGGACGATTTGGACCCATTAAAACATCTTGTTAAAATTTATGGCACTTTAAAAAACCAACACATAATGAGACAGCGTCAACTATGTCTGCCTCTAAAACAATATTCCTGTAAAGCTAAACCAACTTGCTTTGTGACAATCACATTCAATCTGGCTATAAGTCTAAGAACAATTTATCCATATTTGACCAGTTTATTTTGACTCGATTCTATGAGCACCAAAAGTCTGCGTCAATTAGTACACTAATTCTGATACATATACTTATAGCTATTCAACAAGAGTTTGCTTGCATTACATAAAGGAATAACAGTATCTCTTCATCGCGATACCAAGTCATTAACAAATTGACAGGGTAGCATATCACCCGATCATTTTATTTCAAAATGAGCAGGGTCAAGGCCATGCAGTCGCTATAGAAAAACGTGTATATTTCCATTAACCCATCAGTCTTCTGTTCCAATCAACATTTGGAAATAAAAAAATCAATGGTTGCCTTAAGAAGACAACAGGAACTGGTCTTGTTCCAAGGGTTTTCCAACCCAATGTCCAAGTCCTGCCTTATCAAATGCCTGGTACAGCACTTGTTTTGCTTTCTGGTAGTTGTCAGCAAGTGATTTTGCCTCTGCATACGTAGACTCGACATCGAACGTTAACCCGGAAGAAAGAGCCAGAGTTCTCGACAGCTTGCTGAACTTCTGGAACAGCTCTTGCTTGGAAAGCTTGCAAGAATTCCCGGCTTCGAGCTTTCCAGAGTTAGTATTGACAACTTCCAGGCCAGGCTCACCATCTTTGACCCAGACGCAGGCAAAACTTGGTGCCTTCTGTGGTTTCCGACTGTCAGGGTTCGTGATGGTGCTGAGTGACGGCTGGTTAAGGTAGTAACCAGCTGGCAGTGACTCGATCTCACTGAGCCGCCCGTAAACAGCTCGGCTCAGGTGTTCGCTGTGATACAGGCTTCCCACAACTATGCTGCTCAGGTAGACTGGCTCCAAATAGAGACTGAGCAGAGCCCCTAGAAGAAAACCACAATAATGCAGTTGCATCCAGTATCATCACAAACCATATTCACTCATCAAGATTCAAGACCTGAACTACATTAAGACCTCAACTACAATTCTCTAGAAGTAATCTATCAGTAACACAACTGGTCTGTGGTCTAATAGTTAAGGCCTCTAGTCTGCCTATGTAAAGTCTTGTGCTCTTAGTTCAGAGCTATTGAGATTACTGTATACTGAGTTAGACTTTTAAAGCTGTTTATAATATTCCATCAGTTTTTTCCTACTGACATTGCACTACTTTTTCACTACTACATGCATTGTTGTTTTAAAGTGCGGGCATATGTATCGTGCTAATAAAGATTACTTACTTACTTACTCAACAGACTCTCCAGGTACTGACTCTGGACAGTTACCTGCATACACCTGCCTCTGTAACCAATCATTTAGTAAAACGCTGGAAGGGCAAGCCCTGCGACGCACTAGCCCTGTGCCCATGACCTAGGAATTCATCCACAACCAGCTCAGGACTTAAAGTGCAGGAAACAGCCCTCCCATAATTTCCACTATGGCACACATTGAAGCTTTATTTTACTTACAACTCCCTTAAACACTTACAACGATGAGCATCCACTAAAACGTATGGAAAACTAATCCCTCTCATCGTTAAAAGGTTAAAGAAATTGTTTTACCACCGCGTTTTCACAGCTCATTATGTAAGTAGGGCATTACCAAATTACAATAGGTCTGCAGTGTACAGAATATGTACCATAGGACCCTGTTGCAGTCAAAACGAAATGGGCCAGGCTGATCGGGTAAAACTAAAAACCAATGAATGAGTGCGGATAGAAAGGAGAGCACAACCTATGATACCGAAGGACTTTCGAGGTGCTCAGAAAAAGGTAAGTTCCTGATCAAGGACAACCCCAAGACTAAGTAAGCAGTGCACAGACATAGGAGAGATGACAAAGTGAGGAAAGTTAGTAGAAATTTGGCTGCTGCCTATTGCCCAGCCATGTAAATTGAGCTTCAGATGTATCCAGAATAATTCAGGTTAGCATAGACTCTATGGAATGAAACTTCCTGAAATCAGATTGTCATTTTGGTAGATATTTTCGTTCATGGCTACTGATACACCACAGTCAGTTACAGTGGGTATGGATTAAATTGGAATATGTTAAACATCTGTCAGTGCTGTCTGTACAACCATACTAACAAATTAATGCACGTGGGAATTCACCTCCATATAACATGTCAAATAGCATTGACACAACCATCTATGATAAAAAAAGATAGCCGACAGATAAGACGATTATTGACACAACCATCTTTGATGAAAAAAAGAAATTCTACAGATTAGACGATTATTGGCTTTGTCATCAGCATCCAGCCCTTGGAGCTCGAGTTTCTACAACATTCTCGCCCACTTCTGGGAGGCAGGAAAGGACCCTCACACAACATGGTGTTGATTACCGGTAGCAATACATGTGGAAAAATCATCCACAGCGTTTTTAGGCAACAATAACACCAAGCAAGTCCAGGATTAAGTTCAGCAGAACTTTATAACTCAAGTTTTAAATAGTAATCACCAAGACAAGACATACCGTGATTCTAAAGAAATTAGTTCAATCACATTAGACATAATATCACATGCACCACTAGAAGAAGCAACAACAAAGCATGTACCTTGAGTTCCAAGAACATTCCAGCGAGCAACCTTGTCACTGCATGACATCGTAAGCAACCTTTCACCACTGAGAATTCCATCCCACGTCTGAAGTGCCTCGGCAGACTTGACAGGAATGGTGCCTTCTCCGGACTCAATTTTTGTCCTCAGTTGTCCCCGTGTAATGCGGTTCGGGTGCCGGTCTGTACCAGTTTCATCCCCTTCTTCAGGAGTCGTTTCATGGGGCGCAAAGATTCTTGCATCTCCACAAGGAGAGGAGCTTATGAAGAGATGGAATCTGATGTTGGGTTTTACCTGGAATCCCGAGCCGCTAGAAGATTTCTCCAGTATGGTGGTATCAGCAGGAGGTTCAGTTGCTGAAGCCCATTTTTCTAGTTCATTGAACAGAAATAAACGCAAGCCACGACAGGCAAGGATCTCAGCATGACAATCGTTCAGGGCGGTTCCGACGTCGCTGATGTACTCCCCGTTGATGCACTTGGTTCCTGTCGTTACAGCAATCACCTGACCTGGCACCCAATCATTGAAATCCTGGCCATATGTCATGACTATTCCTGCGAGCACCTTAAACCGCGATTGCGGTGTCGTAAATTGGTTGGTCAGCTCTCCGAACTTCTCCATCACTATCTTGGCAATATGATCATACAGCAAACGATCCGGATTATCTGGATTTGATGGAACTGGTTCCTTTCCTAATTATTTAAACAACAACTCATCGTTTTACCATCTTACGAGTTTTCTTAATCAGGCAATTGCAAAAGAAGCAGCATTTAGTTTAGAACCGAGTTCAAAGTTCACATCCTCTACGTAAATATCAAAATTGCTGGATACACTAGTTCCTGTGTTTGTGCCAGTGTAAATGTTGAGTGTGTCCTCGTACTGTACACAAAGTTAGAGCTCTTCTAAACTGCTATATAAAACTGCATCCCTTGCTTACCGACATTGTGCTTTTGTTTAATGTTTTGTATGCACTGTTGTCTGTGAAATGCTGGTCCCATGCTAATAAACATTACTCAGTTACTTAATAATAATAATCTTCTTTATTAATTCAAACTGACAAGTACGCAGTAAGAAGATTACATTGAAATATGACAGTACAATCAAAATCTTAATCACCAATAAAGCGCCTGCCGAAAAATTTACTAAAGATCAGACCAGGGCACGACTAAAATATCTGGCAAGCGAAGGGTCAATGTGATCTACTAGGATGCATACACTTTCATTAAACATTTGCATTTAAACAATAAATAATATAAATACATGTGCAATAACATGAAACACTTACCAGGAGTAGCAGGGAAAGTGATGTTATACACGGTCTCGAGTGCTGCCTGTGCCGCTCGTATCTTGGCCATCTTCTTATTTCGACCTGATCCTTCGAATATCCTTCCTTCCAGATTGACTGACATTACAAAGGTCTTGCAGTGGCTCTGTCCGGTCTCGGAAACGACGTCGTACCTAATTCCTGGGAGAATTTCGTTCAGAAGAGATACCGGGTTTTTGCCTGCCACCGAAGCGGTCTCTCCAGGACTGTGTGACGACGTGGAGTCATCCGCCTCCATATCAGGAGAGGAATCTCGGGGAGTGTCTCCAGCCGCAGGTGAGCTGCTGTCATTTTTTGGCTGACTTTTAATATAAAAAAGAGCTTTCTCGGCAGCACTGAGCTTGGCGTGCTTTTTGGTTCCACCTTCACCATAAAAGACCTACACAACAACAGTTGGCAATCTCAGGGTAACTGACGTAACGCTTTGTAATCTACAACCACTGTCTACTTAGGCATTATCAAATTTCCAATCTAAAATAACCTAATTACATCTTTAGCGTTTTATCAAATTGCACAAGGCATCAATCATGGTCACTTTAAGCAACACCATACGAGCCATCATATATTTTTAGAAGCCTAGCCAAAGTCTGATAGGTCAGGTAAGAAAATGTTACTCGAAAAAATTATGCTCAAATATAGGACAATACACAATAACAGCTACCTATCACAAATTCACATATCTTGAAGCTCGACATCATTTTTCAACCAGTCATTCTCTATAGAAAAATCATGTATGCACACTACCTGTCTATGTTTCTTACCCCACATGATACTGAATGCAATTTAATGCAGCTTTGAAAAGGGCTCATAGATGGCAAATAGGTGGGAAGAAGCATGCCGCAGAAGAGCCGATGCCCAAGCAGATAGGAAGCTATTCCAGAAATCGCAGTTCCTCAACCACTGCCTTCACCAGCTCTTACCGTCTCTTCACAATTACTCACTTCGCCAGAGAGGACATCCTTTCGTGCTACCCAATATTGTTAAATCTAAACTGCTTATTTTAAAAAGTAGTTTTGTTAATCAGTGTATCTTTAGTTACATTTAGTTGTATACACAAGTCTAAAAAATCTGCTCCCATTATAGCCTATATCAACAATGTAAGTAATCGTTGTGAAAAATGTAATACATATGTGCTTGTCAGATACCAATAAAGGCCACTTACATACTTAACATTGTAAAGCTTTTCCTTACCAGTCCCTTGTACTGAACCTCCATCACAAACACTGGGTTGTGAACAGGACCCGACTGTGAAATCACTTTGTACTCGAGACCAGGACACAACTCGTTAAGCAGCATAAGCGCATTCTTTGTTGGACTATCTTCTCCATTGGCTTTGGCAGTTTTTCTTTTCTTCTTCTTGGGCTGGACAGCCAAAGCCACATCTGAGCCAACGCGCTTAACCGAAACACCATCAACTGTCTCGCCTGGTTTTGCCTGAACTGCATCTTCACAGTTTATGATCTGGACATCGTCTTCTGAATCCATGGTCAAAGCTGCACAATCAGAAAAAACTACTACAGCGCAGTGAAAATGATTTCTATTCCCACTCCAAACGAAACTAGAGCCAAAAGGCAATAGTTTCAGTTACAACGCAAAACTATGAATAAAGCATGGCCTTCCTTACACAATCATTAAAAAGGTCACTTCAAAAGCATTTGAGAAAAGGAACAAGTTAGAGAGAATCGAGGTGATGACAAAGAAATCAAAGGGAAAAGTGTAAGAGACAATGGTAATGCTTCATTTTCGAGAACAGTTCAAGTTAAAGGATGCTGTCAAAATAACATTAAATTCCTTACAGCAGAAATAAGATGGCCACATCAAAATCCAATAACTCGGAGAAACGAGAAGTCAAGCTACTGGATTTGAACAATAGCCAAAAACAGAATAGAATAGGTCCATCATTCACACCCATCACCATCAAGTGGTTGAGGAAGATGACACCTTTTCATGGTATAGAACAGCGACTGAGTTAGGGCGCTACAGTTAAAGTCTGGACTAGAACTTTACAGATTTTTCCCCAAAATGAGGGAACTATCAAAGCATTTTAAAAATAAATAATTCAGTATATTCTCTAATGTGTTATAAATATGTAACAGTGCAAGAATTTTTTGGGTCACAATTTTGGCAGCATACTTGAGAATTGACTCGAGTTTAAGGAATTGTCAAGGACAGTATTAGGGCAGTAAAAGTACCCTATTACTCTTTAATAATTAATTAGTCAAGCACATGTGTATAGGTTATGCACACAATCAATTAACAGGTTATCCACATATGCTCAATACATGGCAGAACCTGCAATCCCAAGGCTATCAACATCAACTTATCCTGCCGAAATCGCTAATGTACAGTCCGTGAACTAGCCAATAAACTTTCTTCATGATGTCTGACATGCTAATCCCCTCCCTTGTTTTCTCATTTACATATGAATGCGCAATACATGTCACAATTTTCTGTACAGAATTTCCTTTTCTTCCCTCTTATTAAACCTGATGTTGGGGAGAAATATCATGCATATTCACACTTTCATGCTATTACTTTCTATATATGTAACAATTAAATAATCTTAACATATACTTAAAATATTACAAATTTTATGTATGTATGTATCTGGAACATGGCCCTGAACATGGCCCTGCAAGCAAATTCCAAAAGCTTGACTCCCAACATGCATATGTTACTGGAGCTTTACAGAACTTGCTTATAGGCCCATGCAGAAACTCTACAAAAGTGCAATTACAAAGTTGAAGTTCGTTTCAACTACCAATCAAACAACACGTTTCTAAACCCAAAAAGATTGGACCTCAGTTTAAACCACAAGAAAGAGAAGTCCTTGAAAGAAGACCGCCAGATAGTTCTCCTCCGACTCGCACTACTCTCGTTCACTCAGGTTTTTAGTCGTTTCCTCGCTGTTCTTTACACCGAAGCCAACAATACAATGATCAGTGATTTGTCATAACAATGATCGGGTACTTACAATAATTATATCTCCAATCATCTATTTAATTCAGGTCAAAAGAAATTTACCACAAATCGAAAGTGTTAACACAGACGCGCGCACATTTCACATTAAACTCTAGAGAATAGCGACTGTAAAATACTCGCACTTAACAAATACGTACTGCGTCAGTAAACAGTTCCCTTGGGCAAAGTTACCGTGTTCGTAAACAGCAAATATTCTAACAATATCCCAAAAACTTAATAAAATTCAACTAGGTTATAAAAATTGAATAGCCATTTTTCTTTCCTTACGATTAATATATTCTCAGCAAAGATGTACAGATTAGCAAATTGGTCAAATAAGTAAGTAAACAAAAGAAATACGCAAGTAAACGAAGTTTATTCCTAGAAGCACACAATTAAAACAAATCTCTGAACTTTCTTAACGCCACTTCTACCTCCATCGGAAAAATTCAACAGGACTTAATCGGCTTATTTCAGAAAATTAAATTTCGTGCTAGCCGACTATTTTATTGAATAAATTGGGTAGGGTCGAGGCCACACGGTCGGTAAGATGCATATTTTACATTTGACTCTTAAGTTATTCCGTGTCGCGCATTCTTTGCGTGTCGGTTAAAACACCGTAGATATAAGCCTGCCTATGTCAAGGTGATGTCAAATGTCAGATGTCAAATTTCAAACAAATGCAGATGTAAATATTGGTGTGGCGACGTGAGGAAGAAAACGCCTTCTGTAGAAGACAACGAGCTCGACCGACACAGTATTGTGTAATGGGATTAGTCGTACCAATTCTTTAGACAACCATGCCCTCGCAGGTCCTCCCCTATTTATTCCAGATATTTATATAGCGCCTCTCGAAGTCAACTACTACTCAGAGGCGCTCCCAACAACAGCATTTGATACTGTGGCGGAATTTTCACGCCGAAGCGCCACGAGCAATTGCGAGTGAAGGACTTGCCCAAGGTCCGTACGCAGCGGCTAGAGTGGGATTCGAACCTTCAACCCGCCGGTCACAAGGCGCCGAACTTACCACTGAGACACCACGCCCCTATAGCCGATATTGAAATTATTCTCATCGTGCCTCGAGATCTGTAGCTGCTAGCCGCAGACGCAGCGCACGAGCACTTCGTGTGAGCGCTGCAGTATAGGCGCAGTAACAAGTACCATATCGCAGTCCACAAGCCGCGCTTTGGTGGGTCACCTGAAGACCGTCTGACAGACGTACGGACTGATACACAGACAAAGAGTAGTTAAAGTCTGTCTAAGCCTCCCTCTCTCCGTCCCTCTCTCCCTCCATTCCTCCCTCTCCCGTCATAATGACGGGCAAATCCACTAGTGTACGGATAGAAGTTAGACTTATGAGGCTTCTTTGTAAATTGCACTATTTTAGTACTTTATACTATAAAGTTTATAGTACTATTTGAGGGCCTACTTTTCTGTTATAACCTAGGGCCTACCCATCGCAGAATACACCTGTATCAGGCTGTATGTTCAGGGCTATGTTACAGTCGAGGGCATACGCGGGTAGACAGCGTGTATACTCACCTCTAGAGACCGTATACTCATTCACAAATATATGTCTTCACCTTTAGGCCTAATTTATTTAGGAAAACTAACCGGTAGCGTGTATAGGGCCTATACCCACTTCTAATTTTACCACTACAGCCCTGTCCATGTGAGTATGTCTATCTTTGGACAATGAATTATGCAGATTCGCAATGTTGAAGTACCTTAAAAATAACTCGTTTTATGGATTTATTGTTGTTGCTTGTTACGTCTTGATGTTGAATTTTACGAGATCGTGAGCCAAACGTTGTGAGCGGAACTTGGCAAAAGTTACGTCATACCTAAAAATAGCAATTCGCAATCGTTTCTATAAATATAGGAATAATTGTCAGTTTTGTTATTGTCAAGGTGCTTGAGAGTTCGAGCAAATTGGATTGAGAAACTGGCCCTCAGTAGGAAGAAAACGGAGAGTTTAGATTGTTGCTAAATGTAAGTCAGTTCTGTGTAGATATCCATTTGAAACTTAAGCAGGTACTATCGACTTTTGCGTGTTTGGTTTGGTTCGTGTGGTTTTGACTCAACGGGAAGCTGTTAATGGAGGGTTATTGCTAGTCCGCCCTTTTGTTATAGTGTCGGGTGAGCTTATTTTTCGCCATATCCGATTTTTAATGGCCTTGGACTGCAGAAAGTCGTTCGACCTAACGTTTGAACTGCCCAGAAATTCTTTGTTTGATGTCATCGTTGGCAAATCTGGCAGAATCTGTTTAGTATGGCGAACCTCAGTATGACCTGTTGAATCTACTGCCGGGTCTTTTCACACGCATTTACCAATCCGGAAAAACCTAATCTACGAAATCCGTGTTAAACTGCGCGCTGAAATATTTTATCGTTATCGAAAGAACAATAACTATTTCCGCGACATAATCAAAGATAATTAGGTATTTGACACGTATCTTCCTTTGACCATATCTGGAACCCTTCGTACTCTACGTAGCGCATGTAAATAAGCTGGCTTTAACTTTAGAGTAGTGCTTTATAAATCTGGAGTTTACAATTATGATATTGTTGACCTATGCCAAGCAGATACACTAGATGTAAGATTTATATAAATCTTTAATTCACCAAACATTGGTAGCACAAAACAAGAAGAATATATGAAAAACAAAACAAAACTCAATCACTTAATATGGTGTTTGAGAGAAAACACATAGAAATCTGACAACATCATTGTCAATCCAACATGGTTCACCAGCGAAATCAATCTCTGTCTGTCTACATTTAGGATGGCCGTACTTATAGACAGAAGCCACTCCTACCCATTACACAGGAATGTCGCCCATCCTACTTATAGGCCATCCTATGTAGACAATCCTTATGGGCCACACGTAGCAAAGTTAATAAGTAGACTTTATTTGCATCTGATAAGCAAACATGTATTAAATCATATTTGACAATAACATAATTACACAGATAATTACATGTGGAAATATAATCGATGGTTACGCGCAACTAAAGATAACTGAAGTATATTGGTTCACAATATACCTTCAACAACTTAGTAGCATAGAAGGGTGTGCTGTGTTGTGAAGAGAGTACATGTCCTGAAAAAGAGCCAATGAAGGTAGTGGCCGGGATACTGCAATTTCTGGAAGAACTTTCTATTTGCTCGAGCTGTGACAACCATAGCTAGATGCAGGTGCGTCCTTTCACAAAAGATTACCTCTACATGTAATAGTTTAAACATTTAATTTTGTGTGTGCTTTTTAGTCCGATATGGCTGAAGCGAGTGATGTGTCGAAGAATCAAAAGTCTGAACGAGTACGTTCAGGATCAAACGGTGGAAAGAAAATTGAAGTTGGCATATTGTTGGAGCCTGAAGCTGAATCTCGCAACGGTAAAGGACCTCAAGATGCTGAGACAGCCGAAGGAGCAGGGATCTTAGTTAGGGGTCGAATGTCCTTTCGTTCATTCCACAGCACCAGAAGACGAAACTGGGACGAAGATGTGGTGTACAGCATGAATGATCGACCAGTTCTGTTTGAAGAGATGATATCTGCTGGACAAAACAACGCTTCTTCCGGTCTTGAGAAGTTGGAAACCCCAGAGGGAGCCTTTGATACACAAGACAATGACAGTGAATATGATACCGATGATTCAGAAGCCATGAGAGACTTCTACAGAAACATTACGTTGTCACAGCAGAGAAACGCTGCAATCATGAACGAACTAAACGACGAGCCAGACGACCTCGTAAATCGTTTCCTACGGTTTAGAGGACAAGGCGACATAATAGACATGTTGATGTGGGACCTCCAACTCGACGGAGACGAAAGTAACTCGCAGACGACCTACCCCATCGGTGAGCTCAGGACCACTGAGTGCCTCGTCTGTTTTAACATGACGTCGTTGAACCTTCGACCCTGCTGTGCCTTTCCTGTCTGTAACAGCTGCCTCGAGACGTACTTCCACACTCAGGTGTCCGAAGCGGTGGTCAAAATTCCGTGTCCAAACACCGACTGCCCGCAGAAGGTGCACCGTGACGAGATTCTCGCACGACTCAACGTCGCGATGAAGGTGAAGTTCAACCAGTTCCTTGTGGACGCGAACAAGGAGCCGCACCGCAAGACGTGTCCGAGGTGCAGCAGCGTCATGACGATCGATCTGCTGTTATTACACGAACCGATGGCAAAGAAGTTTGGAGTGCGAGTGGAGTGTGCCGACTGTGGCCTGG
This sequence comes from Allolobophora icterica, assembly GCA_963556255.1. Lineage (NCBI taxonomy): Eukaryota > Metazoa > Annelida > Clitellata > Crassiclitellata > Lumbricidae > Allolobophora > Allolobophora icterica. The sequence goes on from OY744614.1 coordinate 30,331,571, forward strand.
ACTGGTGCTTTCCGTGCCAGGCACCGTGGCACGAGGCAATGAAGTGCAAAGAGTATCGTCGTGGTGACAAGCTGGTCAAGGCGTGGGCATCGGAACGTCCACATGGGCAGTTCAACGCACAGAAATGTCCCAAGTGCAAGGTGGGTTTTTAAACAGTTAAATATACTCTGTTTCTTTTGAATTTGTTTATTTATTTCATTTCCGTTCGGCTTTTGTATTGCTTTACAACTGACTGGTGGTCCTTAAAAATTTGCTGAGGGTAAGTGTCCTGTGAAGGATCAAACCAAGCTGCAAAACCACATTACAAGGGGATTGCTTAACCAAGCAACTGCCATAAAAGCAGTAAAAGAGAAGTAATTTCATGTCACTCAGTTTTATACGGCATCTTTTAGACTCTTAAATTGCTTAGGGTAAATGTTAACTCAGTATGTTGAACACAGGGATCAGTTGGAAAAGAATTTTAGTCCAAAATGAATTGTAAAGTATAACACCTCTATAACTTTATAATGCAGCTACTACAGATAATGGACAACATACATAATTTTATGTATTTTTTGAGGCATACAACAAGATTCTATGATGCTGAGACTCAATACAGGGCGTTATAGTAAAAACTATTTTCCGTTGGAGATAAAGAGGAACTAACTTGCAGGTCAGCAAACAAGACCACATAGAAGACATGTGACCCCAGAATAACCGGGCAATTTATAGGCCACTCATATATAATTATAATTTTGCATAGGGAGTAATCAATAAGCATTTTTCCACCGATAGCTGATACCAATACTTTTTCTTGGCGATTCCGGTACCGATACCGATAATCGCAAATATTTGTTGAGCTTGTGAGTGAAGTTGTGACAATATGATGGTTATGTTAATATATATATATATATATATATATATATACACTGTGTCTCAAAATAAACTGTGCAAAATTGTTTCTGTCAGAACTTCGTCAAATTCCCACCAATTTTAATAATTTTTGGTAGGTAGATGGCAAAATAGCTGAAATTTTATGCTATACATAAATTTTCCACCTCACCTGACTCATGTCACCGCACTACCTTGTTAAACACAGATGTACCAATTTCTTATATAACGTTATTACATGCAACAAACTATCTGACGACTTAATTAGCACGCAGTAAAGTAAAATATGGTTTACTTAGCAGAGTTTTTAATTGTTATGACAAATCTGCTTAAAAGTGTCAGAATTGGTGCCCAAAATGTGCCACGCTTACACGGACACAAGCGCCTAGACGGCGACGCCACAGGCCGATAGCAGCATCAACGATCGACTGGTCAAAGCGCGCCCACTCGTCGATCAGACGCGTTTTGAGTTCGTCGACGTTGGCTATTCTGGAGTGGTAAACCTTTTCCTGCAGCACACTCCATATGCTATAGTCGACTGGGTTAAGATTCGGTGAATTCGGCGGCCACAGTGTTGGAGGTATGAAGTCGGGCGTTTCTCGCTCCAGGAAAGAGACAGTGTCGTGTGCTCGATGCGCCGGGGCGCCATCCTGTTGAAAGACAAAAAACTCGCCCTGGGATATCCGGCGTATGTCTGGCAGTAGCTCTGGGTAAGAAGGTTGTCGGGATAGTAGGCCCCATTCACTTTGACACCCGGCTCGATGAAATGGATTATAGTGCAGCCAAGTTTCGAGACGCTAGTTGTTAAAATTTAAGCGTCATATAAGAAATTGGTACATCTGTGTTTAACAAGGTAGTGCGGTGACATGAGTCAGGTGAGGTGGAAAATTTATGTACAGCATAAAATTTCAGCTATTTTGCCATCTACCTACCAAAAATTATTAAAATTGGTGGAAATTTGACGAAGTTCTGACAGAAACAATTTTGCACAGTTTATTTTGAGACACGGTGTATATATATATATATATATATATATATATATATATATATATATATATATATATATATATATATATATATATATATATATATATATATATATATATATATATATATATATATATATATATATATATATATATATATATATATATATATATATATATATATATATATATATATATATATATATATATATATATATATATATATATATATATATATATATATATATATACAGATATATTAAAAATTTGTGGCATTTTGGTATGTGTTTTGAAGTTGTTTTTGCTTGCAAATTCTAAGAAAGTTTCAGCGAATATGAAAATGACAGTTAAGGTTAGGTTTCGGGTTACAGTTGGGGTTAGGGTTAGTTTATAGTGGTTTGGGACTTTGGGTTTGTTTACGGTATTCACCCAGTTTGACATGTGGACAAACCTACAAAAAGGAATACAAAGAGCAGCCAATAACATAGCCAGACGAAGCCTGAGGACCAGAGGATATCGGACAAAGTGCTTGACTTGTGAAGGAAAGAGAAAAGACGTAGCCAAACAAGAAACTAACACTAAACTAAAAACATTAACTGTCTGAATAGAGAAATCAGAAGGCAACTGACCAGAACAGCAAAGCAGGGAAGACGTAGAAACGTTGAAGATAAAAATAATGCAGGAAGTCTATAATAAAATGAAGCTACCTACAGTGTGGACTTGTTTACAAGCCCTGGTTTTCTTGCCCTTCTGTTTAAAGTTGTGTTTTTTTAAATTTATTTATTCCGGATATTTCTATAGCGCCTCTCGAAGTCAACTACTACTCAGGCGCTCCCGACTATAGCATTTGATACTGTGCCGGAATTTTCACGCCGAAGCGCCACGAGCAATTGCGAGTGAAGGACTTGCCCAAGGTCCGTACGCAGCGGCTAGAGTGGGATTCGAACCTGCAACTCTCCGGTCACAAGGCGCCTCTCGAAGTCAACTACTACTCAGGCGCTCCCGACTATAGCATTTGATACTGTGCCGGAATTTTCACGCCGAAGCGCCACGAGCAATTGCGAGTGAAGGACTTGCCCAAGGTCCGTACGCAGCGGCTAGAGTGGGATTCGAACCTGCAACCCTCCGGTCACAAGGCGCTGAACTTACCACTGAGCCACCACGCCCCACAAAGTGTTGTGTTCTGCAAAGCCGTATTGTTTAACGTGATGTAACGGAGCTGCAGTGTAGTGCTAAGCATTGACTTTTCCAACATTGTCCTTTATACACTTGGCCTGGTTTACACGCAGTGATGACATCAGCCTAAGCAACATTGAGGCCTGACTCAAACTGACTGGAGGGTTGGTGAATAATCTTCAATTCGCTTACGATATTGGCCTGCTCACTAGAAGCGGATCAGAATGTAACAGCGCTCGTGAATAAGCTGGTGCCCTGTGCTTAGCTTTCAAGTGGCACTTTAGAAATTTGGAGTTTACGATTATGATTACGAGAACTACAAGAGATTACAACTCAGATAGAAAAAACAAGCAGAATATTCGGCCTAATGATTGATACGGAGGAAACTAAAACAATGGTTATTGAAACTACCAAAGAGATGCCAGTAGGCCACAACATCAAAGGAAAAGCTATTAAACAAGTGAATCAATTCATCCATTGTGGAAGTCTGGTAAGTACAGATAGCAACAGCAAAAAAGACGTACCGAAGAGAATTGGATGCACCTCACAAACATTTAGAAAAATTATCAGTATATGGAGAAATAAAAAAAATAACAGAAAATATATGAGGGGATGATATGACCCATTTTGCTATATGAATCAGAATGCTTGCCAGCAGAATTGAGTCGGCTATGTTAAATCACAGGAATATTCAGACTACAGCAAATGATGATATAAGACAATTCTTAGATATCCTAACAATGTATTGGCCAAAGTCATTCACCACAGACTGCTGTGGTTTGGTCACAAGGAAGAGTGTCAGTAGATTTAATCCAACACAATGCACTACATGCAAGATTAGACGTCCAAAATAGAAAAAAAGAAATCTGAGACTCAACTGGATAGACACTATTAAACGAAGACATAATAAAATTTGAACTAATCATGACAGGAACAGTGGAATTGACAAATGACCAAAATAGAGAGATCGTTAATTCGCACGCCACATAATGGCTGGCATCAGGAACTGATGATGATGATGATGATGAACTGGAAATTTAGTTAGTACTAATTTAAGAGAAGCTAACCGGAAGTGTTGACTATGCCAGCCTAAATAATGTTAATTTAATGTGTTTACTTTATGTTAAAAAAGTCTGTATGTATGTCCTCAGTAACGATGCATGCATGTTTGCAGACACAAGTTGTCTGGTTGAATGGAACTGTGGCTATCTTGTTGTGTGGTTTAATTAATTGATTGTATTATACTAGAGACTGAGAGGACAAGGTGCCATGGGTCCCCTAGTTAACTTAACTCTATGAGCTCTGTGGGTCCCCTATTCAACTCAGCTCTATGGGTCCCCTAGACAACTCAGCTATCTGGGTCCCTTAGTCAACTCAGCTCTTTGGGCTTTATAGGCCCTAGTCAACTCAGCTCTATGGGTCCTTTTTAAAGCTTTGTTTAGAGTGAGAAATGTTTAGTTAGCTTGGCTTGGATTTTTACTTTTTGAAAATAGTCTTGTGATGAATAGCTGTGAGGTATTGGCAGGTAACTGTAAGTTTAACACTTTAACAAAGAGAGTGTACTAAAAGTGACTGAGAAACCAGTGCAGCTCGTCATTAAAGTATTGAGCAGATTTTTGGCTCATTTACTAGGCCTTGGCATGCTTATTGCTGAATGTGTATAGATGATTGACAGCGTACAGTAACCTTCTTTACCTCTAGTTGTTTTTACGTGCTGGTTGAAGAGACTTTGTATTCCGCATAGATTGCTGACTGCTGCGTGTTGCCCACGGGTTGAATGAGTTGTACCCCTTAAATAATAATTAATAATAATAATAATAATAACAATAATACTGCTACTACTATTAATAATAATAATAATAATAATAATTCATAGAAAAAGGCAATTTATATATTGCTGTAGCACAGCTGAGGCCAAAGAAAATGGTACTGTACATGAGTTAAAACAGTCAGTCAGTCTTTTCGTGGGCAGATATAAAATTACAGATACGTCAGTTCAGGCAGGATATACTTCTCGATGGAAGTGAAGGTTCTGTAATCTTTCTGGATGGATGGAGAGGGTGACAGCTCCTTTTTTCTCTCAGTGGACTGAAAGGGAGTATGTCCATGGGTCCATTTGCAGTGGATCTTGAAGAGAGTTGTTCTGCTGTCATTGGGACAGGGACTGGACAGTTCTTCTGCATCTCACCAGAAATATGGACTTAAAGGAAGCTAATATCTATAGGGCTCTATAGTGTAGTGGTTAGTGTGCTGAACTGTCCATCAAAGAGGTCGGGGGTTCAAATCCCCACCAGGGCAGAAATTTGACATACTCCCCCTAGTCAACTCAGCTATAATCAGAACACTGACCATACACTATCGGTGGGAAGATGAGACGGCGAGGGAGAGGACTAGCCACCCGCTCTCATATGCCGAGGCTAAGAAAATGAAGTCGCTTACACTTCATACCTGTGGCTGCCTCAGGGCTAGCTTAAGAAACTGATCTTTGTCTGTTTCTAATGTGAGACATAAGAGCTGATTTCCATTTTGGGATTATCAGTATCAAGTGTTTCCTTGCTCATTTTCAGTATCATTTCTAATCCAATCTAATCTAATCTATTGACTTCTATAGTGCCATTGTCGTAATTCCAAGGACATGAATCGATGGTTGTGTCGAGTGAAATCACAGTCAAAAATTCTAATTCATTGTAAAAGTCAGGTCAAAGTTCGAATAATTCGAGAAACCAGAAACCAAGCATGGTGTATATGCATGCTGAAAGAGCCGAGTCTAAAGTTTAGACCTGACTTCAGACTTACACCTTAACGACGAGACTGTACTACTAGTGACTGGGAAACCAATGCAGCTCGTCGTTAAAGTAAGTAAGTAAGTATATTCTTTATTGACCAATTGATTATCGCACTTTGGTGTACAGACATCTAATAAACAGAGTTAAGAAGCGTATAAAGTGTTAATGTCAGGTCTAAACCTTTCGCTGCGCACATATTTCAGTGTGCTGGTATTTACAGTGACTTGGATAAAATTGTACTCTGACCCTGTTGATCATGATCCTGTTCGTTTACTGGAATGTATTTAATTTCAGACTCTGCAGTCTGTGTCTGCATAAGACTACGTGTTGACAATGCGGGTTGTGAATCATACTGTAGAGCTATGTGCTATTGTTGGGTGTACACAACTGGAGATTGACAATATCCGTTGTGAATCATACAGAACTGGAGGTTAGGAGCTCCAATGGAGGAAAGACAATTTTAGAAGTCTGTAGTGCGTTGTACAAGAAAATGACCACACACAGACAGACAGACATAGACAGCCATAGACACAGACAGACACATACAGACAGACACAGACAGCCATAGACACAGACAGACAGACATAGACAGCCATAGACACAGACAGACACAGACAGACAGACACAGACAGCCATAGACACAGACAGACACAGACAGACAGACATAGACACAGACAGACACAGACAGACAGACATAGACACAGACAGACAAGCGGACACAGACAGACATAGACAGACAGATATAGACCAGACACAAATAGACAGACACAGACATACAAACAGACACAGGCAGACAGACAGACACAGACAAGCAGGCAGCCACTGCCAAAGGAAATTTTGTCTGTATATTTGAACCCTGGCAGAGAGCAGTTCTATCGCTGTTCTCCTGTTAACCTCTGCGTTGCTGACATGGTCTGTGTAGTGAATCCTTGGAATCTTTCTAAGGCTCCACATTTCGAGTACTTTGAGATTCTTATTCAAGACGTCTGTGCTCCTCCGAGTCTTGCAACTGTGGAGCATGTCTGCCAACGCCAACGGTGCATAGAAGCACAGCTTGGTGTTCATCTCAACCGTAGAGAGCCGGATGTTTTGCTGTACGGAGGTCATGCAGGATTGGGTGCTTGGTGTCATGTTGGCTGGATCAGCTGGGCACTTGTTGGTTACCTAAGTATGTGAAGGCATCTACAACCACAAGCATATCACTTGCAGTAGCTGGCCAGACAGAGAGCCCTCAGTAACCTGGATCCATGGTCTTGTTTCAGTTTATTTACAGAGCAAAGGCCTTAGCCTCCCTGCCCACCTGCCGAAAATATTATAATGATGCAAGTCTGAGACACCTGCTCGAAGGCACTCTCTGGGATTGGTTATGGAAATAAGGCAGTTTAGTATAATCGGACATAATTAAATCCAGGTTGGATTGATCATACAGGTGGCACAAAGGTATGCTTACTATTGGATGTTTACTAGCACCTTTGAAGTTTTTAAATGCTATCCAGATTCATGGACCTGGAGCTATGTGATCCTTACAGCAGTGTTTAATCTAGTCCCCTCTTCTGGGGGGAGCAAGGTTTGTGGGTGGGGGGACGAACGAGCGTCCGAAGGGTGGTCGCAAAACAATGTCATATTAACAAAACTGCTGTATTTTGATGACCTTTTTTGGGAAGTTCATCTTACAAAAAACTTAATGACCTTCTTTTAGGAATTCGTCTCACAAAAATTTGATGACTTTTTTAAGGAATTTGTCTTTTTTGGGAATTTCAGCTTACTGGCCTCTGGGGGGGGACATAAATCCTTCCCCCCAAAAGTGTCTAGATTAAACACTGTCCTTACAGACAGCATAAGTTTATGAAAGTGTCTATACATGAGAGAGATCATTGAGGACACGTGACTCTGATGCAGGATACACTGTTAGGGTGATTTATCAAAGCTGACATAGAGAAGTGTAATTCTATAGTCACATATTGGTGAGCAGTGTATTTTGGTATGTCTGGTATGTATGAAGACACTTGACGTAATAGTACCGATAAAAAGTGCTTGCACACATGACTGTCTGACAGATGTACAAGTTGGCATTGTACTTTTTTTTATTGTAGTCGAAAATTTCTAAAGCACTTCTCACAGCATGCACCATTCAGAACCGCTCCCAGTGCGAGAGACCCCGAAAGAGGAAGCAGGTTTTAAGATAGGAAAAGGAGGAAGAAACGCTACCCGAGAGAATGGAGGAGCGGACAGGGGGGAGGAAGTCCATTCCAAACGGAGGGACCTATGAAGGCGAAAGATCTTGACTGAGCCATTGTAGTACTGACATGACCAGAAGGTCATGTCAGTCAGAAGAACGGAGAGAATGGAACAGAATGGAGCAGAATGGAGCAGAATGGGGCCGAAGAATTAAATCACTTCAATACTTTGACAGTACTTGTAAAAAAGGTTGTGTGCATGTTTACCCAACTGTGTTTGTGTTGGCAGTAAGCCATTTGATCGAATGCCTGCAGGACTATTTGTTTAACACTTTAACGACGAACATGTACTAAAAGTGAATGGGAAACCAATGCAGCTCGTCATTAAAGTGTTAAAAGGAGCAATTGCCTTACGTTTCATTACGTGTGGTTTGATGATGTCTTTGGAGGCACAATATCAGTTTTGTTTCTTCGTTATGTTTACAGGTCTTTATTCAGAGAAGCACGGGATGTGATCACATGACCTGCTCCCAATGCAACACGCATTTCTGTTACCAGTGCGGAGAGAAATTCAGAGAGTTCAAATTCATCGGCAACCACTACAGCCGACTGAGTATATTCGGCTGCAAATACCTCTACGACAAAGACAAGCCGATAGAAAGAAAACTTGTGCGAGGATCAATATTTGGTAAGTAGTTTGGTGTCCATTCAGACCAATGGTGGCACCAGCCATACAATTTCAGCAGGTCACATCAGAACTATGGGAGTTATTTGGCAGGTCAAAGAAGCATTTCAATTTTTGAGTTTACAACATAGGCGTCTATTGACATGCTAGATAAAATGTAAAAAAGTCGTTTATATCTAATAATTGCACTAGTGATGTTATTGGACAGATGCTGATGTTTTAAATGTAAAAAAAGATATTAGGCAGGTCATAAGGCAGGTCAAGAGTAAAATAGGCAGGTCAAGTGGCCTACCACAACCATGGTAGCGCTGCCACTGGTTCAGACAGTTTAAATATTCATCTTTACATAGAATTATTGCTGATTCTGATGTGGCGTTTCTTTCTTGACTACTTCAATCTGGTAGAATAATTCTTTAGTTTTGGGCAGACTTTTTATGGGTTTTTGACACCTTAGTTGTCGTTTTGCTTCTGCTATGCGACATTTGGAATCTGAAGAACAAATATTTACGCTTTTGGCCAGTTTTTTTTACTATTTTGGACTTTTTCTAATTTTTTTATATTTGGGATCAGGTGACATATGTCTTTGTTGTCATATGAAACTATCTGATTGATTGATTCTGACCATTTGTGATTGTCTAGGAGCGAAACTGTTGGCGGCTCCCATTTTGGGTGGCCTGGCTCTGGGAGCCGGGGCCGTCGTAGCTGGAATTGGTCTTGTGGTTTTACCATTCTACGGTGGATACAAGCTGCACAAGAAGCTTCAGCACACGAAAGAGATGAAACGACAGCAAGCAGAGCTGCTAAACTTCCGTTTGCGTAAGCTTTCTAACTGGTTTTGAATTTAGTCAGTCACATCATTTTCCTTATGTCCCTACATTCGTGGTTTTTGTATTAGCGTGTCATGTTATGATTGTTTCGGTATTTGCTAAGCGTATGAAAAAGTGTCAATCGATGGCGTGGATGAATTACGTGTGAAGAACTGGCAGTTCTCTAACACAGGAACTACATGGCTTCCAAGCGAGGTGGGGCGTGGTGGCTCAGTGGTAAGTTCGGCGCCTTGTGACCGGAGGGTTGCAGGTTCGAATCCCACTCTAGCCGCTGCGTACGGACCTTGGGCAAGCCCTTCACTCGCAATTGCTCGTGGCGCTTCGGCGTGAAAATTCCGGCACAGTATCAAATGCTGTAGTCGGGAGTGCCTCTGAGTAGTAGTAGACTTCGAGAGGCGCTATAGAAATATCCGGAATAAAAAATAAAAGTGTGAAATTGAAAGTTTGTTGTGACATAATGAAAGTTTTGGTATTCCTGGTCATGTATGAATCACAATTGAGCAATCTTATGAAACATGATCAGTGACAGAGGACTACTGCATGATTGGTGGCCATAATCAGATAAGGTTAGGTAAAGTAATTCGCTCTCTGGACTTCCCTACTTCAGCAACCTGTCACATACACTACCAACCATCTCTGTCACACCGTGTAATGACGAACAACTCCATGATCTGTATCTATTCTGGTGATCTTTCTATTTTTGGCCCTCTAGTGTTAAAATTAAAGGCAGCAAATATTTTTATTTGTTGCAACAGAGTTTGTTACACAATATTAGACTTCTCTATTTAGGAATTCTTGTCACTCATCACAATAATCACTGCCTGTTATTACTACTTTGTTTGTCATCTTCTTTGTGGACAATACGTGTGAACTGAGTTTTGTGTACAGTTTTGCAGTGCGAGATATTTAGCGTATATATTTAGTGCGCTTACTTTAGTTTCACGTGTATATGTATATATGATAGATGTATAACGTTTAGTCTTAGTGACACGCGCGGCCGGCCGATATCGGCAGCGGCGCGCTATATGTATATTATTAGAGTTCGTTTAGGCGCACAGAAGACGGGTGTGTCAAGAGGCGCGAAGAATTATGCTGACTAGAGAAGTTTGAATTCGAGTGTGTTCGCTGTAGTAGTGTGGCTGACTAGTTGAGTTGTAATCGAATTGAGTTCTGTCTGTTTGTTTCTTATTAAACTAGAAGATATTAAACTGTGTTGCTGATTAATTCAGGTTATACTTATACGTAGAATTAGTGTTCAAAAGGTGAACGTTAAATAGGCGTTAAGTACGAAGAGAACAAGGATTTAATCAGAAGGATTGTCAACGGAAGGATTGGGTTGACATTATTGGTGGCAGTGACGGTGTGGATAAGAACTCACGGTGGATAAGAACTCACGGTGGATAAGAACTCACGGTGGATAAATACTCACGGTGGATAAATACTCACGGTGGATATAAACTCACGGTGGATTAAAATTCACGTTATCACCTCCTTCGGCGGATAGAAGAATCTACGACGGTGATAAAAGAATTTACAACGGTGTTAGAAGAATCTACGACGGTGTTAGAAGAATCTACGCGTTGTGTGCTGTGTGACGAGTTTACGATATCAACGACGGTGGAACACGAGAAACGGTATAAAAATTTCGTTGTTTTTCACGAACAAATACAAAAGAAATCCCGTTTGTTTATCGATTCACACAACAAGAAAAACCGTGACTTCTTTGAAAAGAGAAATCACCAAAGTAAACAAGTAAGATGGAGAAATTAAGTGCTGAAAGACAAGCAGATATTAAGAAGATGTCTACGGAAAGGCTAAAACAGCGTTTGTTGAAAGCCGGTTTTAAAGAAGAACAATTAGAAGGTATGTCACGTGGTGACATGATACAGGAACTCGCTGAAGTGTGGGTGAAAGAAGAAGTCGAAGAAGAAGGTGCCGTTGGCGGTGCCGTAGAAAAGGCTATTGAAAAACCTCCTGCGCCTATGTCTATGGAGATGTTGATGTAGTGGATGATGATGACTAGGCAGGAAGAGAAGGATAGAGAGGAGAAACGTAGACAAGAAGAGAAAGAAAGAGAAGATAAACGGAGACAAGAAGCAGAACGTGTAAGACAAGACGAATTGCGCTTGCAGAGAGAGAAAGAAGAGAAAGCAGAACGTTTGCAGAGAGAGAAAGAAGAGAAAGCAGAACGTTTGCAGAGAGAGAAAGAAGAGAAAGAATTGCGCTTGCAGCGAGAGAAAGAAGAGAAAGCGGAACTTGCAAGGCAAGAGGAATTGCGTCTGCAAAGAGAGAGAGAAGATAAAGCAGAACAAGTGCGTAAGGCAGAACTTGAATTGCAAAAGAATCAGTTTGAGATTCAGTTAGAACAGTTGAAAAGAGATAGGGAAGATGCTGAAAGAAGAAGATTGGAGCAGATGATTGAATTTGAAAAAGCTAGAAAAAGTGATGAAGAGGTACGTCAGCAACAGATTGAAGCAAAGAGAATGCGTGAAGAAGAAAAAGAAAAAGCGCGAACGTTAGAGTTAGAACGCGCAGAACAGATAAGACAAGAAGAACTCAAATTTCAGAAAGAAAGTTTGGAAAAGGCAGAGACAGAAAGACAAGAACGTCTGAAACTGGAGAAATCAAAATTGACATTGAAAGAAACGCAAATGAGAGAAGAACGGGAAGCTGAAAGAAGGAAACAGCAAGAAAGTGAAACTTTGGTGTCAAAAATTAAGAAAATAGGTGATGCAATGAAGCATGTATTGCCTCAAATGCCAACTGATATGATGGAGGTGCCATTATATTTTGAAACAGTCGAGAACGCGTTTCGTAGCTTTGCTGTGGAGAAGCCGTTTTGGGTTAAATTATTACTACCATTGATGACGCCGAAAGCTCGAACTGTTCTGAATAGATTGTCATTCGATGATCTAGACAATTACGATAAAGTCAAGCAGCACTTATTAAAAGAATTTAAATTGACCTCGAGAGAATACAGAGCCAGATTTGTGGATGCTAAGAAGACGACAGAAGAGACTTATACGATGTTTACGGCAAGACTGAAGAATTTGCTAAATTATTACGTGAGAAGTCGAAACGTGAACAGAGAGTATGATACGCTCTTTGATTTGCTGGTAGCGGATAAGCTAAAAGAATGTTTACCGCCAGGTCCACTACAGTTTGTATTGTCGAAGGAAGGAACTGACTGTCTCCAAGCTAGTGCAGTGGCAGACCTAGCAGACATTCATGTAAACAATCGAATTGGGTTTGCATTTCCAAATATAAACAGTTATCCTTCTCAACGTTCCGTAAACCAAAGCCAGAGTGGAAAGTGGAAAAGTAATCCAGGAACAGGGAATCAGTTCAAAGGTAAAGAAGTCAAGGCTAGTGTCCCTGTACCCAATGAGACCAGAGACGTGACGTTTGGTCGTCAGGGATTTAACAAATCGTCAGCGCCGTTTGCCAAGAGGGAAGGCAACACATCGTTTACGCAGTATAAGAGATATGAAGGAAATGAACAACGAGGCATGGTTGTGAAGCGTTGTCACAACTGTGGTTCAGACAAACATTTGGTTAAATTTTGTCCAGTTCCAGTGGCAGCAGCTAGTTCTAGCAGAAATCAAGAACACACAAGGGTGAATTTGATTCAAGTGGTTAGTGATACAGATAATCAAACCGCAAGTCAAGAAAACCAAGAGACTGAAGTAAAGTCGGTAATGAAATGTGGTATCCAAAAAGAAATTCTATTGGATGCTGGAATTCAGAGAGAAGTCATAGGAAAAGATGACAATCGAATATTGAAGAAATCGTTCTTGCAATATGTCGAGGTCGAAATTCGTGGAGTAGACGGTAAAGAGCCAGTGAAAGTCAAAGCACTGAGCGACTCGGGTGCAGAAATTCCGGTGATTAGTGAAGAATTACTGGAAGGCATGAAGGTGGAACAAATTGGAAAAGTGAATTTGCAGTGTGTGGCAGGAGAGGCCATTCCTGCGAAGTTAGTAAAAGTCGATGTTAGACTGTGTGATAGTGACGTGGAAGAAGAGGGATTTCCGCGTAAAATCCAGTGTTCACTTACACCTTATGTCACCTTGATGTGTGCTAGTATTGCAAAGATGGGCAGTACAGAAAGATTCTTGTTGCATCCAGAGATAATTGCCGAATTAAAAGCCGTACCACAGATGAAGATCAAAACGATACAAGGAGATGTGAGTGTACAAGCAAATGTAATGACGAGAGCGCAGAGTCGGAAACAGGAAATGGTAGATGTTGATGAGAAGAGTGAAACTGAAAGTTCAAGTGATGAGGAAAACGACAGTAATGAGCAACGAAGCTTATCGCGAGATGGTATAACATCAGAGATGAACGAGCAAGAGATGGCTGCATGCGAGAATGGCACATTAAATGAAACGGAAGAAGACAATGAATGTGATGTGGGGATAGGAGACTTGTATAGAGATGAAGAGATGGATGAAGAACAAAAGGTGCAGATTGCCGATTCGAAGAAGTTCGAAGAGCAACAGAGAAATGATGAATCGTTGAAGCCGTGGTGGAAGTTAGCACAAGAGAAAGAATCTGAATTCTGTGTGATCAACGGTTTATTGCATAAGAAATATCAGATATTAGACCAGACGATATATCAACTAGTGTTACCAAAAGAGAGACGAATTAAAGTGATGGAATTGGCGCATGAATCGGTATTTGGAGGACATCTAGGAGAAGAGAAAACAAGAGAACGAATAAAATTATCTTTTGTATGGCCAAAGATGAGAAGAGACATTGTGAAATTTTGTAAGTCTTGTGAGAAGTGTCAATTAAAGGCAAGGAGTCTGGTGATGGATAGAGTGCCTATCACTCCAGTCTCAAGAGAAGAGGTCGCCTTCAAGAGAATGACGATGGACCTCGTTGGCCCGATTGATCCAGTATCTGCTGCAGGTCACAAGTATTGTTTATGCATTGTGGACTCGTGCACCAGATGGCCTACAATCTTCTTATTGAAATCGCTGACAGCGAAGGCTGTGTGTGAAGCGTTGACGGAACTGTTCATGAACGTTGGTGTGCCGTCCGTGATCACCAGTGATCAAGGAACGAACTTCACAGCCAGTTTGACAAGAGAATTTCTCAATTTAATGGGCTGTAGTCCACGATTCGACACACCAGGACACCCAGAAGCTGCTGGATTAGTAGAGAGATGGAATCAGACATTTAAAAAGATGATCCATCATGTGATAATAGACAACCCGAGGAAATGGCACAAGATAATTCCTTTCACAGTGTGGGCATTACGAGAAGTGCCGAATGCAACTACTGGAGTATCACCATATATGCTTGTCTATGGGAAAATTCCGAGAGGACCATTGGCAATATTAAAAGAGAGTTGGACTAGAGAAATAAACTTACCACCTCATGTTGGAGTTAAACCAGAAAAGTATTTAAAAGAACTCAAAGAAAATATGGAGAAAGCATTATTGTTTGCAGAATCCTACTCTCGAGAAAAGCAATTACAATACACGAATCAGTATAACAAGAGAGCAAAGCACAAAGAATTTGAAGCTGGTGAGAAAGTCATAGTTTTGTATCCAACGTCAACAAACAAACTTATTTCTCGATGGCATGGTCCATGTACGATCATACATCGAAGATCAAAGTACTCTTATTTAGTCGATATGGGTGAAAATGGTCGAAAAATAATTCACGCCAACAAGATCAGAAAATATGTTACTCGAGCATTAAGTTGTGGTCTAATCGTTGAAGAAGATGAAGATTTTGGTTCAGTGGTTGAATTACCAATGAGGAATGAGGTTCAAGATGACAAGAATTCACTTAACCTCGATCCTGAACAAATTAGCCATTTGACAGTAACTCAGCAAGAACAGTTGTTGAAAGTCTTGAACAAATACTGTGACAGATTTTCAGAAAAACCTGGATTATGTACATTGGTCGAACACGAAATTGAACTAAAACCAGGATTTCGTGAAAAGGAATTTGCAGCATATCGAATTCCTTTGATTTATCGAGCAGAAGTGGAACGTCAGATCAAAGAAATGTGTTTTGTAATAGAATTTTACCTCATTCTTACCTGTAAGGTTTATCGGTCATGTGGTTGGGTCTGGTAAGATAAAGATGAATCCAGACAGAATTGAAAGTTTGACTAATTTGAAGATCCCAGAAACTAAGAAGCAAGTTAAGCAACTGCTTGGATTTTTTAATTATTACAGACAGTTTATTAAGGACTTTGCACAGATTGCGAAACCTTTATCTGATTTAACTAGTAAACGTGTTTCTGATAAGATTGATTGGACTGTTGAACATCAGCAAGCATTTGATTTACTTAAAGAGGCTGTGCGATCCAAAGTAGTGTTATATGTTTTTGAAGTGGGAAAACCATTCAATTTGTACTGCGATAGTAGTGACTTTGCAGTCGGTGCTGTTTTAACACAGATGGACGACAAGGGAATAGAACGCCCTGTGTCATTTATCAGTCAAAAATTAACTGATACCCAGAAGAGATGGGCTACTGTGGAAAAGGAAGCCTATGCTATTGTTTGGGCTCTAAACAAGTTAAAAGAAATTATAATTGGATCAAAAATTTTCATTTTTACTGATCACAATCCTCTTACATATTTGACTGAGTCAATGTCTAAGTCTGCTAAACTTGTGCGTTGGGCGTTAGCCTTACAAACTTTTGATGTTGAGGTGAAGTACAAGAAGGGCAGATTGAATATTATTGCTGATTGTTTGTCAAGGTTATAAGTAATCGTAAGACTGTTTATTAATTATTTAGATATATATATATGTTTCATGTATTTTGGTAATTTCGCAAATTTTGAAATTTAATTTGCTCAATTCCAGAAAAAGGAAGGAGGTAATGTGAACTGAGTTTTGTGTACAGTTTTGCAGTGCGAGATATTTAGCGTATATATTTAGTGCGCTTACTTTAGTTTCACGTGTATATGTATATATGATAGATGTATAACGTTTAGTCTTAGTGACACGCGCGGCCGGCCGATATCGGCAGCGGCGCGCTATATGTATATTATTAGAGTTCGTTTAGGCGCACAGAAGACGGGTGTGTCAAGAGGCGCGAAGAATTATGCTGACTAGAGAAGTTTGAATTCGAGTGTGTTCGCTGTAGTAGTGTGGCTGACTAGTTGAGTTGTAATCGAATTGAGTTCTGTCTGTTTGTTTCTTATTAAACTAGAAGATATTAAACTGTGTTGCTGATTAATTCAGGTTATACTTATACGTAGAATTAGTGTTCAAAAGGTGAACGTTAAATAGGCGTTAAGTACGAAGAGAACAAGGATTTAATCAGAAGGATTGTCAACGGAAGGATTGGGTTGACAATACGCTTTTGTGAGTCCTTACTCTGCCACTGGGGTTTTCCAGTTAATTATACGATGCAAGTTTACTGTAATACTTGAAATAGTAATCTTATTTTAAGAGTGATAAATGGGTCAACTGCTGTTATGATTCAGAGTTTCTGAATTTTTGAGAGCAACCAGATCCAGTGGCCATTTCACAATTGATGATGCAGTCAGTCTCTTAATTAGCAATTATGGCATGTTGTAAAATATTCATAATTGTAATCGTAAACTCCACATTTTTGTAATCGTAAACTCCACTTGATAGCTAAGCACAGGACACCAGCTTATTTTCAGATAGTGTATTTTGGTTTGTGTAGTTCTTAAGTTTACCATTTTAGAAAGTTTTTTCGTCTGTTCCATTTTGAACTGAAGGAGATTGATATGTTTTAGCTGCTTCATCTACGGATGATCTAGGATTAATTAGTCAGAAATGTCTGTTTTAGGCGCTTCCTATCCCGAGTGGGAACCGAACAGGCCCCAAAGTTTCCCGAACATCGTTGTCAGCGAACACTTGTCCACAAACGAAGAGAACCTTGCTGCTACCGCAATGCCATCTAGTGATCTGCACAAGGATGAAATCGACAAACTTGAAAGAAACATCTTCCACGCAGCCAAAGCAGATTCGCTTATGTGCTGCACTAACGCTATCAGGGACGGTGATCAGTCCTCTGTCAGCGATAACGATGCTTCCGTAACAGGACAGGCGGCGTCTGTGGCGGATTCCAGCACCGCGAAAAGTCCAGACCAGTCAACCATTCAGGCTTATTTGAGGCTGAAGGCCTTGGCTGTAGGCCATCTCGAAACTCCTGTTGAAGCCGATTTGGCGGATTCCGGCGTTACGAAGGTGCTCAACTCCGACTCTGCCATTCCTTCTACAGCAAACAAGGCGGAAGAAATTGCCGAGCGTCTTCGCTTCGAAACGCCCGTTCTCGTCCAGTCGAAGCTTGGCGAGATATTTGTCTGATGGTTGTTGCGTCAGGACCATTATCGGTACTCATCATTGCCATATTGATTACGGCTGCATCCAGTGTGGTTATTTTAAAACACCGTTAGATTTTCGTTTTCTGCATTTGTGCCACACACACTTTATCTCTCGCTTGGAAGCCATGTAGTTCAGCTGCTGTATCTACTCAACTTTTGCGTCCAATGAAGGTGCTTCAGCAACAAACGGCAGATCAACAGATTTTACTTACTGTGATTTAGTTGATAAATTACATCCGGTTATCCCATGGTCCACAGGATCCCGTGATTCGGTTATTATTCTGTGATCTGTCGGATCCTATGATCCTTTAAAATAAATTATGTAACGCTGAAGATTATCCGTAAGATTTCCTAAAATTCATCAGATGATCATGTTATTGGATTATCATAAAATCTATTGGGTCATTATGTAATCGTGAAGTCGCTAGGACTGTTCTTTGAAGGGACCTAGCAAATGATTATTTGGCTTAATTAATTATCGTTAATTAGTAAATGTAGTGGTATTATCAGTAATGTTGTTTAGGTTTAATGCCTCTATGTTATGCAAGGTAATGTTTTAAACAGGTTAACCTGTTGCCTCGGAGGAAGTGTGTGGAACTGGTGACAATTTGAATGTAGGTTCAGATCTAGGTTTCAAACCATTCCTCGTTTTGTGGCTTTCTGACATCCCAAGCCAGCAGCTTAAATGTTTATTTAGAGGCGATCGCATCTTGAGAGTTGACCGTGTTTTCTGTTTATTACGAATGTAACTGCAGACTAAGTAAAGTTTTAAACAAGTCTGTGATTATTAAGGATCTTTCAAACTTTATGGGACTGAAAGGATTGATCTTGAGTAGTGTGCAAATAGACTTTGTCTCGTAAAGATATGCAGTAGAACTGGTGCATTTTGGTTAAACGATCTTAGCCTTCTTCAGTTTACTTGGGTGTGACTCCATTCAATCTGGCAGTAGGTGTCCATGGATCATGGAACCAGGGCTGTAGGTGAGGGTATATGTGGGTATGCAGCATGTACTCCCCTCTAGAGACCATTTACTCGCCTCAAAAAATATTTGTACTCGCCTCTAATTTGTTTCGGAAAGCTAACCGGCAGTGTGTACTCGCCTCAAATTTGTTTTGAAAACTTACTGGCAGTGTGTACTCACCTCTAATTTGTTTTGAAAACTTACTGGCAGTGTGTACTCACCTCTAATTTGATTTTAAAACTTACTGGCAGTGTGTACTCACCTCTAATTTGTTTTGAAAACTTACCGGCAGCATGTACTCGCCTCTAATTTGATTTTAAAACTTACTGGCAGTGTGTACTAGGGAATGTAATCCCGGGATCCCGAATCCCGGGATCCCGGAACATTTTTCAATCCCGTAATCCCGGGATTGACAAACGTGGAATCCCGTATTTTCGGGATTACAAAAAATTCGGATTTTTGGATTAAAATTACTTTATCCACTGTATAATTCTTCCTTGAGGCTTGGGCAACGGACGCTAATTACGGCAGATAAGCAGCAACGACGAGTACGAGCCCTAGTACAGACTAAAGACCGACTCTGGCTGCTTTAATATCAAGGTGCTGCAGGCTGCTGTGCATCCCTCCCGCAGCGGTGCTGCGCTGGTCACCTGTCGTTCTCAGACCTCATTCCCGGCCGTGGGATCGCTATCAACTATCAAGATCTTTCCACTCAGAAACACCCCACCCCAAGTTAATTACCCTCCGAGGACCAAACAAGCGGGCCAGCCTGTTAGTGGCAAAACCTTGATCAAGTATCAACCGAGCCCTACTGCTGTCAAGTGCCTCTGCCTATGCTCCGAGTCATCAGTATTCGGAGATTGTACTACATGTATTGACACTTCACGCTTCTTGCGATTAATTTTATCGTAAATAACTCCTAACGAACGCTTAAACTTTTCGTTATTTTAAGGTTACATGTTTATAACACATCGCCACAACGTTCTTAAAACCAACCTCTTTAATACAGAACCGCGTAACAGTATTAAATATACATTTATGCCATAGGCGGGAAAATTTTTCATTGCATAAAGTATAATCCCGGGATTGATCAATTTCTAATCCCGTAATCCCGGGATTGACAGAATGCTCCGGGATTACATTCCCTAGTGTGTACTCACCTCTAATTTGTTTTGAAAACTTACTGGCAGTGTGTACTCACCTCTAATTTGATTTTAAAACTTACTGGCAGTGTGTACTCACCTCTAATTTGTTTTGAAAACTTACCGGCAGCATGTACTCGCCTCTAATTTTACCACTACAGCCCTGTGTGGAACTACATGTTGCAGCACAAGCAACTGTGTATTCATTAGGGCTGTACCGAATATTCGCTTCGTATTCGCTTCGGGCCGAATAGTGGGCTAAATAGCTATTCGGTATTCGGCCGAATAGTAGCGGTCGGACCGAATACGAATAGTGGTCATGTGACATCTGTTTCTGCATATGCGGCTGCTATAGCGAGTGGAGTGAACGTTAAGTAAGTGACAATTTCTAAGTTTAGTTAAATTAGTTCCATTCCTAGTTTACACTGTTTACTTTTAGTATATGTATTAAATTTACTGAACTGAAACTTTTGCTTACATTTGAAATTTTGATTGTTGTTGGTAGACCTATTTTGTACACTATTCGTATCGTATTCGGCCGAATAGTTGGTCCAATTATTCGTATTCGGCCGAATAGTTGGTCCAATTATACGTATTCGGCCGAATAGTGATAATCACCTATTCGGTACAGCCCTAGTATTCATTGGTTCTATCGATCTTTTCGGACAGGGAACTGGTATTTAAGGCATTTCTTTAATGTCGGAATCTCAGAAAGCGGGATGGAAGAACGCAGATCTAGTCTGTGAAATTGGTCTGGTGCTAAACCGACCACTTGTTTGCGGACTCTGTGTCAACGTAAAATACTGACTTTTGTATGTGTAGTTTACATTTCTGTGTGTATCAGTTGTTCAGTTTAGCGCAGGCGCACATCATGTTAATTGCAGTTCTATTAAACACCTACAAAAAAGGTTCATCTTGCCTGCATGTTTTTAAAAAATAAAAAAACGAAGTTTGTGTCTGTTAGCGACCATTCTCTACTTTGGGATGACAAGGCTTTCTAATATACTTAAAGCAGCGGTTCCCAAACTTTTCTGAGTCGCGACCCACTTGTGAATATCTTGGCAGTCTCGATACCCACTGTGTAAAATTAAGCATTGTATACTAAAATTTGCTTCGTAAATTGGTGTCGAAATATGCGGATTTGCGTTCAGATCTTAGAAATTTAAAGCATTTAAAGGAAATTTAGGTAAAAACAGTTTACAATTTATTGCAATCCAGCTAGTTATAGTCCATTCATAGACAAATGTTGTTGCAGGAAAAAATAAATGTTTCTCGAAAAAATTTGGCGACCCACTTGCCAGAGCTTCGCGACCCACTTTTGGGGACGCGACCCACAGTTTGGGAAACTCTGACTTAAAGAACTGCTGCTGTACAGCAACTAATAGAACCGTGTCAATGGAATGGACTGCCGAAGGTTAAGAGGTGCTTCATAAATGGTTGGTTATGTTATGTTACAGATTTTGTTTTCTTACTACAGAGACTTCACAAAGTCTGTTACTTTGTAAATATAATAGTACTACAGCCTGATGTGCCTGGCATTCTTATTTCGTACAAGATTGTACCAGAGCTCTTTGGTGTGAGGATTGGTTCAAGGTTGACATTGGAATCAGCCTGTTACCAACATTATACGATCCTGATACTTTTATCCAAGGCAACTTCGAGGCAGCTTCATTGACCTCTAACTCAAGATGCTGTCCATGTTGTCGGTTCACAAGTCGTAACATGGCTGGACTGTTGCAACTCAATACTGAGGTGTCTTCCTCATCGACTTTAAGACTCCTTTCAGTCAGTTTCGTGTGCCGCCGCTTGCCTTGTTGTTCGACTTTCTCCAAGGCCTCCAGTTACAGACTTTGTGTCTTATCTTATCCAGTTCAGGTCCACTTTAATCCTTTAACAATGAGAGGGATTACTTTTCCATGCATTTTAGTACAGACTCGTCGTTAAAGGGTTAAAGTTGTTTTCGTTGTATACAAGGTGTTTTAAGGTCTAGCACCGAGCCACAATATGCTACTGGACAAAGGCAAGATCAGCCCCTCTGGCCAGCTGCATATTCCAACTTACTAAAACAAAGACATGTTGTTTCTATGCCATCTCCTACACTGGTCATCATCTATGGAATTCACTAACACCAGTTTTGATGGACCTTTCTCTTAGTTCTTTTTGCGAACGATTGAAGACTTCTCTTTTTCCAGCAACCTGTGCTGTTGAAGTGAATTAATAAATCAGCAGCACTATAGAATTGTCTGATTAATGATAAGTAATATTAATAATAAGTAATATTAATCTTCTGACGACGTTATGCCTGCAAAGCTCGTTATATGTAACCATCAAAGCTTTAGTTCAGAAAATAAATAACGGTGAACATTATTTTTGTTTTAGCATGCAAAAAGTAAGTAAGTCAGATTGGTCTGATTAAACTGACAAATGGGGAGTTTTTGTATTTAGCAGCAAGATCAGGAGTGTTTTGAAGGCAAATCACATGTGTATGTTCTAGGACAGGGGTGGCGAACCTTTTTAAAGGTGCATGCCAAAATGCTGCTAAATCGTTTTTAAAAATACTGCCGTGTGCCCCTCGGAATTTTGCACTGTACATAATTATTTTTCTCACATAGGTTTTTTTAACAAAGAGTAACAGAAAATGAATTAAAGACGTTATTTCAAAGATCGTTTTTGAACAGCATTAAAATAAAGTCCTTCAACAAGGAAAATGTAGATTCCTGTAAGGATTTTGTATTTATTAGTTTGAAATTTTGGGGACGCTCTGAATTCCGTGTGCCCACAAAATTTCAAAGTGGCACGCGTGCCATAGGTTCACCATCCCTGTTCTAGGATATTTTACAAATGTAGCAATAAAAAAATTTCTATTTTAAACGGAGCGCATCACATAGGATATCAAAGCCAACAAACTTTCATAATTTCAACTCACAGCGTCTTATTGGAACTGTTCTAAAACCTGCAGTGAATAGAAATTGTTAACTTTTAGCGATGTTTGCATAATTTTACACATTTTAATATTTCTACAAATTGTCATTCATAAGTAAAAATATTTGAAGTGAAGAATCTACATAGGTTGTGAAACAAATTCAAATCAATAACATCAAATAGCATTTAACTGGTATGCATTCTTTTTACAAACATTGCATAAATCTGTCCAATTTAAAATTTACATTTGTATAACTGTATATGACCAGCAAGTGCAGAAAATGAATTAAAAAAATTGCATTACAAATTACATTAATTGCATATATATCACTCATCGTGGCAAAAACTCGGTTTTCCTCATAAAGTTACACGTAATACTCGTATATTGTTACACAATGATAAGGACAACGTTTGAAATCTGTCCTCTGCGATTAAGAAACCTGTTCTTACAATTTCCTTTTGCAATATTTACAGCACCGAAACCGCTGCAAAGAGATCTCTGTCAGTCTTAAGTTTTATTTTTAATGAATTAGAAAATCTGAGAACAGGTTTTACTGGATTTCTTAAATGAGACTCGACCAAGAATGACCAGGCTGCCATAAAATAAGTCAGATCATATTTTGTTAGCTGTTGCTGAAGACTGCAATTTAATACTGTGATTACTGTATAATTAAACTTGTGAACAAGTCCTCATTAAATGCATTGATTCAAGAAACAATTAAGGATGTATAGGCCTATGATCATTAATCATCTATTGTATTCTATCTTATGCACAGAAACAATACTCGTTACTTTGTACAAAGGCTGCTGTACTTATCATTGCTGATGCCATCTAGTTGACCAGTTGAGTAACTGGTCAAGTAAATAGCTGATAATTGTAAATGTAAATGTAAATGTAAATCTCCGAAATTTCTCAGCGCCACACAAAAGCCACGTCAGGGAGACCAGTTTATTCACCGGCGCTATATCAAATCAAGTCCGCAATAGCCATGTCCGCCCTATCCGTTCCGGTGCCAGGTCAGAGTCCGGGGGAGGTCAAGCCGAGGAGACAGCAGGGTGCTACGGTGGTAATCGGTGATGATGGCGGTTGTGTGGTGGCGTAGGAATGGAATCAGGATAGGATAGCTTGAAGAGTTAATTAAGTAATCAGCATTATAATTGGGTCTGCAGGTTAACAAAAGCAAATGAGATTCAGCAATTCACTTACCCTTAGAAAATTATTTATAGAGGGTACATCTTTAGGGTGACTTTTATACCCTCCTGCCAAGTCATGCCCCTAACACGCAAGTGACGAAACCTTTTTGAATTGCTATACCTAACTTGGTATTTGTCTACACTCAATGTAAAGCCATTTGTCAGTATACATCAATGTCCATGTAAGTAACGTCGGGAACATTTTGCTGTCATCAATCACATTAGCAAACATTTTTCACCTCAGTTAACGTGACCAGACGTTTATGCAACGCCCTTGTAGGGCCTTTCAAAATCCATTAGTTTGAATTGACCAACTTTGCTCATATGGTAAGAAGCTGTCGGATGATTGGGTGTTGCCTTCTTCGTGCGACGTGACAGCAGAGCTTCTCAGTTACGCGTACTCTGTTTCAAGATCGTGTTTCGACAATACTTTCTAGTTATGTCAGATCCAAAATTTCAGTCGCCTCTCTAACACGGCTTGTTTTTAAAAGAGCCTTGTTATGGCGCGGTACTTTATATGGCACCCACTTAGAAGAGATTCTAGCGTAACCGATGTTGGCAAATAATGCGAGCACATATCAACTTGCAGGATTTGCTGACAACAGCCTCACACCATAGTTGCTAGACATTGTGTTCAAAGCATCATAATAATAATAATAGTAATAAAACTGCAGCTTCTTTCAGGTTGGACTCGAGTTTGTCGTCATCGCTGTTGGCCACTCGTCACCCGACCACACCAAAACAAAGATTCCGTCGGTCACTGTGTCAGTGCTGTATCTCGATATCACGTTGGATGCCAGGTCCCTGTATCCTTTTCCGATCGTGATGAACAGCGATTTCAGCGAAGGATTTGCCTCCAGGTTGTCGTACAGTGAAGGCATTTCCATCTCCAACGATCTGGGAGCTTCTGGAAAAGAGAGTGGAAGGATAACCGAGATGTTGGGAAAGCTGTTGCCGTACAGTTGGCAGACGGTCAGTGGTGTCATGCTGTGCTTGCTGATGACAACGAGGCAACCACCTGTTGTGCCAACGTAGAGGAACTCGTCGACAACGTTCATACATGTAACCTGCCACTTAGTAGCTGCAAATTACAAATTTCAATGAAACATTAATGTCAATCAATCAATCAATCAATCAATCAATCAATCAATCAATTTTTGTTTAATCAAAGCATCAAGCGGACATCAACGCAACTTGTTACACAGAAATAATTAGAAATCTAGAGTTAGACTATTGGTGAATAGTATATTTAAAATAAGGTTTGATACTTTTTATTAATGGAGAGTCTATAGTTTATTGAGAGGTTATTCGGTGAGTATGGGATAAATAATTTATAATACCT
This sequence comes from Allolobophora icterica, assembly GCA_963556255.1. Lineage (NCBI taxonomy): Eukaryota > Metazoa > Annelida > Clitellata > Crassiclitellata > Lumbricidae > Allolobophora > Allolobophora icterica. The sequence goes on from OY744614.1 coordinate 30,356,967, forward strand.
TCCTATTATTATTATTATTATTATTATTATTATTATTATTATTATTATTATTATTATTATTAAATTTTTTAATGTGCACATAGCCACGCAGAAATCCGAATGTCAGGCTTAGTTAGTCAGTCAAAAAGAACAGCAGTTAGGTATCCAGATGTTTGGGAGCCATTGAGAAACGATGAGTCTTGAATAATAAGAAACATGAAATACATGAGAGAGCCCATGACAGTTCTGCATCGTGCTTCATCAAAAGACTGCAGAGGAGTGTAAGGACAAAGTAGTAGTTGAAGGAAGACCTGTTAGAGTGCTTGTGGTAAGGATTTAATATGTCAGACAGGCCAGTTTAAGTGTTATTCTGAATTCTACAGGAACCCAATGCAGCTGACTGGGTAAGGTGGTATTGTATTTGGGAGGTTGTAAATCGCCTGTTGACAGTAAAAGGTTAAGGAGTTTGTACATGTAGGTGCCTTGCATAGGAAGCCAAGGAGTTTTCAACATGCTGAAGCAGCACGGAAGTAACTGACAAGTCCTGCTAGACAATGACCACTGTCCAGAACTTCTGGAATTGACGATAGATCAGATCAACCCCTCCATCACTTGGTCCATTGACTCAGGCACGTAACTAGCATTACGCAATTACGCAACTGCGTAAAGATTTTAATTTTAACTGGCTTTTTGTAAATCGCATGCTTTTGCAAACGATAAAGAGAATATTGGAGACGAGCATCTGCTGACAGTAGCAAAAGTGAGAAGTCCAAGCATTTGTCACAGCTCGCTGACCTTCCTGCAACAATGACACAATATTTAAAAATTCTCCTTTGTCCGTTTCAACCGCGAGCGCTGAAAGATCATTCAGCGTAGTAAGACACAGGGCCTATTTACGAAACACCATGGTAGCGGAGAGACTGTTATCGTTGGCACTGCTTAACATTTACCCCTTTCGTGACAAAGTTTAAAATGTTTTACGATCTTTTGACGCTCCTAGTTATAAACGCAATGCGCTGGTCTTCGACAAAGCAGAAACTATTCAGTTATAAAATTAAGTCTTATGGTCAAATTGGACAGGCGCGTTTTTATGCGTTTTATAAGAAGTGGCAGATAGGTATATTAGGCCTAGTTTAAATTTTATTATAGACCCTGAGAACGTAGACAGACTGACGGTGGATAGAAAACTGACAACTGCATGTAGGCCTACCACTGGCAGCGATCTTGTTTGATAGGTGGGGAGGACAATTTTGAACCGATCTTGTCAAAAAAGAGTTTTGAAGTGATCTGGTCAAAATAGAGGTCCAAAAATTTTGTTTCGCGCTCATGCGCTCACAAAAATCTTTTCACTTTTTTGGTGTTTCTTCAGAATGTGGGGGTCTTGTCCCCCTCGGCTCCCCCGCGATCGCCGCCCATGAGGCCTATATTGTACAAAGTAAAACAATTTCAATGCTTTAGTTTATTGCTGTTCTTTGTTAAGTCTGTCTGTTCCAGTCTATGCGTTGGTTGCTGGGACTTGGCTGCCAATTTAAAAATCCAAATTATGAAATTATATAATTTCCCAAAGAAATTATGTAAAATTTTCTTACTTTTAACATAAAAATGGTCCCCAAAATGCACCATTACAAACTCCTAAATAACAAATTTTCTTACCCTGGGAAGGGGCAAAGCCCCCTCCCCTCGGCGTTGGAATTGCGTAAGTTTTGCGAAGCCCTGGTTACGCCGCTGCATTGACTGACCTTGGACCAATCAAGCACTTACCGTAACCACAAACTGATCATGTGTTGTACTGATAGAAAAATGAAGATCAATATTTACAATGAAAATTTCTGCAGAAAAACATATTTCCAAGAACATTTAAAAGTTGATGCGGAGGAACCAAAGACATGGTAAATAGATAATTATTTGCAGCCAGCTACCTTTGAATTTACTGGAGTCCTGGAGACCTTTGCCCCTACGAAGCCCGGCCGGAATCTGGTTGACCAGGTTGATCAAGGCCAACAAAGACTTGGTTGACGTATCCCAGCAGTAAACTGTTGTACCTGACATTTATCATCTTACAGCATAAGTAAAATTATATGTTAAATATATGGATTAAAATTGGATTTACTTGTGCAGTGTGCACAAACTGATCTAAACATTTAGTTATCTACTGTTACCATAAGACGTAACTGTACTCTTAAGTTCTGTGAGAAAGGCAAAACCCACAACCCACAGTAACACTTTAATGATGAGAGTGTACTAAAATGCATGGAAAACTAATCCCTCTCGTCGTTAAAGGGTTAAACGAAGGAATTGCATCAATTACGCCTGTTGTAATTTTAATTGGACATTTATATTGTGCTGCTCAAAGAGCAAAGCACCTCAGTGGTGCTCTCTGCACTAGCCTATTGTATGATGTTAACTGTCATTTAAAACTAGAATATTACATCAGTTAGCAAAACACTGCACAGTAAGCTAGAAGAGTTTAATCACCTGAGAAGTCCCAGTAAAAGAGCACACATAAAATACGAGCACATCTAAAACATGACCAAGTGTTAACACTGATAACACTACATTCTCAGGACATTCTGAAGATATTCCTTTTCCCATAATGACCGATAGCAATGTCAGTTATAACCATATAACAGTGCTTTGAGTGGCACTTCAATCGTTCGGTTAATTTACAATTACAATACACACGGACATACTAGAACACTTACAGACTGATCTAGATCTGGTTTTGATGTGCCATCAGTTGATGCCTTGTGCATTAGACACCGGCACAATAGAAGTTACTAATACAATCAGTCAGATTAATTCATAAATGATGGCATTGATACCTGGATAGACGTATGAGTAGAGAGTGAAAGGATCGGTGGAGGACGTGACAAGGTGGAACGTGTCCACATGATTCTCTTCGGTGTTGAAGTGGTTTAACGTACGAATGCACTCGCTGGTTGAATCGGTGTTCCAGATGGTGATCTTACCATGTCCCTGGCCACACCACAGTTCGGTGGCACTGCACAGAAAATACTCCCCTCACCAACCACAACCTTTATGAGGCTTAGTACAGTCAATTCTAGAATATATCATGGCTAGTAATTCTATTCTAGTCCATATTCCATAGTCTATTCTCTATATACGGTAGACTAGGCTAAAACAGGCAGTACTCTATTCTCTAGACTAGGTTAGAATAGGCAGTACTCTATTCTCTAGACTAGGTTAGAATAGGCAGTAGTCTATTCTCTATATAGACTAGGTTAGAATCGGTCTATTCTCTATATAGACTAGGTTAGAATCGGTCTATTCTCTATATAGACTAGGTTAGAATCGGTCTATTCTCTATATAGACTAGGTTAGAATCGGTCTATTCTCTATATAGACTAGGTTAGACTAGGTAGTACTGTAGTAGTCTCTTCTATATTTTGGTCTAGTCAATTCTAAACTATTCTTATCAGTGATCTGATAGCACTCAACATAATTCAGTAACCAGTGCTTCATACTAGACAAAGTGCCGTAAAATACAGCGTGAAGAAATGTTCACGTGTACTAACGTAAATCCTGTCAAATTTAATATAACCTAACTTAACCAAATCTAATGGAAACTAACTTAACATAAATTAACCTTTAGACCTCTCCTAATCTAATCCGATCCAATCAAATCTAAATTAAGAATTATTTCAGAGATAAAGTTTTCCTATGACACTTAATCCATATTCAGTAGAAAACTTCCCACAGACTGCGTTCGCCAACATGTTCCCCTAATGCGACCTTAATGTCATTTTGATCATTCATTAGTTAATTATAATTAATATCTGACTCACTTTACAATCACCAGAAAAGTTTTTCCTTTTATTTAACACAATAATTAGCAAAATTTAGTAACAACTGATTTACCTAATGCTCGTCGACACAGTGACAATACAATGGATTGGCTTCTTGTTGCATGGATATTCTCTTTGGACAGGAGAGTAGGACAGGTCAAAGGTCGCTGGCAGCATGCCAGAACAGACGACTATATGGCCGTCGTCTAAAACCACATACATCTGGTTCTCTGCTTCACTAAACGACATGCATCGGACACTGGTTCCCGGCCGATTTGAAACGGAAAACTTCAGAATCTCTTTGCATTCAGATTGTCTGGTTTGAAAACAAAATGCAGACAATTGTATAATAAACATTCAGCATAATCCTGTCATAGGGATGAGCTGTACAATGAATTTAAATCATTTAAAAAAAAGAAAACTCGTAATTCAAAGCTTCTCTGTCATTTGTCATTTAACTAAAATGCTGAACACATATGAAAAATTAATTTATTACAACAAAAGAATAAAGTACATATTATTTATTCATTTATTACAGAGGTTTATATAGCGCCCCTTCAAGGTTATCTACTTGGGAGCACTCCCAGTCCAACCACGGTGTACATAGTGTACATAGCAATGCATGAAGGTTCACACTGTTCAAAATAATTGTTTTAACACTTTAATGATGAGAGTGTACTAAAAGTGACTGAGAAACCAATGCAGCTCGTCGTTAAAGTGTTAAATTGGTAAATTGTCTTAGAATGGCCAATTGTTACGAATGTAAATGGTTTAGCATAGTAAATGAAATAGTCTGGAGTGCCTAATAGTTTAGAATGTTAACTGGCTAGAAAACTGAACAGTTCAAAACGATATCACTGACTGCAATTTTTTCGTGTTTTACAGAATGTTCGCCTTAAGAAATCACTCATTTGATTTAAACTGATGTGATTATGCATAAAATTGTCCAATAAGAACCTGTAAACGTGAATCATGGCTCCAGAACTAGCGCACCAGACATCAGCTGTAGTTACACACATTACTGTAATTACTGCAAACTTCGTCTCCAACTTCTAAACAAACAAAGGACACAAAGAGTCAGTCAAGTTAACCAATTAAAAAATGAACTAAATCAAGAAAAGCCCAAATTGGAAATAAATAAAAAGGCCAATCAAAGTGATCAATCAAAATAATCAATAAAACATAACGGTAAAATTTAAAGCATTTGAAAAGCGCTTCTGGGATGATTGTTATCACTAATTAAGCAATTAAATCTTTTTCCGTACAAACTTAGACAGGTTGTGCCAAGACAATTATTATTTTAGTTGTTGTATTTCATTGATATTCAGTTTTCTGTCTGCATTCGTTTGACTTTGTATGACAAAACTATTCATCGGCCCATCTCAGCTGCCTCACTTCATCCTCTCTGTTCTTTGTATTGGCTTGACCTCTTTGTCCCTTGGTCTAGGACCGCCATGTTTCAGCATCATTCTTTTGCCTGCATTGGTCCCTTGCTCTAGGATGACCTCCCTCCCCACAACTCGTTCTATGATCCTAAATGGGGGTCTTGCTGCTTCTACCCACTGTTTTAAATATTTTCTTTTCCATTGTGGCATTGCACTGGGAGTTCCTCTGATTAGATCGTACTGAAAGAGACGCTTTAGAAATCTTCAAATACAATACAATACAAAAAGCCATTTGCTTACTACCAACGAACTGAACAATAAGCACAATCAAGCAGTAGATATGTCTCACTCACAGTGAGGTAAGGTAAAGTAACTTACGTAAGGCAAACTGGTAACCGCTAACCAATCTCATGCCTCAGTCACCATCAGACGGCAGAAATGTTAAAACGAGAAGAGCAATCGACAATTGGACATTCTTCCACGAGAGTTGAATTGTACAACAAATGTGCATGTAGGATCTTTTATACTGGTGCTATATAAATACTTCATCACTTTATATCAGGGTGCTATATACATATTCATCACTTTATATCACATTACATTGCAACATCCATTCGTTTCCCTTGTGATCAGATAAAAAAATGAAATCAAAGGTCATGGAAATCAGAAGACAACCTTTATCTGGACACACTCTTGATCCTGGTAACTACAGACGACCAGGGAACCAGATGAATTTGGCGAAGTACGAAGCGACACCCAGACGTCCGATTGAGCCTCTGGTTGAGACATGCTCACATCTATGCCAAACTGTCCATCTGCTGGAATAAAAATAACAAAAAGAGCGTTTATGTATTAATTTTTACCCAATCTGACATTGAAAACATCTCTCAAACAGCAGCAAATAAAACATTCATTCCTTGACTCACTGAAATATATCAATATATAAATCAACTAAGTACAAATCACCGATATATAATGATTAGCATCCGTCAGTGGATTACATTGGATCTATTTCTAACCTGATCTAAGCCTCGGGTAATACGAAAACTTGTACAGTGTCATTTATCTTCAGTGGTGCAAGAACATTGAAGAAGAGCAAAGCAAGAATACTATGAACACAGGAATGTAGAATTATGCCGAAACGAGTCAGAAAGCTTCTCGCTTTCAGTCTTCGTCCACTGCTGCATACATTTTCAGTGAATCAACCGATACAGAGGAACTAGTGAAGAAAGAGATGCAGCTTTTCAGTTTCTTGGATACTTCAGCAGGTACTGTGCAGCCTGAGAAAGACGACTTATCACTGGCTTTTAGACAAGAACTGACCAAACATACTAAATGAGAAACCAGTGTACTATGAAAGCTATCTGTTCACTAATTGGACATTGCATGCAATTGACTAACTGAAGTTTTTTATGATGAGCTATCACAATACACTAAACTTCAATCCAAGGAACTCAATACTTAGTAATTAATTGTTACCTAGTATGCAGTTATTAAGAGATGCTATCTAATGACCAAGCATCAAGTGGATTGTGCTGGGCAATTGCGAGTGAAGGACTTGCTGAAGGTCCCTACACACCAATCCTCTCAGAGGAGGAGGAGGATTGAACCCGTACTCTCCATGCTTCAGGGTGAGCATTCTAACCAATCTGCCACCGAGTCCCACAGTCAAGGCACAGAAGAGAGGCTCAGCTGTAATCTGGAAGGTCGAGGAAACCTGCGAAGCATCCGATCTTGAGCAGCAATGATGCGAACTGTACTTGCCTTCCGTAAAGTCCGAGATCCTCCTCACAGAACAGGCACATAGAACATCTGCTGCACTTTCAAGCATCACTGCATTGTAGAGCGCGCAGAATTCAGGACTCTCGGCAAACTCCACTATCTCCTTCGCCGACGGTCGTTCGCTTGGATCACGTGACCAGCACAAGGTCATAAGGTCAAGGACGTTGGTCTGCCTGATAACCTCCTAACAAAAGAATCACATGGACAAGAAAAACTGTTACATAGTCTGAGTAAAGTAAAACTACAGAAGGTAATTTATGTAATACTGCAGTGATCTGTGTAATTTGGTGTTCACTCAATTGGTGTAAAACGATATCCTTGTAATAAAGTAATATTCTTTAACACTATAATGACTAGCTGCATTGGTTTCCCAGTCGCTTTTAGTACCCAGTCGCTTTTAGTACACTCTCATTGTTAACATGCTATATGGCTTAATGTTAATATTCTTGCAACTTACCTAGGTCTCCTCAATACTGAATTTCCTGTGAATTATGCCATATGAATAAATTTGTGTTGTATTATAATGTGACAGGATGTCTGGAAACTAATGACATACAGAAAGATATATAATATATAATAAATAATATATATTTATATATATAGAGAGAGACAGACAGAGAGACAAAGAGAAAGAGAGAGGCAGGTTAATCAGGCAACCTTAGCTGTAATCATTGGACGTCCCCCAGACATCACGTGACCCTTGAGGTTGATGTTTGTGCCATTGAACGTTCCCATGTCTTCGAACGGCAGCCTCAGCAAGAGAAGCTCGTAGATGAACATGCCAAATGAATAGCAATCGACCTGAAATCAGAACGCTTCAATGTCAATAAGCGGGTGAAACATCAGGAACAGATCACTGAACATCGTAATCTGCTGGTCAGAAGGTGGCCAATGAAACCTCGGCACGACTTGCTTCAGTCTTACCCACTGCCACATAACCAGAACAACTATGTAGAGCTTTTAGATGAGATGCCTGCTTCTCCCGTTTCATACTGATACACTGTTGAGACTTTCCTCACGTGACAAAAGCAGCAACAACGGCCATTTACGGAGTCGCAAAACCTATCCTTTCCATGTCCAATTTCCATCACTGGCTGTTTTCCATTTTCCAAAGATTGTCAACTTAATTTGCAGAAGCCTAACTCTAGATTTTGACAAGCTTACTGATTTCATTGATTGATTTTACAACAGTCAATGACCATCGACGTCATGTTTGCTTTTATCAGCCTCAACGGTTGCAGGTAATTTTTCATTCACTTTTATTTTAGTGCCAGGCATTCTTGTCCAGGCCTCAGTAAGATTGACTGCTGTACTGTCATCTGTGCAAGCCTTCCCTTGGGGCACATTGGGAAACTATAATGCATGCTGCAAGCATCTGCTAGGCTTGTTAGTAGCATTTTAAAACTTGACAAAGTTTTGCATAACATGATCATCATTATTATTCTTATTATTAATTAGTCACTTCTGTTGCACCAGTGTCTAATGCACAAGGCATCAACCTATGGTGCATCAAAGCCAAGCCATAATCAGCATCTAGAAGATCAGACTGTTGAGACAAGGAGACAACCTATTGTGGATAAGCATTTCAGAACATAGAAGTTTGAAGTTGAGCACAAAATGACACAAGCGACTGAGCAGATTGAGCATTATTCAGGGTGGGAATCCACTACACGCATGATATACTTCATGGGCTGCCAATTTCACAGCATATTGAATTTGCATGAATTTCAACAGTACATTGAATGTTTTAGGGTGCGGGCTATCTGCCTGGAAAATGTTCCCTCCGGATCTGCATGTACTTTCGGCTAGGAACTCTGTATGCACCTTTCATCAACATTTGAAAACGTTCTCTTTTGTCAGGCTGGGAATAATCTGAATGAATGAAGCCTCAAGCATAATTCGTATCGTATCTAAGAATTTATAAAGCACCTCTCATAGAATAACTATTCAGAGGCGCTCTCAGCACGGAAGCCCTAGGGAACCAGAAATGCCTTTAAGGAATGAGAGACTGATGAGGAGAAACCATAGATTTGTTTGACCTTAAGTGGGGGAGGAAGGTCATTCCAGATTGAGGGACCCATAACAGCAAACGCCCGATGTTGGGTCAAGGTAGTCCTAGTCCTAGGAACAGAGGTCAAGTCGATTTACAGTGCGCAATGAGCGATCATTACACAGGGACTTAGTAGGATAGTTTTCCGACTGGTTTAAAAATATTCGCTAGAAAATCAAAAGAGTATGTACAAAAAATGAAGCCACCTTCTCCGTGTACATTTCTTCGCCGTTGTGCTGAATGATCTCTGGTGCCATGAATGGTAAGGTGCCTGCAAATCCTTTCGTGCCGACGGGAAGAACAACTCGACTCACACCGTAGTCGGCGAGCTTGACATCGACTTGAAGGTCGCGGTCATCATCAGTTGCATGAGGGAGTGGCAAGGACCAGACAAGGACGTTTTCTGATTTGAGGTCACGGTAGATTATGCGAAGAGAATGCAGGTACTGAAGCGCTGAAGCAACCTGAGAAATAAAATCAAATAGCAATCTACCATTAATACCAAGTAGCATCTAAAAAAATTTTTTTATAAGGTGCTATGTATGTGTCCGGATAGCCAACCAATCAAAAAATAATAAAAATTAAGTGTAAAGTTATTTAAACTAATGTAATAATTATAAATATGTCAGACCCGGGCATTTTGTTCATGTGTTCACTTTGTAATTGCATCAAATCATAATCAAGTGAAAATATTAAGGCTGTGGATTTTAAAGATTAATTAATCGATTAATCATTAAAAAGTGTAATCGATTAATTTCGGCTTGTTCGATTAATTTTCTTACTTATTTCATGATGTCGAGCGGCCAATTTCTGGAGTAAAAAATATTGTGAACAAATGATAATGTGAAACATTTGAGTGGAAAATTAAGCGATCATGTTGCATTTAAGGTAAATGCTGAAGGAAAAGTCGAAGATGGTGACAACTTAACTGTCTTTATTGCAATAAACAGTTACTAATAAACAGTTATAAACAGCTTATGATTGTTCAAACACATCACTGATATAGCAACTAACTCAGTGACATTTTTAACGTTTTTCGTGCTTTATGTAACAGATACCATATTAATCAAATTAATCTATTGATCGAAGTTAAATTCATGGAGATTAATCGATTAATTTTTGTATCAATACCAGTCCTAGAAAAGATAATGATGAACTCACACAGTAATGATATAATGAATATTGGTCAGGTCAAATAAAATACATTAGATCATAACAATGACACAATGTAACGACATAAAATAGTAATGATCATACTGTTGGACCCAACAGCTGCAACCACCTTTCTTGAGAGCTGCAGCTCGAGCTCCTCAGTTTGTCCCTTCAACAGTTTCAAAGTGCTGACGTCTGTATTATTCTACAGAGATTTCTCTGGTTCACTGATGAGTTTTTTCATGACGTGGCCCTTTATAGATGTCAGATTACAATTCCAACTGAGATTTGATATATCTGATAACACCCAATCATATACCTAGACAATTATTCTCTGGTACAAAGTACATAAAACCACTCGGCTGACCTGAATGATGATGTCACGTATGACATACGCCGGCACCCTGGTGCCTGCTCTCTCAAAATCTAGGAGACGGTCCCTGAGCGCTCCCTGTGGGGCAAGGCTCAGAATGAGGCTGAGTGGTCGAATGGAGATCGCAAGCAGAGGCACAATGTGAAGATGCTTTAGCGTCAGCATTATTCCGAGTTCTTTCCGTGCGTTCAAGTAAGCTTCACAACTGTTCTTCACCGGATCTCGATCCCACTTGTTCTTGTCGATCTGTCGACAATACACAAACCACGTAATGTAATGCAAACATTTATATAGCACCAGCTTAAACAAACGAACATTTATATAGCACCTCTTCAAGGAGTACTACTCAGTGCTACTACTACAAACACCTCAATGGTGTTCTAAAGCAGACAGTACAAACTGAACATCAAACCACTTATGGAATGCTACTTGATGCATATTATACTTTTCACACACTTTACTTAACACTTTAACAACGAGAGGGTACTAAAAGCGACTGGGAAACCAGTGCAGCTTGTCGTTAAAGCATCAAAATGCCTCAATTGCAGTTAACTATTTACTTGGGTTTCTGTTGTTCTGACCGAGTTTCAAGTAACAGTTGCGCACTGTTGCCTTTGATTCTATGCAGCATACATTTGCAAACTGTCTGTTTTAACACTTTAATGACGAGCATGTACAAAAAGTGACTGGGAACCAATGCATCTCGTTGTTAAAGTGTTAAAACGCACTTGTTTAGATTTGTTAGATAGTCACAGGCACAGCACTTTGTGAGGTGCTTAAAATGCGCTATATTAAGAGTTACGACACACATATACAACACCTCCCTTCTGCAAATCGATCTGCCGATTAGTAGATTTCTTCAAATGCAAACTTAAGACTTGTTTGTTTACAAAGGCCTGTTCTGTTTAGTTGGTTGTGAGGCAACCCTGTAACGGCAAGGCAGAGTTACGGTGTCATAGAAATTGTCGTTATTATTATTATTATTATTATTCTAAAAGTCTAATTAATCCAGGAATTTCAGAGGTTTTTAATTATATAGGGATGAATCGAGTGAAACAGCATCTCCACTCCAACTAAGAAACCCAAAGGAGAAACAATAAACAGAAAAATAAACAACAAATAAACAGATTTGCCTTATACTGCTGTAGCTGAGATTCTGGGGCAGAAGAATTTGGTTTGACCGGCTGAAGAACTTTCATCGCAACTGGAATCGATTCCCCTGTGAACTACAAAACAACAACTGTCATTACAAATCTTGGTAACTGTAAAACCAAGAGGCAAAATGATATGAGTCACCCACTTATGTTCTTCGAGCAAGAGTGTTACCATTCATCTATCCCCGCTCCCCCGAAAACTCATGTTTAACATAATATCAGTCCCACTGGACTTTAACACAAGCAGAAGGAAAAAACTGAACTAACATGTTCGACATTTAAATTATGGTACAAAAATTAACTTAATTGGGCACATAAACAGGCATACTGAGAATTAAAATTAATAATTAGTAAACCTTGACTTAATAACATCACCCCAATGCTTTGATACATATGTAACATATTAGCGGATGATACCTTATTCAAAATGCTTCCAGCAAAGACCGCACCAAATGCTCCTCGACCGAGGAACTTTCCCCAGCTGATCATATCCGTATCGACCACTCGATCATCCCCAATGTCCTGGAAAATCTGGAAAAAGGTTAAACAAAAATTTGCTTGTTTCAGTTTTCAACATCATTTCTCTTGTTAAATAAATTTAAGAAAGCCTAAAACACAGAATAATAGTAACAAGTACTGGAATACAGACAGCCAGACATAGTTTAACTTTACCCAGATATAGTTTAACTTTACCCAGCTACAGTTTAACTTTACCCAGCTATAGTTTTACTTTACCCAGATATAGTTTTACTTTACCCAGATATAGTTTTACTTTACCCAGCTATAGTTTTACTTGACCCAGCTATAGTTTTACTTTACCCAGTTATAGTTTTACTTTACCCAGATATGTTTACTTTACCCAGCTACAGTTTTACATTACCCAGCTATAGTTTTACCGTGTCAGAGGCAATATGAGTAGAGTAGATGAGGCCAGAAGCACTGGCAACAAAGAACGGTCCAAGATTGCCATGAATGGGGCAGGAAACGACCCGGTTGAGCTGAGCAGCCTGAAGACAGACTTCTACGAGGAAACAGTAGATGCCGTTCTGCAGATTAACATCTGCATCCCCTTCACCGTCATATCTTGGAGAGAAAAAATTTGCAATCAAAAATCTTGACACAAAAAAGTACATGCTTAGATTGTGTGATTATGCTGGAGACTAATCACAATATGCTTCATTGTGACATAAAATCTGGTATTTCGCGGACACAAACTAGACTCAAAATTTATTTCACTGCTAAAATGTGACCTCACTATCAAAGTAAAACAGCATTATGACATTGTTATAAGAGATTACACAATGCACTCATTAAATTATATGCCTCTATTAACAATAGTCTTCTGAAGTACAGTTTGGGATTAAGGATCTGTTAGCTAAACTTCAGACATTAAGCACAGCAACTAAATAATAAGGCAAACATTCTATACAGGTCAGAGGGCATGTGTGCTGATTGTAACTGCTGAACTCAACAAGTTATGCTACCACAATTAACAAACCTATGCTCGATATTAGCTCACAGACTCAACAGAGATAGACCCAATGAATTACTAATTCAGAAAACTACTGCTACCTGGATGCTCTGTGGTCAGACCCATTGCGCAATCAACATGAATTCAAGTTGCTATTAGCTCACAAACCCAACATCTGAAGTACTTACACTCGTCGCGTTATTAAAACAGCTTTAGACTTACTCAATGCATCCTCGAACTCCATCGGTATATTCAGCTGCTGTCGAATGGTCTGCCAAAGATTTAACATCGTGACTGCAGCTCCTCGGAGAACTGGCCAAAGAACCAGCACATGGTGACGATCTAATGCAAGGCTCCAGCCGCCCATGTGACCTCGACTCCACGCTGGCCCCGGAAAAACTATGAGTTGGTGAGTTCGGTAAACTGCGACCCGATATGGAACCATTTTCCATGGATTTGAATGAACCACTACAGTTGACCAACGACCAGCCATCTTGTCCATCCGAGAGATCTGCAAACATCTCGCTCGGACGAGTTAGACACCGGATGCATGGAATCAGTCTCGTAATTAGATAAATGCCCTTCGTGTTCTGCGCAAAGCGAATTCCAATATCGGGGTACCAGTCTTCAAGCAGCGTGTCGATTCTATCCACAGTCGTCGTGAGAAGCGACGTGACCACCTGCATGTTCGGAACGACCATCAGGCCGGAAGTGGAAGTTCCACCTCCGTTGTCATTCGCAGATGTCCTGATCTGGAGAGCTTCGTTCGGAATGAATATTTCCAGGACGGAAAATGCTCGTGCGTCGATTGCGCTCCACGTGCACTCTTGTTCGTGTTTTATTAGTAGAGGCCGAGTGGAATAGTCGTATTCCTCCATCAGAGATCCGTAGGAAACTTCCTTGAGTCGCAAGACCGTGACTCCTCCAGAGAGTTTCAGCTCCAGGCCCGTCTGCCAGCACTGCCAACGCGGAGCACTCTTCAGGCTTTCCAGTGCTTCTAAAACTTCCGGCGAAGAGCCGTTCGATTCATAGAGTAAGACGGCGAGCTCTAAGAAGGACTTGTCGCCCAACAGTCGAGTAATAAGTCGTGGCCAAAAGCCACAGGGAAAATACGACATGAGGTAGAGGCGGACAATCGACACAGCTGGGTTGCGGATGGTCGTGACAGTGGGAAAGGAGGTCGGTGTCGCGGTGGACTGTCTAGGACTGGAAGAAGTCGTTGGAAATGTGGCCGAGTCAAAATTAAAATCACTAGGCGAACGCAGAGGAGACTGTGCCTTGGACTGCAAGACGTTGTGAGAGTTGCTGGGGGACTCTCGGCCAGTTCCAGCAAATTTAATGTCCAAGTGATGGGAGTTCACTGCAACTTCGTCCATTGTTAGGGTACTCCTGGATCTTGTTTCGCTTCTTCTGGGTGCAGTACTCCAAACAGGAATCTTAACCAAACACAGTAAAAGACATATGATAACAAAAAAGGTAGCTCACAAAGTCAAAGGATTTATATAGCACTACTTTCAGACCACTCAAAATAGGTGATTCGGTTCAGAAAAGAAGCACTACCAACACCCAACCATTTAAACTGAATTGCGTTGCACCGACACACTGCTCAATACACGAGCACACTGAAATGAGCAGAATTCAAACTATGTGCTCTATTTTCATTAGTCTCCAGCCGAAATCTAAGAGAACCAGCTCATATATATATGAGTGCTCAATATAGGGGGGTGATAGTCTGATGGCTAGCGTGCTGGACTGTCAATCAAGAGGTCGGGGGTTCAAATCCCGCCAGGGGGGCAGAAATTTGTTTCGAGACTTCTGCTGCACCTGCACCCCTAGCCAACTCAGCTATAATGAGTACACTGACTGCACACTGTCGGTGGGAAGATCAGAGGGAGAGGGTTGGCCATAAGCCGAGGTTAAGAAAACTGAAGTTGCTAACACTTCATACCCATGGCTGCCTCTCTGGTTATCTTAAGGGACTGCTCTACTTTACTTCTTCTCCAATAAAATCTCAAAAGTCCTGAGCATGGTAATGGTTAGGTTAACGTAGATAAAACAATTTGCCTATATCAAACGGTTGTAGGCATTTACACCTAACTTAAATGCCAACACAAAAAAAGCAATCCAGTGACTAGAACGTCTTTCTAAAAAACTGCACTACACCAGTGTAACTAAATTACATGGTGAATGGCAAGTTTAAAATAACACATAAGATTCAAATCCTAGACACTACAGTATATTTCAGACACATTTCAAACCTTACACACAACTGGTAAAAGAATCCTTCGATGAATAACACAAGAGACACTGCGTACTTGACCGAGCAAACTTACGGAAGGATTTGACGTAACCATGACGATGCTATCTGGAAGGCCCTTGACGATATCCGATTCCGCTGGAAGAAGGGATGGAATGAGCAGATGGTCGCGGTCCCAGAGGAGTGCCACCTCAAACTTCTGAAGGAGGTTGATCATGTAGGTCTTAATGTCACTCGCTTTGAACGCCACTCCTTTGAAAAGGACTTTCAGATCGTCAGTCTTCATCACACCTGCAAAAGTATAATGTATCTGGTTAATTCATTCAGTAAATCTGTAAAAAAGCCTCTTTCAGATCTCTGCTTAGCGGCAGTGTTTAATCTAGACACCTTTGGGGGGAAATGTCCCCACCAGGATTTATGTTTCCCCCCAGAGGCCAGCAATATTATAATGTAGAGACCTTTAGGGGAGGAAAATTTCCCCCCCCCCAGGAAACATGTTCCCCCCCCGGAAGGAGAATAATAAACTTTTTAGAGAGATGAATTCCTAAAAAAGGTCCTAAAGGTGTTTGAGACAGTAATTCATATAGAAAAAGTGTAAAAATCTGATGAAAGACTAAAAAAAGGTCATCAACTTTTTTTGGAGATGAAATTTTAAAAAGTCTGAAACTTTTTCAAGAAGGGTGAAATTAGAAAAAAATCTTGTGTAAATTCGTTGGTCCCCCCAGAAACCTTGTTTCCCCTCCCAGAAGAGGGGGACTAGATTAAACACTGGCTTAGCGGCACGCCCAGCTTAGGCCTAACCTTGGCAAAAGTCTCGTTCATTGACAAAAGGTGCATGCAACATTCTTAGCTAACAGAAGACAAGGTCAAAGACCTTGAGAAAATCCGTTGCAGTGGGAAGGCACCAAGTTGCGTTGTGAAAGAACATGCAGAGGAAAGACGACAAGGGGGAAGGGGACATAGGCAATGGGGACAGAGGGAAAGGGACAAAGGAACAGAGGGACATGGGCCATAGTTGCACCAAAAGGCAATAATAGTAACAATTATAAATTAGAACAGGACTAGAACCTAGTGATAACACAACTGCTGTCTCTGTTGGGGATGGCGGCTTTTGGATTCATCACAGATCCATAATGTCATTTCCTGTCTAGTTGGCTTCAGCCACAGCTACTGCAATACTACAGACTTCCAACCGCATCAGATTCCATGTGCTGTTCGAGTTTTGAATTTTGCCTAGTCAACCGTGAACTACCCTGACTTCAAAGAAGACAGCAACCCTGGCTCATAAACAGTCTTCTTGTGCTCGCCCCAATACAAAGGGCTTTGGTTTATCGACATTTTACACCAACGCGCTGTCTCAACTCACCAGATTTAGCGAGACTGTTGATCTCACGGATTGTGATGATGCTGGCCAACATGTCACAGAGCCACTGAGGATCGAGAAAGTAGACGTCCTGAAGATTAACTTCGTCATAGTGCAACAAAACACCTAACAAAGTAACAACCACAACGATACCATGTAGCTTTTCCTGCTTTGTAAGTATGTACATCTACATCAAATAAATGTTTGGGATATTCAAAAATGGTTAAACACTTTAAACACACTAAAATGTATGGAAAACTAATCCCTCTCAACATTAAAGGGTTAAAGATGTCTTAAACGTACCAAACAGCTTATATAATATTTGCATAAAAGACTAATTTGAAATTTTGGTGAAATAAGTTGTGAAGGACACATCTAGAAATATGGAAGGGTTCAAATCAAATCACAGCATCAGTTTGAATTTCAGTAATAATAAATAATAATCTTGTTCTTTAATTAAGCGCCTGCAAACGCACTGCGCTGTACAATGAACATACATATAGTAGAAACGGCAGCCACACAGGGCGCTTCACATACATGTATAGAGCAGTCTTGTTGTCCTCGAGACCAAGGTCTTGGTCTCGAGTGCACTCGAGTTCGTTTTTAAAAGTCTTGGTCTTGGTCTTGGTCTTGAGGTTCAAGGTCTTGGTCTTGGTCTTGAGGTTCAAGGTCTTGGTCTTGGTCTTGAGGTTCAAAGTCTTGGTCTTGGTCTTGCAAGACCAAGACCAAGACCGGCTGTCAATATGAACAGTTATTTAACAGAACTCAAGAATTCTGTATCAAGCCTGATTGCATCATACGACCAATATCTATGGATGGATACAAGTCTTGTTGGTCAGGAAAACCCATTGGCAGCAGCAACAGTTATTCTGTATCAGACGGTATGATAAACCATGGGAAGATTTCAAAAGGACTCACTATCTGTACATTTACATCCAGTGCTTGAAAAGCTTCTCTGTGTGTGTGTGTGTCAGCGACTTCAGCACCTGTAGAACGTATTTTTTCACATGGCGGAATTTTTATGAGGCCCACCAGGCACGTCTTGGTCAGAAAATGCTGAGCGAATTGGTTTTTTATAAGATACAAAAGCCATTTGGAATAATAGTTTGCATGAAGGACTTTTGAATACAAATTCGGATTTCTCTGCAGTTTGCATTTAAAGTTAATTTGCTTGAATAAAATAAAAGACTCATGTTTTCATTAAAATAGCGAATATTCCTACTTGACAATTTTAGAAGTCTTGACCTGATTGCGATTTTTTGGGTCTTGGTCTTGGTCTTGAGGTTCAAGGTCTTGGTCTTGGTCTCGAGGTTCAAAGTCTTGGTCTTGGTCTTGAGGTTCAAGGTCTTGGTCTTGGTCTTGAGGTTCAAGGTCTTGGTCTTGGTCTTGAGGTTTAAGGTCTTGACAACAAGACTGGTATAGAGTAGAAGCACATAACAGTTTTACAGGAGTCGAATATAACTGCATTTAAGCGGCAGCCACGCGGCGCCAATCATGGCCCACTATTCATTTAACCACCGCCACCTAGCGAGTGGAAGGCTGAAAAAGCTTAGGGAGGTCTACGGGGTTCAATCTTGGTACCTTCAGCTCTTCATGCCAGTGTGTAATCCATTACTCTACGGACCCCCAGTAGGTCAAGTGAAATTGACATCGATGTACAGATATATGCACTGTCGTTCTAGAACCTAATAACTGCTAGGACTGCAGTGGTGTTGTCATGCATGCCTTTCGGTCAACAGACCTTTCAACATCCTGAGATTTATTTATACCTCAGCTATCATGGTGTGGTGGCTCAGTGGTAAGTTCGGCGCCTTGTGACCGGAGGGTTGCAGGTTCGAAACCCACTCTAGCTGCCGCGTACGGACCTTGGGCAAGTCCTTCACTTGCGATTGCTCATGGCGCTTCGGCGTGAAAACTCCGACACAGTATACCAGTGCTGTAGTCGGGAGCGCCTCTGAGTAGTAGTACACTTGAGGAGGCGCTATAGAAATATCCGAAATAAATAAATAAATAAATAAAATATCGAACTATTTTACCATTTTCGTGGAGAAATTGTGTTGCCTGGCTGAGTTCAGACATGTCTTGGAAGCTTGTTCTGAACATCTCCTCCATTTTTGCAATTACCATGTGCCTACAACATAACACGTAAATACAGAATATCAAGGATGTTGCAATCTGTCACAAAAAATTACGTCTAATGTATTATGATTTAACACAAACAATAACTCCTTATCAATGGGGGTTTACGAGATGTTTATAAGGTTTTTTTGTATTGTATTGCATTGTATTTGGGTATTTTTAAAGCACCTCTCGTGGTATGGACCATTCAGAGGCGTTCTGAAACGCTAACATACAAATGTTCAAATATATCATACATACATGCATACATCCTGTTAAATTAGGAACCTTGTTCTACCAGTTGGAAGAAAACCACGTGTGAACACCCAGTTCAAGGAAAAGAGCTATATTGTGGCACAGCCGATGTTTCCCAGATGGTCAGGCAAAACTAACAATTCACTGTTGCACCATCCTGCCTACAAATGTCCATCACACCATTCTACTTACCAATACATAAAACATTAATTTGAGAAATTAATTAATTAAAATTAATAGATGGGTATCATTAGGATCCATGTACGTTACGTATATTAATGTGTAACCGTGCATTAGGCCGATTCGCATGTAAATGGGCTGCACATAAATGGGTAACCATAAAATAAGGTTCAGCGTTCATGAATATTCAAGTTACGTTTTGACAGCTTGTATTAGTAATAAACGAAGACTGATTGATTGATTGAAGCTCATGTCCTGCACTTAACTCTCAAGTAGGACTTAAGAGTTTACGATTATGAATGCTTTGACTGAATGAGTGTCTGTACTTGTACTGTTCAGCATGAAGGACTGGATCCTTGTGCTGTGCTTTACGTTCTTGCGCCAACGTCTGAACAATGACTTGGAGATGGAGATATCGAGCCGGAACTTTCTGTTCCAACAGCCGCGTTCCTCGACTACCTTTAGCACCAGGTAAACATATACAAGAATATATACAGCAAAAATGCAAATGTTACAGTGCAACGTAACATAACACAACGAAACTGGACATTATTAGAAGCATCAGTTGACTGAAATTGCTGACAGTAACATGTTAAAGGAACAATTTAACATATCAATGTATGTGTGCAGGCTGGCATATCTTTACCTACACCCTTAACACCTTGCCTTTTAGTGCCTCTTGAAAGCAGACATACAATACAATACAATACAATACAACTAAACATTTATAGCGCGCTTTAACAAAACATGTCTTGCACGAGAGCACGTTACGCTACAATCCTAGTCATAGTACAATGTGAACAGATGAGACATACATGCATACATATATAACATACATACATAAATATATTCCATACATACATAAAATACATACATAAAATACATACATACATAATTTATGCTAAAGTTCTTCAAGTTCAAACTGTAATAATTCAAGCAAAATCAAGCTAAGCAACGTACACTACTTCAAAAGGAAAGGTTGGCAGAGTATTCAGCCATTTCAGCCTTTTGAAGTAGCGTACGTTGAGTAGCTTGATTTTCCTTGAATTATTACAGTTTGAACTTGAAGAACTTTAGCATAAATTATGTATGTATGTAATATGTATGGATGTATGTATGTATGTATGTATTTTATGTATGTATGGAATATATTTATGTATGTATGTTATATATGTATGCATGTATGTCTGCTTTCAAGAGGCTAGTGCAAGACCTTTCATGCAAATGCCACAGCTCAGATATTATATTATAAAGTACTGTTGATAAAGGTGAATAAATGAGGCATTAGGATTTAGATACATTACTCTACCTTACACATCAGTTGAGCTCATCATGCCTTCTCCCGTGCTGTGCTTTCCTTTGTAAACAATCTTCCATTATACAAATGCACTACCATTCTATCTGACTCTGTTCAACAAACGTTTTCAAACAACCTAAAAACGCGCTTGCTTCGATCCGTCAATGCTCATGTGTGCAGAAACTTTAAGATAAAAGGCACTACCGGTATGTGAAATGTTCTGAAATAAACCTACATACAAACAAACATATATACATTAGGGATTGACCGGAAACCGTTTCGGATACTCGGTTCGGCCGGAAATCCCGTTTCCGGAAGTATTCGCCTCGGCATATATTGTAGACGCAAATAGTTGAAAAAAAATTGTTTCTTTCAGAATTTATTTAATAAACTTACGTATATAAAATTATTACTGTTCAGCCTTTAAACAATTAAACATCCATTGAATTCAATTCCATTTTCTTGAAATGTATTAACAGTACAACACCAACCAACACCGGAAGTCCACATTTCATTGATTATTTAATATTTATTTCTACAATTCAAAATGTATCAGTCAGTTATTACATGTACACAAATTTATTTCGATAATTTTTTATTACATGAAAATTTGAAAATGTGAAGCTTCGCAAATGGAACAAATGGTACCGGTTCGTTTCCGGCAAATAGTTCATCCAAATACTCGGTTCCGGTTTCCGGTTGAAAATCTCTTTCCGGTCAATCCCTAATATACATACATACATAAATATACTACATACAAATATATACAGCTAATATAACCCAACACTGCATCCTACTCTTACCGGGCAGCTTTTCCTCGGAGACGACCTTCCAGATGAGATTCCGTAACTCTGGAATGAAGTCCTTTGTCAGAAGGCTCTTCTTGCAGCTGACCTCGATGTGACCCACGACCCGTGGAAGACCCTGCTTATCCGGTTCATTCACATAGATGTACTTCTTTTCAATCAGTCGACCCATTTCGCTGAGAAACGCCTGGCAATTTTTCTTCGGAATCTGGTCTCTGTGCGTTCCTACGATGATGACTGGAGAGCTAGGCACTCGGGCCTAAGAAAAATAACATCACTTTAATAAAAAAAATGTCGGACATCAATCATTTTCTACTCAAACTGTTCAGTTTTGTTCCCAAGGGATCATTCACAAATAAAATTAGTAATAATTAGAACTACATTAATTACGAACAATGATGATAATAAAATTAAAAAATAATAAATAAGATCATAACATTAATATTGTGACAATGCAATAATCAAGCCCATTGTTTTTGCACCAGTGGGGCTAATAACCGACTTCCTACTTCTGTTCGCACCACCATTCTATTTGGTAGCGTTGCTGCTTCCTTTTCACACCTTAAATCCTGCTTTTTCTCTCTGGGTCTTGCACACTGGGAGCACCTCTGATTGGTCTATATACCGCAAGATGCGCTTTATAAATGCCCATATACAATACAATATCTGCTGGCCCGTCCCTTTGGAATGATCTTCCTCCTATGACTCGTTCTCAGATTCTAACTGGGGGAATTTCTGCTACTTCTCGATGTCTTAAGACTTTTCTTTTCTCACGAAGCTCTGCGCACTGGGAGCGCCTCTGATTAGGTTGTACTGCGAGAGGCGCTTTACAAATGCATAAATACAATACAATACAATACAATACAATACAATACAATACAATAATAGTTCTTCTATTCTATCAGGCAATGTCTCTTCCTCTTTTACCTTTCTTAAAACTTGCTTTTCTCTCGGAGTTTTTTGCACTGGGAGCGCTTCTGAATGGCCCTCCCGCTAGAAGCACTTTATAAATATCCGAATACAATACAATACAATAATAACTATAGAATAAAAACAGTAATACCAACATAACAATGCAACATAGCAGGTAAACAAAGACAGTGAAAAGTAGGTAGAAAAAATGAACTGATCACACATTTGGTGGTAACTGACTCTCACAACTCATTATCAGTTTCTCACTAAATCATGTGTTCCAGAATCTGGTATGAGTCGAATCCAAACATAGCAACACGGAAACAGGCATCAGGGAATTTAGATCTGGAATAGGTCAGATTTTAGTGACACGTTGCAAATGTACTTTCAAATTCCAAGCTGCAACCATATTTTCATATGTATTAACCAAGTCCAAATCCTACTGAATATGAACAAAACATACCTGAATGTTAATGAGCCCACCTGAATGTTAATGAGTCCACCTGAATATTAATGAGCCATAGCTGCATATTAATTAGCCAAACCTGAATATTAATGAGCAATGCCTGAATTTTAATGAGCGATACCTGAATATTAATTAGCCACACCTGAATATTAATGAGCCATACCTGAATATTAATAAGCCATTGCATAATTTCATTTACTCCTTTCTCTCCATCTGTTACTTTCCAAACAACAAGATACAGAGAGCGCTTTGACAGGAAATACTGATGTGTTGCATAATATTCTTTCTATAAAATAAAACACCAATTATCGAAAGCTTAACATAATCAAAAATTTATATAGCACCATCATAACAGACTCTAATATCCTCTAACAGCTGTAACAGACTTTCAGATTGCTGTACAGTAAGTTACCGTCCAATCGAAAACTCAGCCTAAGTCAGAAGAATTGAAAAATTGGTTAACAGTGCACTGGATTGGGTTCACACTGCAGCTTGATTTGTTGAAAACCACAAGTTTTATCACAGATATTAAGTATTTAATAATTTTTTAATATCTATATCTTTGCATGACTACTTTTGAAAACTTGTTATTTAAGTTCTGATAAACTTCAGCTCTCTGGTGTAAATTAAACAGCAGATATTTATGTGCCAAATTAGTTACATAACATGACATTTAACATGAGATTGCTTGAGCGATATATTTGGAATCACTGTGAAAATTAGGCACAGAATTATTTCAAACCAATTTCATTCCTAATGGCCTTCTGAGCACATGTCTTGCATCAGAGATGCTTCAAGAACTTAGGTTTCAAGTACAAGCAAAAAACTTATATCTCAAGTACGAGTACAAATACTTTGGTCTCAAGTATACGCACAAGTACTTTTACCTCGAGTATAAGTACAAGTACTTTTACCTCGAGTATAATGTAAAGTAATATAATCTTACCTTTTGAAAAATACCACTTCATGAAATTTTCTCAGTGGCCTTCCAAACTTGAGAGTTTATTTCCTTAATTTTCCAGTTTTGCTTTTGCTTCTTGTGCAATCTAAATGGAAAGCTGAATGGTGTAAACGTCATAGTCTAATAATGTTCGTTACCTGAAACAGTTTGAATCTTACCTGTCCACCAAAGTCCCAGGTGCTGAAGATGACCTTGCCAGTGGTTCCTTGGATCTCAAGATCACCAATGTCAACCCCAACAGTCGAGATGTTGTCACCTTTCTGGTCTTTGCCTTGAGTTGTGTGTCCCATTCGAATCATCCAATGCTTAAAACACCACGAAATCTTAGATTACAAGCAGCTCATGTAACAAGTATTCATTTTCTATGTGTATATTCAGTATTATTCACAATGTATCTCTATTAAATGCCAAAGTCAATGACAAAGTGGCAATGCTTTAAGCCAATGTGCTTTGAGGACTAGCTGTTCAAGGCACCTACACAAATAATTATCCCAGGGAATATGAGTTCATACATCATATTGATAAAGATAATTACTCATATCTGGACACCCCTACACTGTTATACAGCATGAGGCCAACCACGTAAGCAAAATGTCACACATTCATACAAAATTTTTCCATGAACTGGACAACAAAGGATTGCTCATGATCTCTTACAAAGAAATTGTAATTGTAATTAGTAACTTCTATCGTGCCTGTGTCTAATGCACAAGCCATCAACCGATGGCACACCAAATCCAAGCCGTAATCAGATCAATGTCCAGAAGAACACTCCATAATAAAGAGAGGCAGCCTATGGTGGATAAGCAATTTGAAAGAGGTAAAATATATATATGCATTTATACGACTCATTCTACAATCCTGACTGCGGTCTTGCTGCCTCTATCCGCTGCCTTAAATCTGTTCTCTTCCCTCAGGGTTCCTAGCACCAAGAGCACCTCTGATCTGGTTGTAGTGAAAGCAGTGCATATTTTAAGGAATTTAGACTACTGGGACAAAATCACCCATGGGTCTAGTTCATAACCTTTTTTGGAACTCGTCTCTGAAAAACTTTTATGACCTTTTCGGGAATTCATCTTCCCCAAAAACTTGATGACCTTTTTGGAATTCCTCTCCAAAAAAACTTGATGACCTTTTTTCAGGAATTCATCTCTCGAAAAAGTTGACTACTGGGGCAAATCTTAACACTCCTGCAACATTTGTCCCACTAGTTATACTTTAAATATACATTGCCTGGGACAAATCCTAAAACTACTGGGACAAATCCTAAGACTACTGGGACATTTGTCCCACTAGTTATAACAGTTAAAATATGACCTGAGTGAAAGTGGCGCTTTATAAATCTTTAGAAACAATACAATGATACACATACAATTATACACATATATGCTGAATTACAATGCAATATAATACATCAATGGTTCAGAGACATCTACCGGTTGTTGCGAGTTTTTCGCCTTTCGATCCCTCAGCTGGTTGAGCAGAGACGTTTTTCCAATACCCTGAATTCCCACGAGCATCAGCTTCATACGGTTAAATGGAACTGCCCTGACAATGGAAAGCCATAGATAAATCAACAACAATATCACCAACGTAATCTATCACCGATA
The DNA here is from genome assembly GCA_963556255.1 of Allolobophora icterica. Lineage (NCBI taxonomy): Eukaryota > Metazoa > Annelida > Clitellata > Crassiclitellata > Lumbricidae > Allolobophora > Allolobophora icterica. The sequence continues at coordinate 30,382,344 of OY744614.1, forward strand.
TACATGGCACCATTGAACCTCTTTACCATAGCTTGTCAATCAGTAATGGATATATTGCCAAAACAATTTCAATAACCGAAGTCATCCGTATACCAAAGATAGTGACTAGATCGTGAACGTAATACGACAGCCTTGCAAAAGTATTGAATGAACATGGCTCACATGAAGGTTAAAACTGTTTTCAGTGAAATAGATTATGGATTAGTCTTCCATCTGACTTGACCAAGATATTTATTCCGGATATTTCTGTAGCGCCTCTCGAAGTCAACTACTACTCAGAGGCACTCCCGACTACAGCATTTGATACTGTGCCGGAATGTTCACGCCGAAGCGCCACGAGCAATTGCGAGTGAAGGACTTGCCCAAGGTCCGTACGCAGCGGCTAGAGTGGGATTCGAACCTGCAACCCTTCGGTCACAAGGCGCCGAACTTACTACTGAGCCACCACGCCCACAAGATACCAATACTCAGTCAATTTACACAGACTTTGAAACATCACCTATTAAATGTTCAATAACTACTAGCTGTTGTTTCTAGCACTATTGCACTGGCAACATTTAATGTTTACAATTAATTGTTAATGACAAATATGTCTTAACTTATAAAAATACTTCATGTATTATTATAAAGCAACAGAAATATGTTTCTGGTAATAGGGAAACCCGGTCTGCAGTGAGACGTTGGTGGAGTTTTGAATTGTATTGAATTGAAAATTTACACATTTACACTGGCACATTTACACAAATGCATCACATACAAGTAATCATAATCAACAAAAAACACTTATTATATAATGCTTCACTCAATAAGAAAACTCCTAAGAAAACTCAGACTTACAAAATTATATATATCAATTTTGATTACTTTACAAAGCTGGATAACAATTGTAATTAATTTTCGTTAAAACAGATGTTCTGATTAGAAAGCGATTAACGGAAATACAGGTTTTGCATTTAACGTGTTCTGATGATCGCATGCATAATTATTAGAATGAACAGAGAAAACATAGGAGGGTCTTACTCATCTCGAATGGACTTAAGATATCCGAGGACAGCTGAAGTCTTCCGAGCTTTATCGCCAAGAAGGGACCGGAGTGAATCAGAAACGGGGCAGTTGGAATAGTCCACATTCCACAGTTTCCGCATTAGTCCCATCTCTGGTGGAAGCTAATAATACAACAAAAATGCACACTACAAGATACCATATCTCATCCTTGACACAAATTCAATGCGTTTGCTGCTCAAAGTACAAAATCTCATTTTAACCAGTCAACTATAATCGTAAACTTCAAAAGCCGTGGGTGTCCGGAGGAGGGCCAGAGGCATTAACCCCTGGATTTTGCGCAAATTTTACAAAAATAAAATCTTTGATTATTATGATTCTTACAACAGTCCCAAAACGATTTTCAATGCGAAAAAACACTTAATTATTTAGGTGAAGTCCTTGACAATTATTTATTTTTAAAATTGTCACATGTTCTGTGTTCATCAATAGCTCTTCCATGGAAAAAAATAATTTCCCCCACACAAAAATTGTGCACCCCTACAAAATTCCTGCAAACACCCATGCTTAAAGCTAAGCGCAAAGCACCAGCTTATTCATGAACGCTGTCAAGCCCAGTATGCCATTATCATAAAACTAGTGTATTTGCCCGTCATAATTATGACGTCATATTATAGGTCTATAATTATGTATTGTTGATTATCACCGTCGCCAAGATCGCCGTCGTCAAGACGACAGGTTTATGTTTCACAATAGAACAGAACCCGTTTGTGACGTAGCGTCCACCCGACAGACGGACACTATATGGAAACTATATGTATAGATACAAGCTGTCATATCTTTTACCACAGCATCTTGGAAATGCTGATGCATCAATTCACTGCCAACTTAGTGCCAAGTCCTAATATAATATCTTAGTGCACTCATAACGATACTACAGCAACAGTAGCAAACTCAAAGAAAAAGTACAGCAACAGGGGGTAAATCGCTTTGTAACCAACAAAAGCAAAGGTCGTCTGGTTTTGACACTACTGTATTTGCAATAGAAATTCACTTGAAAGTTCTTAAATCTACAGGAAATACTTCATTACGAATAAATGTGCAAGTCTTCCCGACCATATGAAGAATGCCCCATCTCTGGAGACATTTAAATCACAGCTCAAAACTCATCGTTTTCAAACAATCATATGAGTCATAGACTATCTGAACTCATGTACAGCGCCCCTTTCTTTGGCCTCTGCTATGGTACGGCGCTGTACAAATCGCCTTATTATTATTAATATTATTATTATTATTAAATGGTTGCTTCAACTTGATGTTCATCTTGACGATTCTAAAAAAAACTTGGTGCAGAAACAGGTCTGAAAACTCCTCTTCATCAAATCAAATCTCTTAATTTGACTGGAATTTCTGCTAGGCTTTGGCACACCACCAACCAAAGACTCATGCATTCAAAATCAACACAACAACCAGTTTTGTCCACTTCAACTTAGGTAACTAAGAAAGCCTATGCCTAAGGCATAGACTTTCATACAATCAGATGAGCCATTCACCTCTTTGATCTTGTTGTAGGAGATCTTAAGCTCGGCCAGTTGAGTCAACTCACAGATTTCTGATGGAAGGTTTACAATTTCATTGTGACTGAGGTCGAGTGATGTCAGACTTGGATAGAGGACTTCCATCTTTTTCTTGTCCACACCATCCATGATCAGAAACGTTCGCTTGGGTGACAGCTGTAAAACAAAAGCTCAGACCAGTCAGCATTTTTCCACTTCTTCATAAATATTTAATGTATTGTTTGCATTCCCACATTTAATTATCTCAAATAGCTACCAGGTAATCTGTTTCGTGAAAGAAAATTCTATGGGAACTATAGTACTAATTATCTCAAGTAGATACCAGGTAATCTGCTTTTTTCGTGAAAGAAAATTCTGTGGGAACTATAGTACTAATTATCTCAAGTAGCTACCAGGTAATCTGTTTCGTGAAAGAAAATTCTATGGGAACTAGAATGTAATTTCTTCCATGAATACAGTTGACAAGGATTGTGATGTACAAGTCACAACTGAAACCCTACCAGCAACATTTGTGGGGCCCAAACTGGGCCCATAGCTAGCCACCAGAGATACAACGTCGGCAAGATATTGGCCCACTGAACCTGGCTGGCTGGAAACTGTACAAAGCAAGATTATCTTTCTACTTCGAGAAATTCTTTTCAGTACTTCCCAGAAAATCACTTGGGGGGGGGGGGGTGGACATCCAGGCTGGTTCACATTCACAAGCACTTTTAGCATAGCTTCTGTATTGAGAAACATTTATGCGTTGTTACTTTTAACATTAAATTCACTTTTTAAAATTATTTTTGCAGCATTCATATTCAAAATCAAAGGCCAATAAAAGAAAAGAAGCTCAACTCCTCACTGAGAAATATTGTTCAACCCAGCCAATCAGATCTGGCTGCACAGCAAATAATTGGCATTTAACATAAAAAAATACCCCGACCGCTACTAGAATATTTATTACATGTCATTGTCAAAACAATACACGAAATCATAATTGTTTTCCTTATCACTAATTCAATGAATCCAATATAACTTAAAAATAAAAAAATAACATATATCTAAGTCAGAATTCAGAGACTACAATAATCTGTGTAAATTAACACTTTACTGACGAGCTACATTGATCTCCCAGGCACCCGTAGTACAAGCTCAACATTAAACTGTCAAATCAATTTTAAATTTGGAAAATGCATCCAACAACTTCGCAGAAAAATTCACCATTGGTTTTCATAACTCACCGCCTTCGAGTCATTTGGAAACCTTTCGCTTTCATCCGATGACGTAAGGTTCTGGTCATCAGGATTCTCTGCACAGACAACAAACTTCCGAATTTTGTTGTTATCAAGTTTGAGAGCCTTCAGCTTCTCCAACCGATGATGCGTTCGATGTTTGCAAGTTCCAGGATTCCAGGTCGACGCTAGCGATGCTGAGGAAGTCGAACGATGCGAGAACAGCTTTGAAGTGGCTGATCCAGGTACAGTCGATTGTGAATAATAGCTAATGCATGACACAGTAAAACAACATGTGAGGATTAGCTGCAAATACATGACAGGCTAAAGAATGTACTTAGAACTTGTGCTATATAAATGTCTGATTATGTTACACTACTTGCTGAGACTTCACAAAGTCAATGACAGGAACAACATTAAAACTGAAAGCTAAAAATATGTTAAATAACGACATGCGTCGGCATGACAAAATTTAAACCAATCTCAGAGACCAGGCTTCTGGTATAAATTAAAGTAAGGCACGGAAAGTAAGGTAAGGTAAAGTACAGTAAGGTAAAGTTAAAAAGGCTACTGGTCCTTTAATAGCAACAAATACAAAGCTGGAACGAAACATCAATACTGTGCCAACATTTACACATTGTAAGGCTTGAATATCCATTTTACTCCAATTGTTAATCATGCACAATGCACAGACAACTATTTTAACGAAGAAATACACTATTTAAAGTGGCTGGGAAACCAATGCAGCTCGCTGTCACAGTCTTAAAGTAGCTGATATCCAGGTATCATTGATAGTGACTCATAGCTAACAAATGACAGCAAAACAATGCGCTGCTAAACAGTTGCAAAGAAATTTGTTTAAATTAGAAATAACTCATGTAAGACAATATTATTTTTACCCTCTTGAAGCAAACGGACTGTAGCAGATTCTAGCAGCAGCGTTCGAGTGTGTCGAACTAAGGATGTCGATAGCATTTTCAAAGTGGACTTTCCCGTCGATCAGGTTGCCCGATAGGTCGAGCGATTTGAGAGATGCAGGGTAGGCATCTGCGGTCCCAATCTGTGTCAGCCTGTTGTGACTCACAATCAGCTTGTCCAACTGCGGAGCCAGACATGGCAGGGCTCCGGGAAGTTCGTCAAAAGAATTATGCGAAAGATTCAGTTCAAGGAGCTGGGAGCGACGTTCTGGGGTTGCCTCCGTCTCGCTTTCAAAGTCTGACAGCTGAACTTGAACCTTTTCCTGCCAACGGTTTACATATTTTGGTGGCACACTGACATAATTCTGAGGTACATCACACGGTTTATCCACCGGTGGACCGGCAACTGGGACTTTATGGAGATTATTGCTCGACGGCGGAATTACAGTCTCCACCAGAGACTCGGAATGGCTCACTAAGGGACAATCGCTCCGTCGGGAGTACACGGAAGTACGATCGTCTGAAGTGGAATATGGCGTTGGGGTAGATCTGCCTTCCAAAATGGTACTTGACTCGGACTGCGATGGCAGTTTCTCCAGCTTGTTGTGCGAAAGATTAAGTTCAAGCAGAGAGGTACAAGTCCACATCTCATGTGGAATACTTGAGATGACGTTATGCGAAAGATTGAGTTTTTTCACAGACGGCAGTTGGAAGATGATCCTCGGAACGAAGGCAAGCAGGTTTTTGCACAGGTTAATTTCCTCCAGACTTGGACAATTCAAAACGACCAATTCTTCCATTGACTGCGAATAGACGGAGGAACGTTTATCCTGTATGACTTTATCCACCATCTTATCTTCGTGCACCGTTTCCTCGCCATTATTTACGGAACATTTTTCGATACCAGAAATCTTGAAAGAGAAACATTTTTATATTTAATCAATCGCACAAATATCTACAAAATTAACAGTGTGCATTTTAGCTTCCCCAACATCGTAGTCAACTGCCCGAGTGCTCAACATGTAATTTGGATTATGCAGATTTGCACCTCTGTTAATTAGTTAAGATGGTCAACATGTCAGGAAATTCATTACTTCCTAATGCAGTTGCTTGGTCTCTTTGGTAATGCAACATAAAAGTAAAACAGTTTTTAAAAAAAAGAAAAATTATGGTAAAAATAAAGTCATCCAAAAGAAGCATAGCACTTCCCAAAACTGATTTTTTAATAGTGGTAACATATTTCACCCACACCTCACATCTTATCTTAAGATTTCAATTTGAGTTTCACTTCTTAGCTTTAAAATGGTTTTAAAGGATATTGCAATCAGGAGGAATTGTAGCTAAATACAGTTTTAGTTCCAAGAATGTTTCATAAATAATATTACTCAGAATAAAAGTACAAAATTTAGTAGTTTTCTTAATCAAAATCATTTTATTTAGTTTTCAGAGTTTTAAATAACTGTTTAGTTCCCACAATGTTTCATAAATACATTATTAATCTCAGACTAAAGTTCAAATATAGTAGTTTCCTTAATCAAAATCATTTTATTTAGTTTCAAAGTATTCAATAAGTTTTTTAACACTGCTGATCATCGAAAGTGAAAATCAACTAATTCCGGACCAGTTTATAATAAGTTTAATTTTATTACAATACTTTTATGACAACTGGAAACACAAACCTTATTGTCGGAGGCATTAAGCAACCTCAAACTTGGAAGTTGAAAGAGAAAGGTCGGAAGAAATTCAATGTTATTCTTTGAAACATCAATTCGTGTTAAGAAAATCATCGTAGCCGGTCCACTTCCGAGAATCCAGTCAGGGCACACATGAAGCTTCTTCAACTGATTACCACACGCTTTGATCACCCACGAGTCGCTGAGTTTCCTGATTCCGATCGAATGCCAGCTGATCATGATCCCAGATGCACCGAATGACATCGATCGCGACATATCTGCATCGACACTGTTCAAATTTCCAATCGTATGCTGTGCCTGCACGATCGCCAGATAGTTTGGCCTATACTCCAGGTCGAGGTACGCTTGGTACTGGATCATGACCCCGATCATCTCATCGTCTCCCGCCTCTGTGGCAGCTCTCATGATCTGAAGATCATCATCCTTGGAATTGTATCGTAACAGAAGTTCCATTAAAGCTCGATCAGAACGCTTAAATGCTTCCATGAGCGGAGAAGAAACGGAGCCATCTTCTTTTAACAGCGGTTTATTTGGATCAGCCCTGTGCTGTAGCAAGACTGCAACCACATCCAAATAAGCCTTTTCTTCGTTGCCAAGGACCGCCAATTGGAGGGAAGTTTTACCCTCACCATCCTCAACGTCCACGTCTATCCCGTTAAGTAGGTCCTTGCTCAACTGACGCGAGCAGGAAGTTTTCTCAGCCTTGGCTCGCTTTGATCCATTCCCGACATCACCAGATACTCTCTTCTCTTGAGATTGGTGAGAGTGAGAACTTTTTTCTGAGCTACCACCCTCAAAACTACTTGAGGGACGTGAAGTCAGGACGTTTAGAATGAGCTCTACAATTTCCAAACGGTTGTTTGCTACAGCGACGTGTAGTGGAGTTCTGTGGTGACCGTCTCGGACATCAAGTGCCGCGACTTTGGAAGTTTCTTCATCAGAAGTTGAGCGTTTCGCACACGCAAAATCAACAAGGATTTTAACAATGTCTAGATGACCGTAGATACAAGCAAGATGGATCGGATGACTGCCATCTAACGTCTGCATTTCGATCTGATTGGGCCAGAACTAAAAAGAAATTTCAATCTTATGTTATACAAAAACAGAATGGCTAGCCATGTCCATATTTGACAAACCCTGTGTACAAATTTAATCCATATATCTTATTCCAATACCAGTTAATCCGGTGCCTAAGCCAGCCAGTGGCACAGCGTTTGCCAAAGCGTGCTACTCAGAGACTAACTAGTCAAGGTCTATCACTTGACTAACTTAAGCCCTTCTCATGCACTGGGCCAAGGACCTTATCACTAAAGACTGTTAAAGATATATAATATATATAGTAGCAAACGAGTGACTATCCGAATAATTATAGTTGTCATTTTCATCTTTTGTTCTTAATAGCAACAAATATTTTCTTCAAAACTATAGCCATTAACTTTAACTGAACTAAGCCAAATATATAACTCTGAAAGCGCTTTGTACTTCTTAATATAACCTAATGTAAGTCAGTCTGCAACTAAGTTATTAAATTTGCATATGGCACACATGCATCGATCAGAATAATGGTAAAAGAAGAACAGCTCCAACAACCATCTTATTATCCAATCGGACAGGTAATGGAATTTAGGATGGTATTCGGAATGACAAAAAGTACTCCACCAACCTGGTGACACATTTATGCTGGCCAAACCTGCATTAATCTTAGAAGAAGAAGAGCAGTCCCTTACGCTAGCCCTGAGGCAGCCATGGGTATGAAGTGTTAGTGACTTCCTTTTCTTAGCCTCAGCATATGAGGGCAGGTGGCCAGTCCTCTTCCTCACCGTCTCATCTTCCCACTGACAGTGTATGGACAGTGTACTCATCATAACCGAGTTGGCTACGGGTGCAGGTGGAACGGAAATCTCGAACCAAATTTCTGCCCTTGCGGGTATTTGAACCTCTGACTTCTCGATTGACAGTCCAGTGTGCTAACCACAACACTATCAAGCACCCCAATTAATCTTAAGAATGGCACAGATAGTCAAGACTTAGCCTCTACCTCTGCAACTAAGGTTCAAACCACAAGAAAACAACTGCTTATACTAAGCTCTCCTGTTCTTCGACTGCTTTTGTTGTATCTGCTCATACAAACATGGTCGCAAGCAAAACACTGATCTGGAATTGCTAGCACATTTAGGCATGTATGGCATTTTTCTGGAAATTTATATAGCAACTTTCAAAAGAGCTGTAGTAGTGTGTATCAATAACAAAACTTCAGCTAACATGTCTTGGTTAAATTTATTTTACTAACGTCTCTTACTTTTAGAATGGCACTGACACACTTGGCATGGCCTTCGATACAAGCCATGTGGAAGGGCGAATAACCGGTCGAGGGCTGAAGTTTTATCCCTACGCCAACCTCCAGCAGGAACTCACAGATTTTCAATTGGCCATTCTCACATGCTCTACAAAAACAAAGAAAATTAAAATGTAATCTCTGATCATTTCAAGCACTTATGTAGAATGCAACAGACAGATCACCATGGTCTTTAAGTATTACACTTGGTCACTGATCACGCTGTTGCGGTTTTGACTCCAAGTTAGGGTAAGTTCAGTGGGCAAGTTGCTTACGTAATGTAATGTAATGACAGATTTATATAGCACCTCTTCTAGAAAAACTCATCAGAGGCGCTCTCGACCTAACGATGGAAAACCAGGATCGAACATAATGGTTTCAAGCGCTTATGGAACATTTGCCTTTAAAACCAAGAAATATAATATGTACCAGTGGTAGCTGGGATGTAAATGGTAAGTTCTGCGATGCACTGGCCAGTGCATATTTTAACAGATTTATACTACTGGGACAAAGTCGACCGTGGGTCTCATTGTCGTTGATGACCTTTTTTGGGAATTCATCTCAGAAAAATTTGATGACCTTTTTTGGAAAATTTCTTCTTAATTTGACGAGCTTTTTGAAGATTTTGCCCAACATTTGTCCCACTAGTTATATACAGTTTAAATTAAATATACATTGCCTGGGACAAATCACCCTAACTACTGGGACAAATCCTAAGACTACTGCGACATTTGTCCCAGTAGCTATACAGTTAAAATATGCCCTGGCACTGGCCCCATGTCCAGGACCTTTCGATTCATCCATTGCCAAATAAAGGAAATGAGTGCCCTATGTTCTTCTGAATATCAGAGCTTTACTTTACATATAGAATCACTTGATGCTTTGCTGTCTTGGTGTATTTGCTCGAATAGTTTTACTTCACTTACACCGACAGCAACTCATTCTGGCTGATAGGAAGCTAATGCTTCGATGATATATAAACATTTCTGTAAAAGCCTTTACACACAGTCAATCTAAAAGAACCCCATATGCAAGCCGTACATTGTGGATGCGTCATGGCAGACGAGAACAAGATGGCCGCATGTTTCTGTAGCATGCCATTTTTGTTCGTCACATGCATATTTTGCTGGATAATTTTCATTTGTTCAGACTTCTAATGTGACCCAGAATGCATTTTCAGAGTTACTGCTGTCTTTTAGTGTTGGCTTAGAATGCCCTGGAAAGTGTAATAATGCTTGTTATAAAAGTCTTGGGTGGCTGCTGTGGACTCTTCCTCTTTGAGGGGTTTAAGGTTACTGATTGGACAACGCCACACTATAGATGGAAAGGTCAAGAGTCCATTGTAGTTCCTCTTCTTTGACAATATGTATGTAGTCCAGGAACTCTGAGCATGGTGAAGTGGAAATAGATAGAAAGGGAGATGTCAGGAAAAATTAAACAAGGGATACTGCATGGCTTACTTGTGGAGAAGGTCCTGATCATCCACCAATCGGATGACATCATCTTCAGATAAGATCTTCTTTTGCAACAGATTCTGAACATGGTCAAGATTTCCGGAACCACATGCTTCACAGAATTCTAGTCAGAAAATCAGAAACACAGATTATAGATTCTAATATCTACCAGTATATCATTAAGAAACCAGGCATCTTAATGACTGCCTGAGTATCAAAGATGAAAGAGCGCCAGACCCCAGAAGACACAGAGGGAATGGGAGGGTGAGAGCTTCAGCCACAGAGGGAACAAATTTGCTGAGGATAAATATTCAGTAATTACACATTTCCACATCTTGCACATTATTCATGTCTATTTAAGTCTTAAATATATGAAAAGAAAAACCATGTTAACTATATACATGTACATAGCTAAATTATAATACTTCAAATATACTGATGAATACAAAGTATAACTCCTATAAGAAAGTAGAATAGAACCACTAAACAAACAGACCTTTCTCTAACGAATCTTTCAACTTCTGGTTGATTTCTGTGAAATGAAGAAATACAGCTGTATACTTCATGCATAAACATATCCTTCATGCATAAACATATACTTCATACATAAACATATACTTCATGCATAAACATATACTTCATGCATAAACATATGCATATACATAAACTTCATAAACATATACAAATTATCTTATTCAAATTACCTACTGCTAATTCTGCTTTCCTAAAGAGAAAGCGAGAACATCAGGTAATTTACCTTTGGGAATGAACTTGAAATTTCGAATAAATTTTTCAGCCCTGGTGGAAATGTCCAAAATGCAAAAAAGCTGTGTTGCCTACTAGGTCTGCATCTTTATTGCTCCAAATCTGTTTTCACATTTTTGGCCAGCTGGGCTTTGACAAAGTTATTTTATCTCTTGTTATCAGTTTGGTAGACAATCATAATAAGCTACCAGGGGGAGGTAGCTCTAAAGTATCATTAGTCTCTTATGGTTAAACTTTTGTCATATTGCAGATACAGAAACACTTAAGTCTTCCAACCGGTTTAGTAGTTGCACAGACCCTGTATCCAAACACAAGACATTCTTGTGGTGGCACTACGAAGTTGCACCTTAATATCTCGATATTGCACCTCGATATCCCTAGCAAATTCATGCCCTTTGCAGTCTCTGGGAACCTCTGCTTCTGAGTAGATAACCATGAAGAGGCGCTATATAAATTTTCTATATGAACCTCAAAATCTACATCGACCACTGTCACGGTTAACACTTTAATGACAAGCTCCACTGGTTCCGAGTGTTAATTAATATTTTAAGGTTCTCAGTGTTAATTAATAGTTTTTAGGTAACTAATGGTCACAGCAATAGTTGTTCACAGAAATGTTAAAATAACACATGATCATAGTTATTCTTTTTATGAACTCACCGAGCTGCTCCCTGATAATAAGAATGCATTCAGTACTCCGGTTTTTTAGAGCAAGAGCGAGTGGACGCTCTCCACTGGCGTCCATCATGTTGACGTCAGCTCGGTGAGCCAAGAGCAAACGAACAAACTGGTCTTTGTTGTCGAGTGCAGCAGCGTGCAAAGGAGACTGAAAATCATGGAGAAAGCAGAAATACAACCTGACCACATGGCCTGACCTGATTCATATATCAATCAATCAATCAATCAATCAATCAATCAATCAATCACTCAACTAGACATTTATATAGCGTGCTCTTCAAGGTAACTATTCAGAGGCACTCCCAGACCAGCCTTGGTGAAAGAGAACAGCCTTAAGAGCAGAGATGAAAGAGGTGGACGAGTACCGAGGGAGAGACTGCAATTCCAGAGAAAGCCCGTTCCAGACAGTGGGACCGGCAACGGAGAATGCATGCTGTTGCAGTGCGAGCGAAAGGAACAAGCTAGTCAACATGGGTGCTGGAACGGAGTGAATGGCGACCAAGAAGTGCGGATACTGAAAAGTGAATGGCGACCAAGAAGTGCGGACACTGAAAAGCAAAGCTCGCACAGATAGAAAGGAGTGCGGCCAAGCTCACATTGCCAGACAACAGAGGCAACCTGGTAGACAAAACATTGTGAAGAAGGAAGCCAGTGGAGGACATCATGCATGTAGTCAGAGACATGGGCATACTTAGAAATGTGCCCAACAAGGCGCACAGCAGAACATAGGACTCATTCAAGGCAGTGCCATCAAGTGAGACCAATGTAGACAGAACAGCAGTGCCTTTAGAAATTACAGAGAACCATTTGCAAAATACAATGCGAACATAAATCTTCGACTGTCTAGTTAAACTAGTTAAAAAGATTTAAGTGCATGTTTATTTCAGAATTTTCCATGAAGTAATGATTGGCTGGCTAACTACATTTGCCAAACAGACGGTGATGATTGCAGGTATTAGTAAAATCATCCAAAACTGGGTAAATTTCCATACGGTTCACTCGATGTGCATCACAAACGCAGACTCTGATGCAATACATTCCCAAATACACGAGAGCTTTGCAAGCAAAGGGATTAAAACCCAACAAAAGTACATATTCCTTCGGAATGAAAATATGTGGCAACTGGAAGTGCCACCAGCGAGATTCTTAATTATCATTAGTATGTACTGAACATTTTCACATGAAACATATATTAGCAAAATATATCTTGCATTCAAGATGTTTCTAGAAGGTGAAATATACAAGTCTAGTTAAAAAATGAACTATCTTACCATTCCGCCACATTGTAGACCACAAGCAATGTTAGCATCAGCTGAAAAAAACAGCAAGGAACAGATCAGAAGACAGACATCTTTGAAACAACATCAAACTATACATCACTTTATTAAAGAGTCACATAACTGACTGCTCAAGCCCAATCATCATTTGCCTCAATCTGCACGACTTCTAATTCACCATTATACAATCATCAGTAAGAAATGGTAAAAACTAACCTATTCTATAACTTTATCAACTTAATTATACTCATCTATGTACTTCCGTACTTAAATCTTTACATTAGCTTCCTGTTCAGTACAGGATCTTTTTCAAATTGGGCTCACAGCTTATAAAACAATTACACTCTTGCCAAACACAACATCTTAAATAAGCCCTCATCCCTCAAACTTATCATTATTTAGCCAGGTATTTCTATGGTTGCACCACAAACTAGAACTGTTCCTAGTGGACGAGCTTTTCGTTCACAGAACATAAATTTAGGAACTTTCTTTCCGCAACTGTCCATTCGGCTCAGTCCTTGCATCATTTCAGTCTCAACTTAAGACTCACCTTTTTCAGTCAGCTTATCCACCACAGGCAGCCTCTCCATCTTACCAAACTGATATTCTGAATATTGACCTGATTTATGGCTTCAATTTATGCAAGCCATTAGTTAACATCTTGTGCTTTAGACACTGGCACAATAGAAATTGTTAATAAAAATAAGTATAATTATATTCATCCATGTTTGCCCTGAAGAGCAGACAATAGCAATCAAACAATAGACAAAACTTCCCTTCAAAGTTACTTTTATGATCAAACAATGAATTGTCATTTTCACACACAGCTTGTGTCATCGTGGCCCTCGCTATTGCGTAAGCAAAGTGCACCTCCAGACTGGGAGGCATTTCCAAATTTCCTTTTATACTGCACTGTACTATGTTGCATATGCACGTATATTTCCATGACTTGTCAAAGCAGAGGCCTCATTAGAAGAAATTTCCGCTCCCAAGTTGTGCAGACAAAAGATGCTTTATGTACCTAAGTACCAGAAACTGGTAACAATGCTATCTTTGGCAGCCATTATAAAAACGCCTTAAAATCAGTTCCTGTTAAAATGAGCATATTTCTATTTCTGAACTATTTTGGGGTTCTATGTGGCATATTATGAGTCTGTGGTGCACTAACAGCAGACACTAGTGTGGCTAGAATGCTCATGGACATAAATCATCTGGTATCAAAAGACATTCAAACTCAAACATCAAGGTATTATTACCTCCTGCAAGAAGAAGTCTTTCACTGCACTCATAGCTGTTGTTGGTGATGGAAGTGTAGAGCGCCGTGCGTCCGAAAGGGTCTTGGGCATTGACGTGTTGCCGTTCTGGCCCCTGAAGCAACGAATCCATCAGCTCGATGTTGTTGTAAATGGCTGCCTGCTGCAGCAACCGACCTGGATACTGTTCATCCGCATCATGATCCGTCATCATTGCAGACCGTTGGGGTAAAAAATTAACCAGGTTATGGAGTGACCAATCAGGGTTGCTGAATGATTCCCCTGGTCAAGGACAAAGCCGAGAAACTACTACATTAGTGAATAGATCTGAAATTGGGTCACTACTGACTTGCCAAACTGGTTTTGCAGAATCAAGAACTGAATCAACGGAGTCAAAATTGACGCAACATATTAAAAACTAGTTTCCCAGCATTAAGGACTATTTGATCAAAATCCAAGACTGATTCCCTGAGTGCCGGTTAAGATTTACAAGTGTCAATGCCCGATGAACTTCAGATAGACGCTGAGACAAGATCCAAAGAGTAAAGTATCAAATAACAGATTCAAGGATTGAATAAATAAAGAGCTTCAGTGACTGGATCAAGGCTTGACAACAGCAACCAAGACCTAATGACTAACAATAGAAGACGTCTCAAAATGCTACAACAAAACATAAGTAAGAAGTTATTAATTACCTATCTTTCAAACTTCCAAATATGTCATTAGTAGGTGGTAATAAGTTACTTCTCTTTCACATCATATAATGTGCAAAATTTACTTAGTGACTGAATCACATGAGTAGCACATTGTTACATGTTAGACATGTTAGATTCAGCTTAAGGTTCTCACTTTAGTCCTTCGGTCCTATACAGGCTTAGCACCAAAGTACCTCTGTGACCTTGTTCGTCTGCCAATTTCTGCTACTTCCCTCCGTCCATTGCGATCGCTTAATCGCCATGATCTTCTTGTACCATGAGCCAGGACCACTATGGCCAAAACTCGAGCCTTTTCTTGCATTGGTCCTGCTCTATGGAATCAACTCCCTCCATTGACACGTGCCTCTTTATTAGCTGGTGGCCCAAGTGCCTCGTTCTGCTGTCTTAAAACCACTTTCTATTCACTGGGTCTTTCGCACTGGGAGCGCCTCTGATTAGCGAATACTGTGAGAGGCGCTTTATAAATGTTTAGATACAATACAATACAATACAATAAAATCAACATCAAGAAATGGCAAATTAAACCCACAATAGAACTAAGACTCAACTTCTGAGGAAACAGAGATACATGTAATGATGTACAATATTTAAAATTGCCTTACCTTAGCCTTAAACCTTACAAGACTTTATATATGGCTGAAGAAATTAGTGACCGTTTCGCGGCCTACTGATACCAATTCACAAACGTGACACTACAAATCTGCCTTTGTAGAAGTATCCAGGAATTATCAAAAAAAAGACACTGACATCAGATAACTACCACCTTATGTCAAAGGCAGTGGTATCAGTATGGAGGTGCGGGCCGCACCCGGTGACACCTTCAGAGGGGGTGACACCAAAATTGCAAAATGACTGTCTAACAAATTCTTGTGCAGAGTTTCAGCAGAATTTATTATTTTAAAATTAACAATAACAGATAACAACAGAAACATTTTTGGTAAGCCCAGCTTACACATAGCCCTACGGTATTAGTATCAGTTTACCTGAAGCCGAAACTCTATGCTAATTTACTTTTTTTAACCTTCTAACGGGGTGACACCATGACTTACCGCACTGGGTGACACCAACCCTAGTGATGCCACTGATCAAAGGCAGACTGATCCAGCAAAATCAGGAAGTATAATTAAAAGTCTATTAATTGCTGTTAGAAGTTAACACAGTCAAGACACAAAGGCAATTACTGATGAACTACTGTTTGAATCAGTAAAACTGTTCCCGGATATTAGCAACGTGCTTCTGGAATTTCTAAATTCCTTGACTTAGTCTCATGATTATTTACAGTCATGTGACTTAATGTTCCAAGCTAAAGGCCTGTTGATATAACCAGTGTCAGGCTAATATGCTTTAGTTCATTATCTTATGACCTGCAGGTAATTGAGTTTAGCAAAAGCACACAGTGCACAGCACGTTAGATGGAAGTTTATCAAGTTAGAAGGCATAAATTTACATTTCACCTTATCACAAACAAACATTCACAGTCCAACTAATCTCCAGAATTCCCTCAATGTTAGTCTGACAAAATGCCATACTCCATCCATACACTTTGCAAGCCCCAAATTTCACTCATAATCCTACCAAATGTGCTCTCCAATCAATAATCACAAGAAACCACATCTCCACGCAAACCCCTGAACCAGGGCCATTTTAAGGTCGTTGTAGGCCCTAGTAGACATAGGCATTCGTAGACCCCAACTCACTGCCAGCTCTACATTAAAGCTAAATGCATTCACATTATTTCTTGACATCATGTTTAATCACAATTCACGAATGCACCAAGTTTTGATTTTAAATCTCAATCTACTTTTTGTAATACTGCTCAATCATTCAGATTTTTGTAGGCCCCTGAAAGTTTCATAAGCCCTAGGCACAGTGCCTACTGTGTCCAGCGGATAAGATGGCCCTGTCCTGAACCTTCTCCTTCATTGCACTGGACATAATTGTAACAGATACTGCAAGTGGCCCTTAGCCAGAAATACAGAGTTGCCCATCCAAAAGCATTCAAAGTCATGACCACCCGATGCCCTGAATGTACAAAGTCACAACTGCCCATAGTCCCACCGCCGTACGAGTCCGACTGCAATGTCCCTATGCTGTTTATTGAGCCTAATATCAACCCCTGCTCCTTATAGAACTGTCATCTGTACGCTCGCAGTGGCTCTAGAGAAGAAACTGGATGGAGCTGGAGGCAAATCATGCACAATTTATGCCTGTCTGGGTGGCGGGCTAAGGGCCTGCTGCAAATTGACTAAAATGACACATATCATCCCCATCACGGGGGGGGGGGGGCTATAGAGCAGTGGTAACATCACTGGCGTGAAGAGCAGTAGGTAGCGGGATCGCTTCCTGCAACCCTCCCAAAGGTCCACTCAGCCTATCATTCACGAGATGGCACGTTGTTAAAATGAGATGTAGGACGTGATGGGCGCCTTGCATGGCTGCCGTATACATTTAACATTTTCGACTCCTGTAATAACTTGTGATCATCCGTTCATACTGATTTGTAATCATACTGCATAATTGTCAGTTTGAAAATATTAAACGAAGATTATTATATATATATACAAACTATACGAATATCATATGGGTGTTTCGGACACGAATATCATATGGGTGTTTCGGATAACTATTGTTGGGGAGTATAGCATTGGGTATATGGAGTATCGCTCATAGGACCATCGTTCATAGGACCATCACTCACAGGACCATCGCTCATAGGGCCCTTTACTCAATACCACACATAGGTTTGTCTCGCTATCATTTCATGACCTTTTATTACCATACAGAGAAATGTTTCTTCTTTGAAATGCAATGTTGTTATCATAGTTACAGTATTGTTATTGTGTAATAGATAATGAATCTTCATTTGAAGTCACTTGTTTGCTTCCTATATGATTTATGCAATTTGATAATCAATGTATGTATCCAAAATGGATGAATGTCCTTACTTTGATGTGCAACATTGTGCATATATTTAATAAATATTTGTAAAGTTATAGGAAGTCAACTGGAGCAGTTGATTAGTTGATTACGTTTATTATAGCTAGCTAACTGGACGTTAATTGCTCAAGTCCCTAGTTTGATGCGCATATATTTAATAACATAGCGCATGATTATTTTTTGTCCTATGACTGAAAGGCTCTGTGAGCGATGATCCCTATGTATTGTATTGCATTTAAACATTTATAAAGCGCCTCTAGTAGGGTGAACCATTCAGAGGCGCTCCCAGTGCGCAAGGCCACAAGAGAAGAAATAAGTCATGAGAAAGCCAAAAGAGGAAGAGGGATTACCTATTAGAATCTGAGAACAAGTAGGAGACAATGGATTCCATAGAGAGGGACCAACTGAGGCAAAAGATCAGGACTGTGCCACAGCTGTCATAGTATGAGGAACTAACAGAACCAGTCTATTCGAGGAGCGAAGTGAACGATGTGAAGTGGGCAATGCAGTCCCTATGAGTGATAGTTCTATCCATGGCATTGGAAGCGTTTTAGTTTCGGATGTGAATATGAATATTAAAAGTGAATATGAACACGTGTCAGTCAGAGGGTTGTTGACCTAGATTCGGATGCGAGTCGTTGATCTGATTACCGCTAGCACAGTGTCTTGAATTATAACTTACTTGCTGGTTTGGCCAGGAATCTAATTGCTTATGAATCCATTAATAAATTAGACTTGCTCATTGACGTATTATGCTGCTTTAGCATAACTTTTCCTCACTTGTTGTATGTCGCCTGTCCATAACGCAAACATAGTCGATATAGGTTTATATATAGATATTCAGAGTAATAAAAAAAACTGTTGAAAAAGCCATATGATGGTACAGGTTAGTGAACTCACCACCCCTCGATCAGAAAGCCAAACGACGCGGCCTTTGCACTTTTATATCCAAATCTTTTCCTCTGTGTTAGATTTAGAACAGCTCTTTAGCGAAAACCTTGATAATCGGTACAAGGTAATTTAAATTCATTATAAATATTAATTTGTTTATATGACTCCAGGCTCAGTAAAATCGAAGCAGCCCTGCACAGCACAATAAAACTATCAGACAAAAATAATTACACCACTGGTAAATCCTTATTAAACATCTTGTGACGAGCTGGAACGCCCATGCACCGCAACGGATATACAATTTTTGGCACCAGTTTCTATTTCTGTAAATAGAGAAGCCTTAAAAATCATTGGTTAAAACCAAAGACTAGTAATAAACCAAGATTTTAAGAAGAGAAATGTACCTTTAATTCCCAGCAATCCTTCTTATTCTTAGCTTCTTATTGATTCCCAGCATGATGTAAAAAAATTTCCAACATCATTCCCAGGAACGTTGTTATGACTTTTCAATATTAACAAGCGGTGGGCATATGCGACATGTATCTTGGAAAGGCGAATAACCATAATCTCGATGAGGTTCTACAGAACGCAGCTAAAGGATCAGATTTTTACAGATTTTCATTCAAAAAATCAGTAGGTTAGGTTCGGTTCCAGATCAAGATTAAATGGTGAGGTGCAGGTCTAGACATTCTGACGACCACGTCCGTACGAGATCGATGTTGCTTTCCTGGAAATTGTGAAAGAAGAGTTTTAAGTTTGCAATTAAAAACCTGCTCAGTGATTGAAAGAGGTGCGGTGTTTGCGAGTTGGTAGGAAGAGTCATGCGCAACTGTAGGCCTTTAGTTGTCGCACTTCTGGGAGCGGCCGGTCCTTTAATTATTCCAGCAGTAACACCCAGCAGGTTAATTGTGCTATGTAGCCAGCGCCTTCATGGCATTAAATAATTATTGGACCCATTTTTTCTCTGTACTGGTCCAATATGGGAATGTGTGTCTTGAGGCCTGTGTGTTGGTTCTACGTGGGCATGCTAGCAGAGGATGAAGCGCTATCCAAATCAACGTGAGGTGACGCGTGAGGATTGAGAAGTGTAAGCCTAATTAAGGGCGGACGATCGAGAGAGCAAGTTGAGTGGTGGGTTGGATTGTAAATAGGCCTAAATACTGACAAAGATAAATAGATGGAATGTAGTTTTACACAAAATTTCCTATTTGTAAGGATTAGGTGAAAGGACCGAGTGCTGAGAAGTGTTAAGTGTCCTTCCTTCCTTCCTCTCCTCCTTCTCCTTTCCCTACCTCCCTCCTTCCTTCCTTCCTTCCTTCCTTCTTCTCTCCTTCCTTCCTTCTTCTCTCTCCCTCCTTCCTTCCTTCTTCTTATCTCTCCTTCCTTCCTTCCTTCTTCTCCTTCCTCTCTCCTTCCTTCCTTCCTTCCTTCCTTCCTTCTTTCCTTCTTTCCTCTCCTGTCTCTCCTTTCCTTCCTTCCTTCCTTCCTTCCTTCCTTCCTTCCTTCCTTCCTTCCTTCCTTCCTTCCTTCCTTCCTTCCTTCCTTCCTTCCTTCCTTCCTTCCTTCCTTCCTTCCTTCCTTCCTTCCTTCTGTCCTATCCTGTCTCTCCTTTCCTTCCTTCCCTCCTTCCTTCCTTCCTTTCTTCCTTCCTTCTTTCCTTCTTTCCTTCCTTCCAGTGATATTTTACTTCTAAAAATAATTCCTAATTCAGTTCTAATTCAGTTCTGACCTCTTCAATTTTACTTCTAATTCTAATTTTACTTCTCAAATAATTTTACTTCTAATTCCTATTTTAGTTCTCAAATAATTTTACTTCTAATTTTACTTTTCCAAATAATTATTAATATCCGTGCTGTAAAAGTACATATGCAACGCTTGCAGAAAGAAGCACACCAAACCTGTCTCGAGAAAGAAAAAATTGTTTGAAATGTTTATGTTTATATTCGTTTATTACGTTGAACAACAGGCAAAACGCTGTAGGTGTACATGAAAAATAGAACTGAGGAAGTAATAGCTTAGTATGAGTTGGCGAATAACATACGAGAAATAAAGTTTCGTGAGTCTTTATCAGGGAGGTTAAAGTTATGAGTAAAACAAGGGGTGAAGCTTTAGTCTTACAATGCTGGTAATTTGAATTTTGAGTCGTGTGGTTATCATTAATACGAAACGAAGAATTATCTAGTATCAGCGAAATCGGGTAGGCCATACTGTGTGGACAACCATATCCAAAACGATATGCAGTCGCTGATGGAATTCATTCGAGTCACTCGGCAAGATCTAATGCTTTTAGGCTATGCCAGCGTGTTACCATTCATCTACCCCCCTTCCAAGACTAATATTGCTTGTATTTCTCCAGCTAGTGCTGTTCCACAAATTCCATCATTTTCCCCGTTTAGTCCTTGGCATGTAGATCTGCCTGCACATGTAGTTTCGTCGAAATGATAAACCCAAAATTGGGCTATCTTGCTTCCTTCCGGTCAACATTCTCGATAAACTCGTAATTTTACAATTTAACGGTCAAACCCGAAATAAAATGGCGTATGAAACGGAGGTCGTTGGTACGCAATTAAGTGGGGACAATTATTAGACAACGAAGACCAAAGATAATAGAAATGGTATGCGCAGCGTCTTCATCTCAACCGAAGTTTTCCAATGAATTTTGTTTGGAGCGCGTGCAATTTTACCGGTACTCGCCTTCGTCTCAACTTAAGCGCCACAAGGAGTAAAATGATTTTACTTCTGAAAATAATTCCTAATTTCGTTCATAATTTTAGTTCGGCAAATAATTCCTAATTCAATTCTTAATTTCGTTCTTTCTGCTGAAATAATTCCTACTTTTACTTCTAGTTTTCGTTAACGAAATCATTTATTTTTACTTCTAATTTTAGTTTTCGTTAACGAAAATATCACTGCTTCCTTCCATCCTTCCTTCCTTCCTTCCTTCTTTCCTTCTTTCCTTCCTTCCATCCTTCCTTCCTTCCTTCCTTTCTTCCTTCTTTCCTTCTTTCCTCTCCTGTCTCTCCTTTCCTTCCTTCCTTCCTTCCCTCCTTCCTTCCTTCCTTCCTTTCTTCCTTCCTTCTTTCCTTCCTTCCATCCTTCCTTCCTCCTTCCTTCCTTCCTTCCTTCCTTCTTTCCTTCTTTCCTTCTTTCCTCTCCTGTCTCTCCTTTCCTTCTTTCCTTCCTTCCTTCCTTCCTTCCTTAGAGCCCATAATAGCCACCAAAGTGGGTATTAGTAGGAGCATAACCTCTAAAAATGGGAACATTATAAGGTAAGGTAATAAAAATATAATTAGTTCGCCAGGTGGCGCATTAATTAAGAAGAAATCCAGGTCTTAGTTATCAGTACAAATTATTAAATTTTCGCCATATTATATTACAAAATTCGTCACATGGCGGAACATTGCTACCAAGACGTCAAGATACACCTAATATAACAAAGCGAGCTCAACGGCGCATTATAGTGGAATCCTTATTTATTTTGCGCATGGTGCTATAATCCCGAAACACGCCACAGGGCGCAACTATATTAAAATGAAGCTTAAATATTTTAAATGATAGGTATATAAGGTTGGTAGGTGTGTCAATGTCTAAAGGTTCTTAAAACACACTATCTCAGGTGAGTTCAATTTCTGTTTTTGTTCTGTAGGGAAACAAAGTCCACCACCAGAGGTGACAACGACAGTGAACCCGAACAACGTGTCAAACGGCCTTCGTTAAAAACTGTGGAACAGACAAAGGAAGGAAGGAAGGAAGGAAGGAAGGAAGGAAGGAAGGAAGGAAGGAAGGAAGGAAGGAAGGAAGGAGGGAAGAAGGGAAGGAGGGAGGGAGGGAGGGAGGGAGGGAGGGAGGGAGGGAGGGAGGGAGGGAGGGAGGAAGGAAGGAAGGAAGGAAGGAAGGAAGGAAGGAAGGAAGGAAGGAAGGAAGGAAGGAAGGAAGGAAGGAAGGAAGGAAGGAAGGAAGGAAGGAAGGAAGGAAGGAAGGAAGGAGAGAAGAACGAAGGAAGGAAGGAGAGAAGAACGAAGGAAGGAGAGAAGGAAGGAAGGAAGGAGAGAAGAAGGAAGGAAGGAGGGAGGAAGGGAGGAGAAGGTTGAAAGGAAGGAAAGAAGGAGGGAAGGAGGGAAAGGAGAGAGAGGAGGGGAAGGAAGGAAGGAAGGAGAGAAGAAGGGAGGAAGGAAGGAGAGAAGAGGAAAGGAAGGAGGGAGGGAGGGAGGTAGGGAAAGGAGAAAGAGGAAGGAAGGAAGGACACTTAACACTTCTCAGCTCTCGATCCTTTCACCTAATCCTTACAAATGGGAATTTTGTCAAACTACATTCCATCTATTTATCTTTGTCAGTATTTAGGCCTATTCTGAATGTCTCTCCCGCTAGAAGAGCCTTTAGAAATTCCCGAATACAATGTACAATATTTAGAGAATGCTTTACAGGCACTAAGCTTATAGGAAGAATCAGGATATGATCGATGTTTGATACGAACTGTTTGCAGTTTTGAATTTGAGGTCTGAGCAGAACTTGCGAGAGAAGCGGAGCTGGTGAGCTGATATAGGCCTATCTGTGTCAGATAGTAATTATATACTTCCCATAGCGTTGGCATGTGTGACTTTGCACGCGTTAAAAATGTTCGTAATAATAATAATTATCAATCAATCAATCAATCAATCAATTTTATCGTTCACTGCCTCATTTCCAAGGAAACAATGTTTACATATTGAATAAAAAAACATGTAGGCATACAGTTTCAGTGACAAAGGGTAATACCCTAAGGAACCTAAGGTTCCGCTAACAAGGTAGCCCTAATACAAGTGTGTAACAGTCAGTCTAATTTATACAATGATTAGCAATTACACATCGTTTTGACAATATTTATATTTCACACAGATTTTAAATATGAAACATGACCATCAATGTTGTTTATTTTAAAATTTCTTTAGTTTGTTTGGCAGCGAAACATTTCTATTGACCAGTTCTACAATCAGGAGCTTACAAGCACTTTACTCGATTCAACAGCAGAGAAACTTGCTTAACACAGTTCAAGTCCAATATAATCTCTAGTTTATTTTAGACATAAGATGCGCTTTAAACCTGTTCTTAAACTGATGCGAAGTGGGGAGGAGGGTGAGCTATTGACCAGTTATAATGAGCTCTGGCTGGAATTTTGGTTAAAGGTTTTCCCATGATCCCATCACGTATAGAGCGTTTGAAATTACCCAAAGCAGACGCAGAGGCCTATACTGCATGCGTATACAGATAAAAATTTAAGTCAATTGAAGACGCCTTCAGAATGAAAATCACTTGGATTGCAATGTCAGGCTACAATACATCACGCATGTGCGGCATGTATGATGTATCGAAAACAAACTAATTGGGGGAAACCAGGTAGATGTCGTAAAAGTCGTGACTTAATAAAAACCGCTGCAATCTGGTCGTCTAGCTGCTGAATATTACTTACGACTTCTGCCGACTCGATTGATGGCCTAGCAACATTCCGCAGCCTCATTACTTCGAATGGCCCACTTAACATATGTGGCACTTGGTCTGAAGGTAACAGAAGTCAAGCCCAATCACACGATACCTGGAGCTCAGCTGTGTACCAATCCAAAATGAAGGACCATTTGAGGCCTAAAGCAATAAGTAGGGTCTATAATTCTTATAGAGTGGCGTCATATAAGTCTTCGACGATTCCGATGAAGTAGTCAAACATATGGCCAGTGTTTCCAGGTAACAGATGCGATACAGGTATGGGTAAACTCTGTTAGGCCTACCTCCGGTAAACATAATAATAATTTCCTATGGAGAAGCATATTCAAGGTCCTCGTTCCAGTGCCGTCTTAAGGCATGGGAACGTTGGGCAGTTGCCAGAGGCGTCACGAATCTAGGGGCCTCCAAATTAAAAAGACCAAAACAATTAATGCGTGATGACCTCCACGCTTGGCAGAAGTGAAACTTCTTAGCTATGAGTGCATGGATGGCAAAGGTTTTTTGGAATAACTCGCTTTAGTATTGCT
This sequence comes from Allolobophora icterica, assembly GCA_963556255.1. Classification (NCBI taxonomy): domain Eukaryota; kingdom Metazoa; phylum Annelida; class Clitellata; order Crassiclitellata; family Lumbricidae; genus Allolobophora; species Allolobophora icterica. Next base: position 30,407,056 of record OY744614.1, read on the forward strand.
CTAAGTGAAAAGTTCAAGGTGGAAAAATTCGACCTCTCTGTTCTGGACTCCTTAGCCTCTGACCTGACAGAATGTGCAGAAGCATGGATTGGAAATCTGTTTTAATTCCTTCTTCAGTCATTTTAAAACAATTGGTTCTGATGAGCTGCAGCTAACCAAAAAGTGTGAACATCTGGCTAATGTGTATCACGAAGACCTTGATAATGGTGACCTTCTAAATGAATGAACGCATCTCAGGCACCACACGGTTCTGATAATAATTGTGAGACTCTCGATCCCTGCGTTGTACAGAAAAATAGTTTCGGACAACTTGAAATCTGTGTTCGCCAATGTTGAAATTGCATTCAGAGTGTTCATGTGCATGATGGCGACCAGCTGAACAGGGAAACGTTCATTTTCAAAATTGAAACTCGTAAAGAATCGGTTTCACACTTCGCAGCACAATGGGGCAGCAGCGTTTGAACTGGCTTTCACTCTTGTACATGAATCAATTCTCTGCAAAGAAATTTCGCAAACGTTTGTATTGATTAATAATAAATAAAATTCATACGGTACCACCCACCCCCACCCCACCCCCCGTTTGCAAGCGTACGCAGGCACATGCATTTTGGTTACCCCCTCCCCTCCATGCGAACGTAATATATGGATGGCCCCTTATATGACAATTGTTATTGCAATTTATGATTTCTATCGCGCCGGTTTCTAAGGCATCAATCGATGGCACACAAAACAAAGCCGTAGTAAGCCGTACATTAGCCCACATCACCTAGGTGAAATGTAATGATGCACATGCCCCATGCATACAGCATACACATTTGAGCATAATGGGAATAGTTAGGGGCCTATTGGAGCGTGTGATTGACTTTTCTACTGGACACATAGAGTTGTGCTTTCGTGGCGCAATGATGCGCGTATGATAGATGGAATTTAATATCAGCCTCATCTGCAGCCAAGTTCTGTAACGACCATCGATGGGAGCATCGTCAGCCATTTCGCATCCTTCTTTCATGCTAAACTGATCATATCAGAATTTTCTTCATTTTCTGTATTAAGTCTGAAGCAGAATGGTGCGGAGGGTACGAGAGATGATGTATCAGTGACGATTAGGAGGAATTGGAGGAGGACGAGGAGGAGGAGGAGGAGGAGGAGGAGGAGGAGGAGGAGGAGGAGGAGGAGGAGGAGGAGGAGGAGGAGGAGGAGGAGGAGGGGAAGTGTAATTTCACTTCATAGTAGCGACATCATAAGTACTGGAAAGACAGATGTCCGATAGCTCTTTCTGTTATGTTGTGAAGGAGAGCTGTCCAACGTTGTCTCTTTCTGTTATTATGTGAAAGCATAGGCGTCATTTGTGGGGGTACGAGGATCAGTGTTTAATCTAGTCCCCCTCTTCTGGGAGCGGGAAAACAAGGTTTGTGGGGGACCAACGAGCGTCCGAAGGGCGGTCACAAGAATTTGATAACCTCTCTTTTAGGAATTCGTCTGAGAAAAAGTTGATGACCTATTTTAAATTCGTCTTTTATTTCCGGAATTTCATCTAATATATAACAGTATAACAGTCCATATAATATATTTATTTCTCTCTGCCCTTTTGGGGAACATAAATCCTGGAGAGCAATCTCCCCCCCCCCAAGGGGCTAGATTAAACACTGTTACGAAGGTACCTGTACCCCTACTTTTTGTACTGTGCAGCACTCCGTCGCGTTTACGGTTCAGTTTATTACCAACGTGAATACTGGGTTGGATTCGCAATTGTGAGTGTTTTATTTTTCTACCCTGTGCAATCTGCGCCGTTGTCGAATTGTATGCTCCTTCATGTGAAACGATCTCTCCCGTTAACTTAAGTCGCACTGCTACTCGATCCTATCCACCATTTCAGTCTGTGCAAATAAACCCAGCGTTTATTTGCACAGAGCATTAGCAAGGTTTTACAGTGGCTCGCAATCGTAATCTTAATCTCCAAACTTCTAAAGCGCCACTCGAAGACCAAACCCAGGGTATCAGCCTATTCACGAGCGCTGCGACAAATCAGAGGGTTTTTTCCAAAGAGTAGTCCAAAGGAGGTCCGAGTCAGGTTACCATGGGGGAGGGGAGAATTGTTGGGGGTTGGGGGTTGAACCCCCTAGTCTTTCTTAAGACCCCATATTTAAATATTTATTGCACATCCCATGGGCGTTGTTTCCAACCCCACCAGTTGTGCTTGTGTGATTATATTACGCATATATTTAGCATTTCCTTTCACAGTTCACTTTGTGGGTTACTAATAAAGTAATGCACGGGTTTATTGTGAGATTTATGACCGTGTGAATTGTATACTGATAAATTTAGTTATCTCATCACTCTAAGAAGTTTAAGCTCTCTATTGCATTTTGAATTTTTCAGCTTGCAAACTACGGATAAAATATTGAACTCCACATGGATCAAACTCATCAAAGTCTAACCCCCCCCCTCAGTCTTTTTTCTACAATTCTCACACTAGGGGGGCGCAGATCAAGAGAGGAGGCAGAGCAGCTGTTTAGACGGGTGTCGTTTATGGCGAGAAGAATTGGAATGCGGAGGATCAGATGAGTCAGGGTATAAGTTCTTGAAAAGGTGAGACCTCAGTTTTGAGTGAGAATTCGTGGGCAGGGGCGTCTACACCACAGAAACCGTGGAGCAAATGCTCCATCCAAGATAGGCCTATAGGGGGGGGAGAGATCTGTCAGTGTGTGTGCCACCATTTTAGAGGGGAAGGAAGGAGGAGGAGAGAAGAAGAGGGGGAAGGGGAAGTTGCTCCAATGACTTAGGGGGGGGATAGACGCCCTTGTCCGGGGTTGATAGACAGAGGAGCACGAGGAGGAGGATGGAGGACGGGTTGCAATGATGATGGAGGAACCGATCGAGAATCTGCGGAATTCTCTCCGAAAGAGAGACAGACAGACAGACATACAGACAAACAGACAGACAGACAGACAGAGAGAGCCAGAGAGAGACAGATAGAGAGAGACAGAGAGACAGATAGAGAGACAGACAGAGGCCTTGTGCTGTGCTCTACTCAATCTTCTTGCTGCCTGCTCTTTGTTTCACATCAAAACTGAGTACACAAGAGACTTCATATCTTGTGCTAGTTATTTTGCAACTCAAAAGAGCTGTATTATGACATCCGAACGAGCGGTTAGAACTGTTCAGAATAATTTCTGCCGACGTGAAGGCCTTTAATTGTTATCACAAGATGTCGTAATAACTGTGCACGTGGTTCGTGCTAGCTCTCATGAACCACAGCGGTTCTCGTGCTAGGCTAAACGGGTAGCGGTATTAAAAGGTTTCACTCGATAAGTTCATTTCAAAATGAACAGGGTCCGTGATAAAAGTCAAACTGTAATTAATATACACTTATGGGCATTAGCCTAAAACGCACGATTTCGTGTCCAAAGTAGTCGCTTCGTAAACACACTAAACTATCCATTAGTGACAACATTAATTCTAGGAGATCCTGTTGGACACGATAAAAGATACCTTGATGATCGGCAACGCTATCCTCAGCGGCGTTTATCTGTCTGTTGCAGAAGCAGGTTGCTGCAAGCTGCAGTCCAGAAGATGACAGCACCGATTCTAACATGTCTAAGACATTTGCTCCTGCTATTTTCTGGCGCTGTGGGGATTAAGACTGATGTCGGATCTGCTTTTAATGGTAGGCCCTAATTGTGCGCTAGGCCCTATAGAGGAATTCTTTGGCATGGAAGTAAGTCAATTAGCAGGTAATTTCTTCGGTACATTCAGCGAAGGAAATAAACAAGAATAAACGACATTGATTTGGATTCAGTGACAGGCGAAGCCGCTGCATGTTCACAGTCGACTAATCGTGATAGGGTGACATAAGAGAATAAAGTAGAAGATGGTAGAGGCCCCTTCTTATAAAATTTACACCAGGAGGTCTCGCAAAAATTGAAAACATATAAGCTCCTATGCCTTTTAAGTATTTAAGAGCAAGGCATTTAAATTGAAAAATTCAAATTATTTTCAAACTAATGCATTTACTCAAATTAATCAAATTAACTAAAATTTCACATTAATGATTTACTTAATGCATTTAACACAAGCCGTAAACATAATATATATATATATTTTTATGTTGTATTATATATATATAATACAATATATATATAAAATACAATATATATACGTATATACATCAGTGCACATAAAATAAAAAAGCCCCAAAATTCTTAATTTTATTGAGGCCCTTGTGGATTGTTAGGCCCTAAGCTGTATCTTTTTCTAAAGCTTTTTTAGCTATGTAAATCCGGCACTGCTATGATGTGATATAGGCCTACAACTACAAGGCAGGCTAGGCAGGCTAGGCAGGCTAGTCAGAGGCGGCGCCAGACACTTTTTGTAACCAGGGCATAGCCAGGCAGTCATACAAGTAACCAGTGCAGAGGGCGAATTATGAAGGGCGCGGTAGCGCGAGCTAAAATGTTGACCATTTATGATCGAGTTACAGCGCTTGCCATAAATCGCCCCAAGCACTATTAGGCCTAGGCCTATATTTGTCTATAGTGATGAGATCAGATGGGCAAAGCCCCCCCCTCCGGAAGCTGAACGCTTTTTGACATCTGTAAAGCAAATTTTAACATTTCAGTGAATTAAGTGAATTTATTTATCAGCATATAACAAATATGCCCGAACAAATTCTGGACAGGGCAAAAATTCTGGCAGGGCATCGACCAGAGCAAAGGCTTTTTTTTACCAGGGCATTTGCACTGACGCGCCCTGGTGTAGCGCCGCCTCTGAGGCTAGTAGAAGAGAACATAACAGAATGATGGAATGCGATGGAATACAATGTTGCAAATTAGCAATGATTGTTTTTTGTTTAACCCTTGACCTCATCGGAGTGTTAGTTAAACCCAATACAGGCAACAAAATTGGACGCAGGCAATACAAATGCAGGCCACGCGAGCAACCAAAAATAATAATTATCTTGTGTCGACTACGTGATGTAGTACAGTGGCTCATTGTTAAGTGACGTATACTGGAACGACTGCCGAAAGCGTGGTAATTGTGCCCGCTTCTATGTCGTCTGTCTGTCTGTCTGCGTGTGTCTGTCTGTCTATCTGTCTGTCTGCCTGCTGTCTGTCTGTCTGTCTGTCTGTCTGTCTGTCTGTCTGTCTGTCTGTCTGTCTGTCTGTCTGTCTGTCTGTCTGTCTGTCTGTCTGTCTGTCTGTCTGTCTGTCTGTCTGTCTGTCTGTCTGTCTGTCTGTCTGTCTGTCTGTCTGCATGTGAAGCCGAACGTGCCGTTAGGAAGCCGGAGTATTATGGTGTATACGGTGACTTCGTGGACTGCATATACTTTATGGGCTTTCGGTTAATTGGCTCGTCTCTTCAGGCAATTTGTTTCGTTTTGCAGTCGCAATATGAATACTAGTTCTGCAGCAAAAACACGATCCTGTAAAGAAGAAAACCTACAAGGCACGAACGAGCACGTCTGTGCAGTCAGCTTTTCTTGAGTCACGCCCCTCTGCAACGCCGAGTCAGCTAAAAGCGCGACTCGACGGTGGCTCATATTTCAATATAATAGTATTTTTAACATCTTTATGTGTTGATGCTTCAATGTATGGCGTTGTGTCGTCGGTCGTTTCTCAGTTATTCGCTCGATCGTAACTTGGCTTATCATTTGACAATGTGAACATTAAGATTCAGTTCCAACGACGCATTAAACCTGTGTAAAGTGTTAAAATATGTTGACGATGTTTGGAAGTACCTATATATACGTCTGTGCAGCTGGGTTTTCTGCAATGACCAAAATCGAGTTTAAAAAAACGAAACTTTTCTTACTGATGAACATTTAGAGAATTTAATGAGGGCAGCAGTTACTGAATACCATCCGCAAAATAAAAAAATGCAAGCACAATTCAAAAAAAAATATCTAACTAAAAATGTGTATGCCATAGGCCTGCATGTCTGCGACTATTCATCATGATCATTGCATAATTATTCCATAATAATATTAATACAGTCAATAATTTTCAACAAATTTTAGTCGTTACTTTTGAGTTTATTGTTGAGGCCCTCAGCTTTAAGAATAATTTTTTCAGTGACCTACGGTGTCAAATAGGTTGGACAGCGCTGTTTTAACTGAACCAAGGACAGCACTGCCTTTTGATGGCTGCATCGAATCATGCATTACTAACCATCGTATACTAGTTAACCCTTTCGCAAGCACCCACGCACCTTACCTTCCGTGTGGCACAACGCAACGCATTTGTCTTCAAGCGCACATGAATTGCATTGAGTACAACGATTAGGCCTACAAACTTAGGCCTACAATATTATTATTTGAAATAGACTAGAACAGGAGTAGATTTTATAGATATAGGCCTACATACAACTAGATATACACACAACTAAATGTAACTAAAGATATATCCATGGCAGTCCGCGGGGGAGGGGTGCCATTTGCTCCCACCGGAGTTTGCTCATATTTTACAAATATAAAATCTTTGGATTATTGCAACAGTCACAACACGATTTTCAATGCGAAAAACACTTAATTATTTAGGTAAGTCCTTGACCATTATTTTTACTTTGAAAAAAAAACCGGGATCCCACTCCCAGAACACAAACAACAGACCCCATATCATGTCAAATGCTTTCAAAACCGCTGGAGGCTGTTGGGATCCATGCCAGACCCCTAATCACTGGAGCGAGCGCCGAGGGTGACGCGATCGGTAACTTTCTGCATCCTCTTTACTTCGTTAGTCCCCGTGCCAACAATTTACAATTTTGCTCCCCCCTACAAAAATTCCTGCGGACGCCTATGGATATATCGATTAATGACACTAATTTTAAACGGTTTAGCGTTAACAATAGGTCGCATGAAAGGATGTTCTATCTTGCGAAGTGATCAGTATTTCCCTTGACAAAGAGGATACAAGAGCTGCTGATGAAGGCATTGAAGAATATCCTTAGAATGTATGCGTTGGAGATAAACGTTTCGAACGATAAGGCCTATACATGCGCTATGTGGCAAAAGATATGAAAACAAAGGAGGCTGATTGGTTTTCGACCAAAAATAGGATAAAACTAAGAAGATGCCAGCAAGGAGAAGGAGTGATCCAGTGTGGGAATTGTAGAATTGTAGGGGGGGTTGAAGACTTTATCCGTATTTTGCAACGAAATTTGAAAGCAGCTGATTTCAATGCTAGCACTTTTGCAAGTTATACTCGAATCAAAATCAATTAATTGAGAAAATTGAAAAATGCATACATGATACACGATGGAAATTTCTTCCATTTGTCGTGAAACTCAGAGTCAAATAATGCTGAATCACAATAGCACAACTGAGGGGGTAGGAAACGACCCCACTAGGTTGTGCAATGAAGATTTAACTGTGGATAAGAAAGACATAAGAAAGACATGGGGGTTTAACCCCAATCCCTCCGACAATCCCCAGTGGCGGCGCCAGACAACTTTTGTAACCAGGGCAAAGCCAGGGCAGTCATACAAGTAACCAGTGCAAAGGGTGATTTATGCCCTGAAAAAATCATGGGCAGGGCAAAAATTCTGGCAGGGCAACGACCAGGGCAGAGGCTTTTTTACCAGGGCATTTGCTCTGGCTCGCTCTGGTGTAGCGCCGCCTCTGACAATCCCACCCTGGAGTGATCGCGAAAACATAGACAATTTTCCCAGAAGAGATATTGCTGAACAAAAGCGCTCAGGAATGGCTGGTAACAAATAGATTGACAATTACTTTACTTTAGGTTACGTACATTTGTAAAGTCATTCATTATGGTTACATTACTATGTCCCTATAGTTTCACTATGAAGCTTCTTCTGTTGTTCCATCGCAAATGCGTTTGAATATTCCTATTAGTGTATCCCATTTAGACGTCTAGACAAGGCAGCTGAACAATTTCTCTTGAACGATATTTCGCTAACAACGATGTATCACAGCAAAGTGTCGCCCTCCTCCCTCATCCAAGTTTCAGACTGGCACCACCAGAAACAGGCGGAAGCGGTGGCGAAATTGTATACGCTATTCATCTGCACGGTATACTTATATACGTTATATCAGATCTTTCAGAACCTCACAAATAATGTCATTAGCCCATGGGAGGAGTATTTGCTAGCGGAATATACATTTCCTGGACGTCTCAATTTTTCATGGAACCTTCGATCTCGCCAAGACAATATAAATGCCCTGCCGTGTTTGCAAGGCACAATGCAAGGCGCGTATACGCCCGCTATGTTTGTTCAACGCCGATTTGAAATATCGAACCGGCCGAAAAGAATATATCTGGATAGCAGACGGACGACAGGTGTGTCCTTTTGTGGACGAAGGCCACCTGTTTGCCGACATTTGCACGGATTCCGTTTGCTTTTCATTAGACGGACGAAGAATTGACCCGAAATGCTAAAGAAAGAGAAGATGGGGCGCACAGCATATAATAGCCAAACGACGTTGGAGTAACTTCCGGTGAATGAAAAAAGCAGTTTGTTGGATGCGTCGGCAAACCGGAAGCTATTAACTACAACTGCTAAGCTATTAGCCAGAAGCTATTAACCAGAAGCTTTGAACTATAGCTATTAAGCTATTAACCAGAAGCTATTAACCAGAAGCTTTTAACTATAGCTATTAAGCTATTAACCAGAAGCTATTAACTATAGGTATTAAGCTATTAACCAGAAGCTATTAACGAGAAGCTTGTAACCAGAAGCTATTAACCGGAAGCTTTTAACTACAGCTATTAAGTCATTAAAAAGAAGCCATTAACTACAGCTATTAAGCAATTAACCAGAAGCTATTAAATACAGATGTTAAGCTATTAACCGGAAACTATTAACTACAGCTATTAAGCTATTAACCAGAAGCTATTTACTACAGCTATTAAGTTGTTAATCGGAAGCTATTAACATTGACGCACAACAGTCGTGTATGGGCATAACCATACTATACGGTACAATGTGCTATAGGTTTTACGACTGTGCATATAGTAAGTAGCAAAATGGCCCAGTGTTCTGGATTATTGCGGCTTATATCAACCGGACGATTCTGTCTAACTAATAACTATTAGTTATTAAGCCTCAGGGTAATTCGCCATAGGACGGTGTACGGGTTATTTTCCTCAGGGCAATTCATCATAGGACAATGTCCGGAGAATGTGCCTCAGGGCATTTCGTCATGGACAATGTCCTGAGAATTTTCCTCAGGGCAGTCGTCATATGGGACAGTGTCCGGGTAATTTTCATCAGGGCAATTCGTCATAGGACAATGTCCGGATAATGTGCCTCAGGGCATTTCGTCATATGACAATGTTCTGAGAATTTTCCTCAGGGCAATCGTCATATAGACAGGGGCGTCTATCCCCCAAAGTGATTGAAGCAACTTCCCCTCCCATCCCTCCTCTTCCCCCTTCCTCTTCCTTCCCCACCAATAATGATCACCAGTAATGATGGCACATACACTGAAAGATCCCTCCCCCTATTTTTTGGATGAAGCATTTGCTCCAAGGTTTCTATAGAGTGGACGTCCTGCATATAGGAGAGTGTCCGGTAATTTTCCTCAGGGCAATGCGTTATAGAACAATGTCCTTTGAATTTGTTTCTGAATAATTTGGCAATCTGGATTGGGTTCTTGATTACAGTGATACGGTAATGCTAGCATAGACGCCAACTACTTTTGCACTGATAATTAATTATAATTGACACCAGTAAATTAGATAAATCTAAGGAAACAGCAACAAATCATTCTGCCATGAATTGTCTTGCAGCAAATCGTATTGAAGGAAAATGTCCTGCGGTGAATTCTTCTAGTGTCTGGTTTAGGGGTCAGCCGGAAATCGCCTCGGACATTTGCCTCGGCCGAATATCCCGTTTTTCGGCACTATTTGGAAGTATTCGCCTCGGCAAATACTGTACACACAAATAGTTGCTCGTCTACCTCACATGCCGGAATTTGTAGGCTAATTTTATCAGCTTTGAGCTCCATCTACTATATTCATTTTCAAGAAGAAAAGTACAAAAACACCAACACCGGAAGTCTACAACAGATGTCAAGTCCAATTCATTGATTATTTATTTTTTTAAATCAAAATGTATGAGTGAGTTATTACAAATACAGAAATTCATTCTGATGAGTTTTCATTACATCAAAATATGAAGCTTTGCATATGGTACTCGGTTCGTACCCGGATCCGGCAAATAGTACATCCAAATACTCGGATTCGGTACTCGGTGGAAAATGTCTATCCGGCTGACCCCTAGTCTGGTTGGAGACAAATCAGATTCAAGATACAACAGCAATTCCGAAAAGTATTGCGATTGGTTCACTTGGCCAGAATGCAAAATTTTATTTTGAAAACTGTTCTGTCGATGTCTTCTGCTCCCGCTTCTTTTATCACAATTAAGTTTTCTCCTAATTACGACTATGTGCAGGCTAATTTTATGTAAATCTAAGAAATTGCTCAGTGACACACAGAAGCCACTTCAGGGAGATCAGCTTATTAACCTTCGATATATCAAATCAAGTCCGCTATAGATGAATGGCAACACTCTTGCTCGAAGAACACAAGATCTTGAAAGACGCGGTTCGATACCCATAAGCTAGGGAGCAGCTGTCAAATGAGCGGGCGCCTAACAGGCTGCCAAGACGTGTGTTCAATAAGATCTTGATAATTGTACTGCTATGTGTTTCAATATGTTACTGCGATTTGTCAGTGAGCTTGTCAATAAACACAATTATACTATTATTATAGTCAGGTTATTTGGTCCGTTTCGGTGCCAGGTCAGAATCTGGGGAGGTCAAGTGTCTCCTCTGACAAGTGATGTGGAGATCATGCTACAGTGGCGGCGGAACGCGGACGTAATAGACGCATTTGCGTCTACTTTTTTGGCTAAACAGTAAACAATGAAACATTAATGACACTAATGAGAACCTCTAGATGTTGACCTCTAAATGTAAATATCTGAATCTAAATGTGTGAAATAATTAAGGTTTAAGAATTTCTGGACGGCAAAAATGTATTAGTAGAAGCACACTGTGCAAATACAATGATGACAACATGCTATTGTTAGTACCGTAGCTCTACGGTTACACTCTACAGCCTGAGTCTCATAATATCAATGCTCCGGGCGTTACGCGTCATGACGTAGTTAACAATACGAGCGTGTTTATTTGTATTGCGTTTTATGTCTTAAACTAGTGTATTTTCCAGTCATAATTATGACGGCAGTATATAGTGTTAGAGTATTAACCCGTCATATTATGACGTCATATTATAGGCCTATATGTGTCGTCAAGACCGCCGTCGTCAAGACGGCAGTACTGACGTCACAAACGGTTTCACAATAGAACAGAAGCCATTTGTGACGTAGCGTCCTACGACGGACAAATTTACATATAAGGAAACTATATATATATAGATATGTTTGCGACTTTGCGTCCACTTTTTTGGCGTCTTGCAGCGCCACTTGAACCTGAGGAGGTTAAGCGAGGAGGCAGCATGGTGTTACGGTGGAAACGGTTGATGATGATGGTGGTCGTGAGGTGGCGCAGAAGTAGAATCAGGATAAGATAGCTTGAAGAGTTCGGTTTTCAGTCGCGAGTGGAAAGCTGTCGGAGAGAAGGGCAAGCGGATGAGAAGTGAGATTGACAGACGAGATAGGAGGATGGCAGATTTCTTCGGGGAGTTCGTTCCAGAGAGCTGGTGCAGATAAAGTGGAGGTTACTGGATTTCAGAGAGGAGCAGACTGGAACCCGAGATAAAGATGTGGTGAGGAACGAGTAGAACTAGGTGATTCGATGGTGAGTGAGTATCTGACGAACGTAAAGAAGGTCGAGAGATTTGATGAAAATTTTAGGTAAGAGATACAATTTATTTAATTTATGCAATGAGGGAATTTTAGCCAATGAAGTAATTTGATAGCAGAGGTTTTGTGGTGGTGTACAAAATGCTTGACCAACTGCCTGCAGGTCTTTTGTCTTCTCACTGCGAAGCTATTTCCCCTCTCATATCAAGACAACAGGACACTTTAAAATTCGTGTCACAGAGTAGATGCAAATGGAGTCTTTTTTTCGAATTGGAATCGATGTGGCACCACACCGACTTTTATGTCAGGCAAAAACTTACCTCTACACACTTTCCTAACTCCTTCATTGTGTACGGAGTGTATACATAGTCAATCAATCAATTAATCAACTAGACATTTATATATCGCGCTCTTCAATGTAACTATTCAGAGGCGCTCCCAGCCCAGCCTCGGCGAAAGAGAACAGCCTCAAGAGCAGAGAAGAAAGAGGTGGACGAGTCTCGAGGAAGAGACCGCAGTTCGAGAGGAAGGCCATTCCAGACAGTGGAACCGGCAACGGAGAATGCACGCTGTTGCATGGTTGCAGTGCGAGCGAAAGGAACATGTAGGTCACCGCGGGCGCTGGAACGGAGTGAACGGTGAAGTGCGGAGCCATATGTATATATACACATAGTATATACATAATATTACATATGGCTCGGCTATGCAGGAAATAAAGTCTGTCTGTCTGGTGTCTGTTTGTCTGTCGTCGGAGTCTGTCTGTTGGGAGAATTTACTTCTGTGAAGAAAGAGAAGAAAGAGATCTCTCTCTCTCCCTTCTCTCTCTCCCTCTTTCTCTCGCATCATCTCCTACCTCTCTCTCTCCTCACGCTCTCTCTCTCCCTCCCTCCCCCTCTCTCTTTCTCTCTCTCACTCTCACTCTGTCCCTCTCTCTCTTTCTCCCTCCCTCTCTCTCCTCTCTCTCCCCTCTCTCCCTACTCCTCTCCCTCCCTCTCTCCTCTCTCTCTCTCCCTCCCCCCTCTCTCTCTCCCCCCCTCTCTCTCTCTCTCTCTCTCTCTCTCTCTCTCTCTCTCTCTCTCTCTCTCTCTCTCTCTCTCTCTCTCTCTCTCTCTCTCTCTCTCTCTCTCTCTCTCTCTCTATCTCTCAAAGAGAGGGACAGAGAGAGAGACACACACAGCCAAACAGACAGAAGCAGAAAAAACAGAGAGACAGAGAGGGAGGAAGAGAGAAAGAAAGCTAGAGAGCATCTAGTGTTTGCATCGAGCTTTATGCCGACGACTCCTAGGCCTATATATCTCAAAAGCACTCGAGCGAATTTCCTTAATTCGCGGATACGACACACGACCGTATACAGTCGTGTGGCAGGCGACGACGATGGACGGCGACGGAGCGGGCCATATATCGTTCGTCCCCCGACCCACGTATACATACCCACCTACCGACCGACCGACGGTTCTCTCTGACCCCCTTGACATTCTGGTCGCTGCATAAGAACGCACTGAAGCCATCATCCTATGCTCTCTCACGGATCATAGCTTTTCTCTGTCTGTCTCTGTCTCTGTCTCTCTCTGTCTTTGTATCTGCGTGTGTGTCTGTTTGTTATGTCTGTCTCGATGCGAGTTTCAGATTACAGGGCCGGAACGCTTGTATGTGACGAGAAGGTAAAAGGTCAGATGACGCCCTTAATTCCTATATTATCTAATGCATGCAACACTGTCAATACCCACCTACATATATCCTGATATCAGCAGTTGGACGTTATATATATATAAATATATATATATATACATATATATAAGAAATATAATATATATAATATATACATATATATACGTATATATAATCTGCATAAACATTTTATATCCATGTATGTATGTCGACATAGTTCTGGTAGGCCTACTAGTGGAGTGGGAATAGTTATACTAACAGCAGGCTGTGTAGTAGTCCCGAGTCAGTCGCTAAGGAATTACCGACTGACTGGATGAGTTAGCGACTGACTTAGCGACTTAGTCGACTGGCCGTAGACGTTGAAACCAACGTATATTCAACGCTACGTTTGCCTGTACGAAGACTACGAGCAGACGCCATTTTCGATTTAAACGATCGCGTGACGTCATGCAAAGTTACAGACACCTCTCTGTCAGGTGGGGCGTGCTGGCTCAGTGGTAAGTTCGGCGCCTTGTGACCGGAGGGTTGCAGGTTCGAATCCCACTCTAGCCGCTGAGTACGGACCTTGGGCAAGTCCTTCATTCGCAATTGCTCGTGGCGCTTCGGCGTGAAAATTCCGACACAGTATCAAATGCTATAGTCGGGAGCGCCTCTGAGTAGTAGTTGACTTCGAGAGGCGCTATAGAAATATCCGGAATGAATGAATGAATGCATGAAAGGTAGTAATTAAAGAACTGGTGACCTGGCATCGACTGATTTTTAATTTGTTGCACTGTGACTCGTACCTTATAAGCAAGTGTTGCTCCTGTCCTACTGCTGATGTCTCCGTCAAATATCGAAACTCTGAGACGGCGATTAAAACAATAAGCAAAATATCAACGTGAACGAATTCGCTAGCAGTCGTTAGCTTAGCTGGTTTCGACTTGAGGCTTAGCGGCGGCTGATGGCGGCGGTTCCAGGGGCTATGTAGTAGCAGTTATATATAGTGTTAGCATTGTTACCTGTGTCCTACAGGTCCAGCATGATCATTTTCTACTACTGATGTCAGCAACTTGGCGATCAGGAGAACAGCGCAGGTGCCGGTCTCTGCTGCAATCCGAAAAAGGTTAATTAACTGCGACGGGTCTTAACCTCCCATATAGAACCATGAAGACGATGCCCACCGAAGAAAGAGCCTTGTGGACCAACACGAACAAACAAGATTGGAGAAGACTACGTGGCTGATCTACGACTGGAGACTTGGAAGAGGATCTGTGACAGATCCATGAATATCAACCTCATACACAGACCGACACAATGCACACATACATACATACATACATACATATATACATACATACATACATACATACATACATACATACATACATACATGCATGCATGCATACATGCATGCATACACACGCATACATAGATTATGCATCCATACATACATACATGCAATGCATACATCCATATAAACATACATACATGCAATCATACGTGCATACATAAATGCATACATAAATCCATACGTACATACATACATACATACATACATACATACATACATACGTACATACATACATACATACATACATACATGCATACATAAATACATACATATGTAGGGGATGAAGCATGCTTGTAGCGGATGAGGTGCTGGCCGCAGCGGGTAAAGTATTGTCTGCGACGGGCGAACTCGTTGCGTAACACGAGTCGCCCGTCGTTTGAAGGCCGGTCGGTTGCCCTTGGCCACTATAGGGGACGGCCCTACCCACGAATCCGAGCAGCAGTTGAAAAAACACACGATGAAGATGTTTATTCAGTAAAAAGTTCGTACAAAAAAATTAAGCGGATAAAGTATTATATATATCTCTCTCTGACTCCAATACTTAAGAGTTTGGTTTATAGGCCTAATATACACACTTTTCGGCCGAAGGCCTTATTACTTATGACTTATCAAGGGTATACTGTCGACGGGACAAGCAAACATAGTCTGTGAAACACGTAGTTTAGGGATTAAGGGTTTATACTTTAGAGGGTTCGCTCTATCTCGAGTTCCGTAGGCCACTCAATCATTCACTACGAGGCTCAATGCCCTTCCTACTTTGTCTGTCTGTATTTCTATTTGACTCTCACTCCTTCTTTTAATCCGTCTCTATAGTTGGTCCCAAAAAGTCGGTCTACATCCTACACTACAATCTACACACTAAACCAGTGGTTCCCAAACCGTGGCCCGCGGGCCAAAAGTGGCCCGCCAATCCTTTGAATGTGGCCCACGACAGTCACTCACAAATTTTGAAAAAAAATTAAAATTCCCTTGTTTTCTTGATTTTCGATTTAAGTTAAGTTAAGTTCTTTTTTTCTATTATTTTGTTTCAATCTTAGTTCACTTTTCGTCAAGCTCTATGCAGAGTATTTACACTTCCGTTCTATTATTTTGTTTCAATCTTAGTTCACTTTTTGTCAAGCTCTATGCAGCGTATTTAGTTATTTACACTTCCGTTGAAAAAGACGTGCATGTTTTCATTCTTGATTATTGACAATTTCATTTTAATATTTTAAATTTAAACTTTAAATAAAATATTTTAAGTTTGGGTTAAAAAGAATGAGTTCAAATTTAAGTGACAGGATGAAACGAAAACTTGAGGAAAGCTCGAACCTCTCTTGTCGGGAATTTAATGACGATTGGAAAGATAGGTATATGTTTGTTCTTGGACGTAGTGGAAAACCAACCTGTTTAGTATGCGGATTTTGTGTGTCTGTTCTAAATAAATACAACATGGAAAGACACTACAACAGTACACATCCCGATTTGACCAATAAATATCCATTGGGCTCTGATATCAGATCGAACCTACAACCAGACATTGATAAACTAGCTTCTAATCTGCAGTCACATAAATCTCATTAAAACTGATTCATCTTCAATAAATACTTTTGAAAAATTAAAATAATAAATATTCAGAATTAAAATGAATGCATTGCTGGAACTTCTGCATTTAAAATTTAATTAACACAAATTTGAGATTTGATTTCAATTTTACCGATAGTAACAATTTTGCATTTTGAAATTTAACAATGTTCAAACGATATCTTCAATTATTGCCTTAACATTGATCTGATATGAAAGTATCTGAGTTACCCTTGCACCAAGCAGTATGCATCTTATTATACTTCCGCTGAAAAACGTGTGTTTTATCTTGCATTGTTGTAAATTGGCACTGACAATATGCCAAAAACATGTTCCATTCGATGTCAGATGTTACCAAATGCTGCGCATGGGGAAACTTACGACGCTTCCCCAGAGACCACTATTTGCTGACGCTCCAGCGCACGCATTCGTCCACAATGAAAGCAACTGAGGACGGCTCCTCAGATCTCTGTGGCCCGCCATATTTTAAAAGAGCTTGGGAACCACTGCACTAAACCACACTACACATACATGCATACATCCATACATACTTCCATACATACATACATACATAGATACATACATACATCCATCCATCCATCAATACATGCATACATGCATAAATACATACATACATGTGGGGTGTGGTGGCTCAGTGGTAAGTTCGGCGCCTTGTGACCGGAGGGTTGCAGGTTCGAATCCCACTCTAGCCGCTGCGTACGGACCTTGGGCAAGTCCTTCACTCGCAACTGCTCGTGGCGCTTCGGCGTGATAACTCCGACACAGTATACCAATGCTGTATGTAGTCGGGAGCGCCTCTGGGTAGTAGTAGACTTGCGGAGGCGCTATAGAAATATCCCAAATAAATAAAAAAATAAATAAATATATACATACATACATTAATACATACATACATGCATATATACATACATGCATATAATAGTTTACATACATACATACATACATACATACATACATACATACATACATACATACATACATACACATATATGCATACATACATGCATACATACATACATACATACATACATAAATACATACATACATACACACATACATACATACATACATACATACATACAAAATAGATGGAAAGCAAATTAGCTGATTGAAGCCAGCAATCCATGCTCCCCAATTGATGCGCAGCGCAATATCATTAATATTTAGCTGCTCGCAGACATAGCAGCCTAAGCCCAACTTCCAAAATACATACACACACATTCTTGCAAGGATGGATACGTACACACCATAGGGGTTAAAGTGGGGTGGGAACGGTGGGAACGGCGTTTCCACTGCTCTCGAAATTCTTTGCTTGATTTCCCACTGCTCAAGCATGCGTTCCAATGAAAATCTTCTTTGGCGTTCCCACTTTCTCACCCAAACCACTTTAACCACTGCGTACACACGCATATATATGCAAAGATATAGATACGTATACACACGTATACATGCAAAGATATAGATACAGTCACACGTGTGCAATATGCATAAATTCTTAAGAGGCTTAACGACTTGCATGGGTTCTCGACATCAGGATTTATCAGCAGCATCCTGTCACATGGTCGTCTTCGTAGGCACAAGGAGTCCAATCGCCGCAATCGGCCTCTGATGCAGTTACACATCATTGCTATCCATCATCTGCCCTCTTACATCCTAATGGACGCAAATCGCGTTGAAACAATCGGCCCGTCAAAATCTGCCTCTGATTTTCCAAGAGGAGAACGCTGAACCTAAAAAATCACTGCTCTCACATATATATTACCGTAACCTAGCAGAGATACTAGATATCCATTACGTCATCAGCGTGCTGGTCTTGCCCGAGGCGCCCCAGGGCCAGGAACCCAGGGCAGTCCTTAAGTGCATGCGCAGAAGTGCGTCATCAGCACTCATTAGTGCGCCTATATTGGCGTCGATGATATTCGGATGCTATAGCGAGCTCTGCTGATGTAGCAACTCTCTCGCTAGATGTCGTAAATGTCGCACAAGTGCATCTGAAAACGAGTCGCCTTGTCTAGCCGTATACGATTGTTCTCTTAGCCATCATTCCGACTTGTTTTCGAACGCCGTCGACGGTAGGTGTCGCCATGTCTCGCGGGAAGTTATATCGGATGTTGAATTAGCGGTTTTCCGGATAATGGACTTCCTCTCTGTCCTGCCTTTAATTCTAGCTGGACGAAGTTGTTACAGGTCGTTTGTCTATTATAGGTGGGAGCTGCACCTTGCTTCCTTGTGCCCATGTCGTGCTAAAGCAGGCACTAATGTTCAGAGAGATCAACGGCAACAGATTGTGTCTGATAGTAGGCCTATATAACGCGTGCAGTTTGATCACTTACCTTTAGCGGCATAAGTTCAGATTACTGAAATGATAATGTAGCTATTCTTTGTAGCAGAGCAT
>OY744614.1:30430819-30433319 GCA_963556255.1 Allolobophora icterica
AAAAACGCTGCGAAAACCCTCACGCGCAATTAAATTTCTCCGCCTTTTTTGGTGTTTCTTCAAAATGTGGGGGGGGGACAAATGCATGGAGTGTCCCCCCACTCTTAAAGGTGGGGGGACATGTCCCCCGTCCCCTCCTAGATCGCCGCCCATGGTCGCAGACCTCTTCGCTCTGTAACACAGATCTATGTGGCTGGAACCCCTTTCCGAACTGCCATAAAGAAACATGGAAGTTTTGTCAGAATCTGTTCCTCATCCTGGAACGGGTTTCCAGACAATCTGCAATATGACCTTCTTCTCCTTTCTGTACGCCTACCTCTCTTTCGCAAGCGCTTGAAGGCCATTCTGTTGTATCGCGGTATTGTGCTGTCCGGTGGGTAGCACCTAAAAAATCTATGAAAACATAAGCAATTGAGGCAGTATCGTGAAACCGACAGATGCATTTATGATCAAACAGATAAAGTAATGTAGAATTCAATCAATCTTCGTATTTTATATACTACTACAGACCTATATCGGAAACAGCACCTGCACGCTATGTAGGCAAGGCCCCTGCAAATCTACATGTCTCCCTCTTCCTCTCACCCGCCTTCCCCCAACCTTCCCGTTTCCTCATCTCTACTTCCTCTCTCCTCCCTCTTTCGTTAGCTGTGTGTCATGAAAGCAACTGCGAAAATATTCTCATATATTTCGCAAGCTGGCGCTGGGCGATGACGTAATGCAAAAGATGTTCTCGTAATAGTCGCCAGAAAGAGTCGTTGCCGAAACATGCACGCACGTACGCACTTGTGCGTCTAATCTCAGTGGCGTAACTTTGGTCCAAAAAGTGGGGGTACCAATTTTTTACATACACAAAGAAAGGCGGAGACTGCAATTTCTGGGAAGTCACAATAATAAAATATTGATTGGCATTGTTCAAACGTGGGGGTACGGTACCCCCCAGTCCAAAACGTGGGGGTACGGGCACCCCTCGTATCCCCCACAAATTACGCCTACATCTAATCGTACTATTTTTAGGCTACAGATTATATTTACTATTGTAATTCTTATATTTCAAGGCAAGCAGCAAAGCAATTTCACAGAAGCCTGAAAAGGTCTGCTGTACAACACAGCGAATGTAATCGTATACAGTCCAGTGCTTCCCAACCTTTTTTCAACCACGGCACACTATTCAAGAGCCATTCACCAGGCGGCATATTGCTGGGCGTCCGCAGAATTTTTTTTAGGAAGGCGCAGAAAATTTTAAGGAGGGGCAAAAACATGTTGTGGGGCAGAATGACGCTTTTCCATAGAAAACATTTGCATAGAAAAAATAAAAATAAGGCACCGACCTACACCACTACATCACCGAGTCCCCATGCAATTATCTCGACGTCAGTACTGATAATCAGGAATTGTCAACCGTTCTTTTAAAAACCAGTATAACCGGGACAAATTAATTAAAAGCAGACTATAAACCAGAATGAAAAACCATAGCTAATGGGATGGTTGACTTTGCAAAGGATGTGAAATTGTGTCGATACGAGCATGAACAGCGGTTGACAAGCACACTGGTTTTCACGTTTCTTTATTTAAGGATATATATATATATATATAGGATATATATATCCTTGAATAAAAAAACGTCCTTATAATATATTATATATAAGGACACTTAATATAGGCCTACCGCATTTTTAAAACCTCACAAGACCGCAATACCTATGACTATATTATATGTATGTAATACTATGTATGAATATTATATATATACCAATAAAAATGGTATATATATATATATGGACACTTAATATATAGCATTTTTAAAAATCTCACCAAACCGCAATACATATAATTATTTATATGTATGTATGAATATATATATATATATATATATAGCTATACATATGTCTATATATATATATAGCTATACATATATATACGTCTTAAGGCAAAAACTGAAGAATATATGTCAGATGAGCAAGCAGGGTTCAGAAAAGACAGAAGTACAGTACACCAAATTTTGATGCTAAGACTGATTGCAGAAAAAGCCAAGCGGAAAAATAGACTTGTCTACAATTGTTTTGTGGACTTTCAAAAGGCATTTGATTCCATCAAGCACGATGCTACATGGGCAATAATGAAATCATATGGAGTCGGGAATAGATTGATTGGGATTCTTCAGAACATCGGAGAGAGTTCAAAGGCTGCAGTGAAAGTGGGTCGGGAAATAGGAGGATGGTTTGTGACTACAATAGGAACAAGGCAAGGAGATCCAGTGTCACCTAATACATTTATAACTTACTTGGAGAGAGTCATGGATACGATCCAAGATAATGGAACCGGAATCTCGGTACAAGGGGAAAAGATCAACAACTTACGATTTGCAGACGATATTGACTTGTTAGAGAACAGCTGTGAGACATTGCAAGAAAATGTTTGTGGGTTGCACATTTCTGCCAAACGTGCTGGATTAACCATAAATGTGGGGAAAACAAAAACAATGGTATTTGGTAAAGAG
>OY744614.1:30439070-30699070 GCA_963556255.1 Allolobophora icterica
ACGTTAGCCATAAGTTACAGATACACACATATTTATATACACACACACACATATATATATATATATATATATATATATATATATATATATATATATATATATATATATATATATATATATATATATATTGTTACTTGGAGTCGGAGCGTCTTAATCGGTGAACCGGGAGAATGACTAACGATGCGTAATAGAACTTTAGTGTTCAGGAAAAACATCAATCTGAGGAAGAGAATTTTCGAGGAACCTTTCTAAAAGGCAGATTACCCATAGTGTCGCTATATACAGAGGCGTCTATTCCCCCCCCCTAAGTCATTGGAGCAACTTTTCTTCCGTCCTCTTCTTCCCCCCTCCCCCTTCCTTCCCCTCTCGTTAATGGTGGCACACACACTTACAGATTTCCCCCCCCCCATTTCTTGGATGGAGCATTATTTTGCTCCAAGGTCTCTATGGTGTTGAGTCTGTTGACGCCCCTGCATGGCTATATCAGAATGATAGGGCTTATGTTATAAGCATAGCCACAAGCAAACTGACAAACTGTTCATTCGAAAGGCCATCGAAAATTCCAATAGCGTCTGACGATGTCCCCCACGACCACAAGAACAACTTGATGCGTGGAAAATTATGGATTCGTCACTGCTATTAGACCGAGCAATAACCCGCCTAAAGAGAGGTGGTAATGCGGAATGCGTCAATGGCCATGGGGAGCGTGTAATTGGACTTACGTAAGTGCAATTTGGCTTGGGGAATATGTTCCCTGCCTTGTGGAATGCAATGCTTGCAAGCTAATACGTTCTATTTACTTCCTGACCAGTGAAGCTAAATCGATCGATCGAGCGGGCTATAGTAACCATCATCGAGGACAGACTGTACTCAATGCCGGACAGAACCAGGAAAGTAAATCCGGTCATGGTCCCAATTTAATTTGGGAAAAATCCATTGAGTTCTCCCACAATCGGTTTCCGCGTAGGTCATCCACAGAAAAATAAAACTGTCGACTTTGATATACTCTTAAAGCAGACAAAAGAAGAACGAAGAAAACCAATATGAAAACGACTTGAAATGTGGATGCGCCCTCATATGCCGAGGATAAGAAAATGAAGTCGCTAACACTTCACACTCATGGCTGCCTCAGGCTACTAGCTTAAGGGACTGCTCTTCTTCTTCTTCTTCTTCTTCTTCTTCTTCTTCCTCCTCCTCCTCCTCCTCCTCCTCCTCCTCTTCTTCTTCTTCTTCTTCTTCTTCTTCTTCGTTATTGCAAAAGACAGAGATGACCCTAAATTCGCTCTATCAATTTAATGTCTATTTGGTAACAGCGACATCCCGCACATGGAGACATTAACTGTCTGATATCAATAATGTAGCGGTTCGCAGTTATCTACGAAAGCCATGACTGCCGTAAATGATTCGCAACATTAAATGTCTAAACGCTGCTCGACCAAGAAAGGGCCGCCGTAGTCAAGCGATAATTAAGTGGGATATATGTTGAAACGATACGTTATTAAGTATAGAGAAACCTTTGCGTATAGGCCAGTGTGTTGGCACTATGTGTTACAGTTATACTCTGAAAAACAACAGTACACAGGCACTAAGGCACGCAGCCAGCACACACAGACCTAACCATAGCCGTATACACACGATCACATGCACATTGTATACGCAATACACAGAAGTGTCTATAATATATACAAGCCTTTTATTTACGAGCTGCAGCTCTCTGCGTAGGCCTATGTATATATGTATGTATGTACTATGTATGTATGTATGTATGTATGTATGTATGTATGTATGTATGTATGTATGTATGTATGTATGTATGTGTGTGCATATATGAATATGTATGTATGTGTGTGTATGTATGTGTATGTATGTCTGTATGTGTACTGTGTATGTATGCATGTATGTATGTATGCATGTATGTATGTATGTATGTATGTATGTATGTATGTATGTATGTATGTATGTATGTATGTATGTATGTATGTATGTATGCATGTAGGTATGTATGTACGTATATGTAAGTAAGTAAGTAAGTATATTCTTTAATGAACCGCCTGCAAACGCACTGCGGCTAACAGACATGTTATGCACAAAAGAGGCGCATTAAACAAAGTAAATACAATAAGAGAAAAAAGCAATTGGAAAATGTTACTAGAAAAATGTTATTAGAAACTGTTATTGGAAAAATGTCCATAAAACAAGGAAAGTTTCTCCGATATGTATGTATGTATGTATGTATGTATGTATGTATGTGTGTGTATGTATGTGTGTGTATGTATGTGTGTATGTATCATGTATGTATGTATTTATGTATGTATGTATGCATGTATATATGTATGTATGTATGTATGTATTTATGTATGTATGTATGTATGCATGTATATATGTATGTATGTATTTATGTATGTATTCATTCATTCATTCGAAGATTTATATAGCGCCTCTTCAAGGGAACTACTCAGAGGCGCTCCCGACACCAGCACGTTCATATAAGACAGTTTTAAGTTTTGCAAGAAATATGCAAGAAATATGCCAGGGGTGACCCCAGGGCACATGCGGAGCTCTAAGGGAAGTCTATTCCAGACTACCGTATTATGTATGTATGTATGTATGTATGCATGTATATATGTATGTATGCATGTATGTATGTATGTATGTATGTATAGTTTGTATACGTGTACATGTTTGTCTGCGTGTAAACCTACGTGCACGTGAGCGAGTGTAGTTTGGCATCTTTTGGCGTTTAATAAGTTTATGGGCTGCTAAATAGGAAGCCCGACTTCTCGGAATTTCCTTCTAATGTGCCGCTGGCATGAAATCAGTCAAGCGCAGCAGCAACAGCATCTTCCGCCGCTGTACTCTCCTCTGCCACGCACGCTCCTCGCCTCCCTCGGTTCCCAACAATAAACAGAAAGAAGTATGTGGGGGCTTACGGCGTCATAAAACGCAGAGCCAAATATAACTGTTTTATTCTTCCACGAACATTGCATGTATTGTATGTGCTTACGTAGACAGATTATTCACCAAGCGGGTTTAGTATATATGCGCATGCAGGTACTATAATGAAAAGCCAGCGCTGGATAGTAAAGACTAAGTGCTTTAGATCTTTACTCAAACGGAGCAGTTTGACGAGTTTAATGGTTGTGACTGGCAGCACTGTGTGTGATAGACTAGCAGCTTGGAAGTATCCATAAATAACATGGCTATTAGATGACGGACAGGTTTGTTGCCATTAGTCAACATCTAGGCCTTACGTTCAATGGCTTCAAGTCTCCTTCACTGTAGCCTATGCCCTATACTCAGAAGAAACTTTCTAACCGGACCGACCTATATGCCTAGAGCATTTAGCACGCTTTAACGTATACAGGGTTTCTCAGAAGAACGCTACCGGTACAAAAATTATCAGGAATACCAGTAGTATACAACTACTTAAGAGACTTTCACGCTGAAGTTGTGAAGAAGAAACCTCGCAACATTGATTAGACAACAACGCGAGAAGGAGAACGGACTGCACAGAAGGAGAGCGGACTGCACACGTCTAGGTTACATTTGCGCGCACACACACACACACACACACACACACACACACACACACACACACACACACACACACACACACACACACACACACACACACACACACACACACACGCACGCACGCACGCACGCACGCACGCACGCACGCACGCACGCACGCACGCACGCACGCACGCACACACACGCACACGCACACAGTCTGCATAGTCATAGGTCTACGTTGGACTTCGTTGTTTCAGTTTCTTTCATGATGGAACTAGATATTAACGTTTCAATGACGTCATCACTGAACTGTACGACCGCATTGACCTCTGACCCGCGTTTCTCTGCTGCCGTCTTTTCGGATGCTGCCAACGGCACGAACGTCACTTCCGGTGTTGTCCGACCGGCAGGCGACCAGTACATCGACGTCCGGAGGATCTGCGAGGTCTGGCTGTCGATTCCGATCGCAGTGGGGGGCATCGTGGGCAACATTCTGTCTCTGATCGTCCTCTGCCACCACAAACAGATCCTCACGACGACCCTCGTCCTGCAGGCCCTCGCCATCGCCGACACCCTCGTCCTCGTCTTCACGCTGTTCCTGCGCTCGTTCCGCTACGTCGGAATACCTGGCTACGACGAGATGCTGCCCTACGTCTTTCCGTGGGCCTTTCCCACCATGTACCAGATACGCCTCGTCGATACGTGGCTCACCGTACTACTGACCGTCGACAGATACATCGCTGTCTGCCACCCGCTGCATGCCCAACACCTCT
This sequence comes from Allolobophora icterica, assembly GCA_963556255.1. Classification (NCBI taxonomy): domain Eukaryota; kingdom Metazoa; phylum Annelida; class Clitellata; order Crassiclitellata; family Lumbricidae; genus Allolobophora; species Allolobophora icterica. The sequence continues at coordinate 30,443,360 of OY744614.1, forward strand.
GCACGATACGCAGGACCTACGTCATCATCATCGTCACGGTGGCCGCCGTGACGCTGTTCTGCGTACCGCGATACTTCGAGTACGAACGAGTTGATAAAAGCGTGGCACAGACGGGGTTCAGAGCGACGGCGCTCATGGCAAACCAGGCCTACGCGATCGGGTACGGTATAATTGGGTTCTTCGTGGTCATGTACCTCGTTCCGATGACCATGCTGACAGTACTCAACGGTTGGATCCTCGTTGCGCTGCGTCGGTCCCAAGCCATGCGAAACTCAACGCTCGGCGTTCACCATGGAGCGTCAACCGCTTCCGGTGCTTCTGGCGCCAGACGTACCGGAAACAGTTCGTCGGCCGCAGCGTCCACTCGTACGGTGACCCTGATCGCCATGACGATTGTCCTGATCTGCATCGTCTGCAACGTCACGGCAATGGCGGCCCACATCATCTACTCTCTCACGACGGCGTTCCGTCAGAAGCTCGGCTTTCTTGAGCACTACCGCCGCCATCTTGCCAACTACAGCAACGTTCTCATTACGCTGAACTCGGCCATCAACTTCGTCGTCTACTGCGCATTCAGTAGAAAGTTCCGTAACGTTTTCATGAGAGTGTTCCTTAGGCGTCGGCCACATTCCAACAGATGCTGCGGCTTCGATTGCTGTGGACGCTCGTCCAGGCAAAGACTGGACCTGGATACGTGCTCGGATAGACAAAGCAGCACGAGCCAGGTGACCAAACGAGTGTCCATGACCTCGATCAGGTCGGTGGTGAAACGGGACACCATAAACAATGGCGATCGAGAAGTCCAAATGCTGTGCGAATCCAGCGTTCTGTAGGAAATCTCGACGAGATACAAGCCCAAGCATGGCTGCGATTACCATAGTGGTCATAAGCCAGTCTTTCTATCTGAGTCTATTACACTACGCAACTCTAAACAAGAAAGAAAGTTTGGTGATAATTCAAGGAAATTTTGATATAATTCGTTTGAAGACCTACCCTGCATTTATTTCCTGCACATTTCACATGTATAGCTATTATTACAAATTCATACTAATTCAGTATATGCCCAAACACCCAGGACTTCGAACAATTCCCGAAATATTCTGTTGGACATTTACAACAAACTTCGGATCTTTAACGAATAACACTAATCCATTATCCCTATCGTCCGTCGTTAAAGGGTTGAACTACATTTTCAAATGACCTTTGGATCTGACAGAACTAAATTGACCAATGACAGTCAACGTTAACGAAGAAAACCATTAAACATTGACAAACTACAACTAAACAGCTAAATGTTGCTGCATAGTTGAGGAATTGGCGTAGAAGTCGACTTGCCCATAAAAGTTCTTCAGCGTAAACAATGACGAGATGACGTCATCGGTTTCTCATTTAAACGGACCAATGAAACTCCAACTCATCTTGAACAGGTTTGAACTGACCAATGACCGTCGACATTCTTTCTGTCTATAAATAGGTTGTATATAGGGTGAAACACTGAAACCAGTGAATTTGAAAATTTCTTTGATTCGTCATCCGTGTATCGACCGTTTTGGTTTATGTTACACGATGAGGTACATGCATTATGCTTAAATATTTAAGCCTACTGAGTTTTAATGTAAACACTTTATACTTTTACTTTAGGTTTATTTGCGAGATCTAGTCTTATATTTAGGTTGTTTGTATAAACCTTGATGCACACCAGGGCTGCAGTGGTAAAATTAGAGGTGAGTATACACGCTACCGGTTAGTTTTCCTAAACAAATTAGAGGTGAGTATAGGCCTACGCGCTACAGTATTTTGTGAGTACACTCTACAGTATTTTAATATAAAAATATAAATATTTTGTGAGGTGAGTATACGGTCTCCAGAGGCAAGTACACGCTATATACCCGCGTAGGCCTATACCCTCGACTACAGCCCTGATGCACACTGCTTTAAGGTGGTGGTGGATTTGCAGAGGCGCGTTTACAGAAAACGGGGCCCTAGGCGCAAACATTTCTGAGGGCCCTTCTGAACTTGTAGATTGAGAGTCCGAATCTCCGAGACTCTGGTGGTATTTAGCCTAGCGAATAATGTGCAAAAACCCACGAAGTTAAACTGTAAAAAATAGTAAATAGGTTATATTTAAAATAATTCAAAATTCTAAAATGTTATTTTTTTATAATTGAAAAAATTTCATTCGTTTGGGGCACCTGAAGATTTGGTGGCCCTAGGCGCGCGCCTAGAGCGCCTATTCCCGCCGCCTGTGCGTAAACGCGCCTCTATGGATCTGAATCCCTATGTATATAGACCATGAAACATCTATTCTATTGGTTCAAACCTGAGGATGAAGTCATCAATTACACGAATTATGGTAATTTTTTTTTATTTGCACGTCTCTAGATAGACTGGTTCTCTGGCGTCAAGGTTTTGTGCGCTGAAAAGTGCATGAACAAGCTACAGAGCCTACCTCTCTGTTAACGAGTGACACCGAAAATAGTAATCTCTCCACTTTGTGTATCTAGCACCGTCATTGTTGAGCCTAGATGTTATACGTCATTATGTGAAGAGCTGTATTTAATTAAATGTTGTTTGCATAGGCGCCGACTCCTTGGGAGCCTTGGGTGCCAATGCACCCAGAGAGGAAGTTCAGTGGGTGCCTGGCACCCAGAAGAATTCGGACCTTAAATTAAAATTTTTTACACCTGGGCTAAGTAATCTCACAACTTGAGAAGTACAACTACAACACAAATACCCATCATTGTATGATCAAACAGTCGCAGCCCGTACATAAATAATTTATTTATTATTTAAAAAAATAATAACACTGGAACGTCGACCGTCACCGATTTTCAATACCTTAAATTTCTAACCTCGTAACCTTTGACAAGAAAACATTATTTTCTTTCTCCGAAAATCCGCTAAAACTCACCTACCTAAGGAGAGTGAGAAGGGGGAAGGGAAGGGGAGGGAGGACCCAGGCACCCAGAGGCAAAATCAAAAGTCGGCGCCTATGGTTGTTTGATATGTCATATGTGAATAGCAGAAAAACGAGGCACGATTTCTGCAATTTTAATGTCTGTGACAAAATTATGGTGACTGGTCTTATTATATATAGGCTAAGTAATATAAAATATTAAATTTAGGAAATTGTTTAAAATTTCGAGTTCAACATTATGTGATAGGTCACATTAATGAAAGATACTTTGCGGTTTAAAATTGGAATTAAACGTGACTTAGTATCTATAGATGATATTTCAATACTGATATAGTACGGCAAGATGTTTATACTAGGACAGATGTTTTGCAGCAAACATTAAACCTTGGGAGATCTTTAACTGCTTGTTAAGTATTTATATTGGAAGCTTCAACCATTAAAAAGAGGCGCTATATCAAATTCTCAGAATGAATTAATGAATGAATGAAAAGTGTCATGCTTCATCATCACTCCGTTTGTGATGTTTAATCTATGTTTTCCACCTTTTACAGTCAATCATTTTCATTCCAACTCATCTTTAACGACAGACATTAGGAACTTTCCGTGTTGTGCACGGTACGAGAGCACCTAATCGTCAAACATAAATCAAATAAAAATATATGAAAATCTTTTCGGTTTCGTTGGAAAAGTAAGAGTGTATACTTCAACCCTCCCGTGACCTCACTATAATGAAATTAGTACTAGTAGTAGTGGACGAAAGTGTATCCAGAACCTTGACATACATCAGCTAAATACCTGGTAATAACTGACATCAGCTAAATCACCTGGCAGTAATTGTAACATATGCCGTTAGCAGCGTTTGTTTGATCATAATAAAAGCCTATAATAAAAAGCAACAATAAAAGGCTACAATAAAAGACTGCAATAACTGTTCAACATTACGTTGCATTTTTCTGTAACTAATTGCAAGAAAACAATTTATCTATGATTCCGAGCGTTTTGTTGACATTAATGAATAATATTTGTGGACATTGCAACACTTGTTAAGTTCATAAAAGTTATGAGTAAAAATGATGCCAAACTATCCTGCATCTTTATGCGTAGGCGCTTACAATGAGCAGCTACGGTCGAATCCTTGTGACGGAGTTAATTAACCGTATGTAAACACAGACTTCTTGTCCTCGAGACCAAGGTCTTGGTGTCGAGTGCACTCGGGTTCGTTTTTAAAAGTCTTGGTCTTGGTCTTGGTCTTGAGGTTCAAAGTCTAGGTCTTGGTCTTGGTCTCGAGGTTCAAAGTCTTGGTCTTGGTCTTGAGGTTTAAGGTCTTGACAACAAGACTGTGTAAACATTCATATAAGTCTAAATAGCTCGTACCGCGCTAAGGCTAACGCCTACAGGTATCCGATTATCTCTCAGTTAGCGTTGCTTCAATGCATACAAACTTAGCTAATTGTGTAATTCATATTTACACATAGTGGTTAGACCTTTTCCTAGGCCCGATATATAGGGCTGGATAGACTGCATAAATTACTTGGCTGTGTACATAAGCTGATGCGACGCGGGTAGCAAGCCTACACTTGACACCGTCTGCAAACTGTGTAATAATCGTAATCGTAATCTCCCAACTTCTAATGCGCGACTCGAAGACCAAGTGCAGGGCACCAGCCTACTGTATATTCAAAATGGGATTTCCTAAAAAAAATGAAACAAAAGGCCGATCTAAATGTCTAAAAGACCCATAGTCTAGGCTGCAATCGTACATTTTATTCATAGCCTAATGTTTCGTTCATTTTTTCTGAACATTCGTTCTGCTTATCGCAATACAAGATTTCAAAACAGCTGCCATGCGCGGTCATCCACGAAAGAAAGTGATTGACACGTTGTGGGTGAAACAGGAAAGATTAGGGCCTACAGGTGCAATGGCTGCACTGTCACCGATATATCTCACGCAATGAAGATAAGGCATCTACAAGTATACTTACACCTCTGACCTATAGGATATCGAGGGATCTTGTAAAACGGATCATGATTTCGACTATATACGATTTCACTTGATCGATATCTGTCCTCTGAATTACGCTAGAGAAGCTATGGATTTAGAATAGGTATGTACGCCAATAGGCCTAAATAATAATAGTAATAATAATAATAATGCCATCGCATTCCGTGGCACATTCAATGACTCAGCGGAGGACGAGGCCTGATTTTCTAGGAATAACATACCAACAAATTAATATCTAAGCCCCCGAGGGATCATATGTACCTTGGGGCAAAAAAAACCAATAATAATCTTTATTAATTAAAAATGACAAGTACGCAGTAAGATTACATTGAAACATGACAAAAGTGCTTAATTAAGATCTTAATTAAACACGTTTTGACAGTCATATGCAAGGCGCTCGCTTTAGAGAGGGGTTACGGGTATTGAACCGCGATCTAATGCTCTCCTGGCCATGAGTGTTACCATTCATCTATCCCCTCTCCCCAAATCCGCTCACTGAGGTTGTAAAGCTTATGAGAGCGTACGTTACAGGCGGCACGGTCATTATACTGGTCACATAGAGAGCCCGAGGTATGTCCGTACAGAGGTTTGCCCTATTACCGTACAAACGACTAACTCGTAAAAAGGAGAGGCGATTGATTCCAAGGCCAGCACGCAACCAAAGATATCACGACGTATATGCACAAGGGCTGTCGTCGTGAACGGTCGCGGAACACTTCGCGAGTCCTTGCCGACGCCAAGCCTAATTAGTCTGTCAATCAGGCTGATATCGATGTCCAGGGAGAGGGATTATGAGAGACGCTAAGTGTTCGTCCGCTCCAGGTACACCTACGCGTTGTCCAGCGGCGGGCCTCGCTTGAGCGCCTCCGGGAATAACGGCTTAATCGGGGTGAAGTGGGCTAGTTCTGCAACTCAGTTTTTCCGGAAACTTTAAGTGGTTCGTATAAACCGAGATGCGGATGGTGGTAGACTTTAAACTTACCTATGGGGTTATCCATAAAGTGACGTCCGAAAAACGACCTGCCTTGGACCCTCCCATCCCCTTCTCCGATACTGCCCACATTTGGTAGTACCCCAGGGCATATTTGAACTGTAGAACTAGTGGGACAAATGTCCCAGTTGTTTTAGGATTTGTCCCAGTAGTTTTAGGATTTGTCCCAGGCAATGTATGTTTAAAATATAACTAGTGGGACAAATTTGGCAGGAGTTGCAAGATTTGTCCCAGTAGTAAATGAGTAAGAAGAAAAGTTTTTGTAGATGAACGCCTAAAAAAGGTCAACTTTTTTGGAGATGATTTCCTAAAAAGGTCGTCAATTTTTTTAGGTGAATTCCTTAAAAAAGGTCATCAAACTTTTTTGGGAGATCAATTCGCCCGACTTTGTCCCAGCAGTGTTAATCTGTTAAAATATGCACTGTAGTACCCTCCCATGGAGGGTCCATAGAGTAGTGGTAACATCACTGGCGTGAGGTGCAGTAGGTAGCGGGATCGCCTCCCGTAACCCTCCCAAAGGTCCACTCAGCCTATCAATTCGCGAGATGGCGCGTTTGTGAAAATGAGATGTAGGACGTGACGGGCGCCTTGCAAGGCTGCCGTATACAGTTAAAATTCGACTCCTGTAATGACTTGTGATCATCCGTTCATACTGATTTGTAATCATACTGCGTAATTGTCAGTTTGAAATATTAAACGAAGATTATTATTATTATTATTATTATTATTATTATTATTATTATTATTATTATTATTATTATTTATCTGCTTTGCAGACATCCTCGTCCAACGCAAAATGAACAAGAATGTACACAAACAACGTGATTAATGCATCGTTATTATTGGACTACAATCGAATCTCTGTCTTATTTTTGGAGACCTACATTATTTCTCCAATTTTATTTACAGTCAAGCAACTCTTAATTCTGTTGTTTTAAACTTGTGTTTTGTACCATGTTGCGGTGTGACAACACGTGGAGTTAATAAACGAATAATAGTAATAATACCTACGTCGACTGTCTCTTTGGTATCCACGGTCTCTGTTACGTCATCGCTCTCAGTTTGGCGCACGCTCTCTCCGTCTCTTTGTTACGTCATCGCTCTCAGTTTGGCGCACGCTGCCTCTCCGTCTCTTTGTTACGTCAACGCTCTCGGTTTGGCGCACGCTGTCTCTCCGTCTCCCTTTGTTACGTCATTGCTCTCACTTTGGCACACGCTGCCCCTCCGTCTCTTTGCTACGTCATCTCTCACTTTGGCACGCGCTGCCTCTCCGTCTCTTTGTTACCATTGCTCTCACTTTGGCGCACGCTGTCTCTTAGTCTCTGTTACGTCATCTCTCTCGGCTTGGCGCACTCTGTCGCTCCGTCTCTCTTTGTTACGTCATCGCTCTCAGTTTGGCACACCCTGTCTCTTCGTCTCTTTGTTACGTCATTGCTCTCACTTTGTGCACACGCTGCCTCTCCGTCTCTTTGTTACGTCATCGCTCTCACTTTGGCACACGCTGTCTCTACGTCTCTTTGTTACGTCATTGCTCTCTCATTGCAACCCACGGTTTTTCCTTGACTGTGTTACGTCATCACTCTCTCTTGGCACATGCTCTCTTTTCTTATGTTTGTTTTACGTCATCACTCTCTCTTTGGCGCCCCTGAGGTTCCCTCTGTTTGCTACGTCATCGCTCTCGCCTTTCACCCGCAGTCTTTCCTTGTGTTTGTTATGTCATCGCTCTCTCTCTTTGGCACACGCGGTCTTTCCTTCTGTTTGCTACGTCATTGATCACTTTCTCTGGCAACCAATGCCTTTCCTTCTGTTTGTTACGTCATTGCTCTCTTTCTTTCTCACCAGCTGTCTTTCCATCTGTTTGTTACGTCACCACTCTTTTTGGGGACCCGTTGTCGCTTTGTCGCTCGGTTTGTTAAGCCTAGGGCTATACACAAAAGGCTACAATGTCAGCGACTCTTCGAAGTTGCGAATCGATTCGACGCCCTATTTGTGGCGTAGTATTCGCTAATGGACACAAAGTCTTCTATTTTAAATCGTAGAAGTAATTAAATAAGCAGTTCAATAAGGACAGCAGCACTTTATTCGTGAACATTAAAAGTTCTGGAAGCATGAATCTATAAATTTCTATCGTGAGCAATAACCATGAACGACACTTGTGACCAAGAATCAACTGTCTATTCTAGAAAGTGTCGTTGTATGACATCATTTTGCATACTGTCTTTAAGCATTTGCGTTCTGCCTTATATAGGCTACTCTGAAACCCGCCCAGTCATTAAACCCATGAATGATCACGTAGGAACCCTCCCAGAGGCGTAGCCCATGTCCCGGGGCGTCAAAGGAAGGGGCATCAAAATGAGGGTTGAAATGAGTAATTTTAGGCCTACTCTTAATTTTGACGCAATTTTAACTAATATCCCAAATAAATTTATATGATTTAATTTTGGGGCCTCACAAATATCCAGCTATATATTCATTACCTACAAACCAGTTGTTAGGCATGAGTTTAGAAAACGTGAAATAAATAAAACAGGGAGGGGAGCCAATTTCATGGTTCATCCCCGGGAACAAAATATCTTAGCTACGCCGCTGAACCCACATGACAAAATATGGGCACCGGTCGATGTCACAGGAATCCCTCAGCCATCGCCCGAACAAGTCAACAACTCGTCGACTAGTCATTGAAACTCCACAGCAAACGCGAATTAACACGACTGAGGTACTTTAAAGCTTATTTTCTATTCGTCGACTGAAAACTCTATACTCACTGTTACAGTGAAGTTTATACTTAACAATAATCCTACATATAATATCCATAGAGCGTGTGTCTGTCGGAGGACGCTCTTGAATCTATTGTGAAACAGAAACCGTTTGTGACGTCAGTACTGCCGTCTTGACGACGGCGATCAGAACATTTTAACCAACGACATAATTATATAGGCCTACACTGCCGTCATAATATGACGGGTAATACTCTAGTTAGCTTATAATATCTGGGCTTACACTCTCCTATATTACCCAGTTATAACTACATCGGTAAGAGTGGATTACGCCCGATACTCCTCTGTGTCAGAGAGCATGCGGATCGTGGTTCATTTCCCGAAGGTGGCTTACTTCAGAGATTTAAATCTCGGGCTAGCACGGTCCGTACATGGGGACCTTAAATGGCGTGACGCCCATTCAAACTGGCAGCGGTGGTGAAGGATCTCACCCGATTAATTCATGGAAAAATGAACAAGGTCGAGACCATTTACGGTCGCTATATAAAATCGTGTACAGTTACATTACCCGGTGACGATATACAATAAGTCTCCTACACAAGAAGGAGTAACCGATGTTTCTCACGCAACTGTGAAACAGATACTTTTCTGACGCTGCCAAATGGTACAAAGGTCTACTGAGGAATTGGGTAAAGTTTATTACTGTCTTGTCCAGAAAAAGGTTTAAAAAGGTTTTACCCTAATATATAGCAGACCCTTTTTGCTAGTATCCAGCACCAGTGTTATAACTTCAGATCGGGTATACGAACCAGTCGCATCCGACTACTGAAACTCGGTATCCAGTGATACATAATAGAATGCATATGTTACATTTGCCAGACTGCCAAGTTTTAAGCTGCTCCCGTCAAAGTCCACTTACGAAGATGGAACTGCTGTCTGATTGAATTTGACGTCTAAGCGCAGGCTTTACTGAAGGGGGTCCTCGATAGTGTAGTGGTTAGCGCGTTGGACTATCAATCGAGAGGTCGGGGTTCAGTCTCCGCCTGGGCAGAAATATGGTTCGAGATTTCTGTTCCACTTGCACCCCCTAGCCAACTCAGCTATGATGAGTACACTGACTGTACACTGTCGATAGGAAGATGAAACGGCGATGGAGAGGACTGGCCTCATATGCCGAGGTTAAGAAAATGAAGTCATTGACAGTTCAGAACCATGGCTGCATGCCTCAGGGCTAGCTTAAGGGACTGCACTTCTTCTAACTGAAATAACTATGTGTACCATGTTCAGATACTGAGAGCTACTATGAAATGTACAGGTAGGCCCTATAATTTTTACATCAGATTACAACATTACTATACGACCACTAATTGTCTTACTAAAATGTGTCCAAGAGGAACTTTCTCTAGAACAAGCGAATCAACTGCTTGGCGAACTAGCTCTTAGAATAAAGAAATTAGTCATTGCAAAGCAAACGGAGTTTAATAAACCAGATAAAATTCAGGAAAGTAAAACGAAACCAGAAACGTCGTATAAACGAAAATTAATATGCACATAACAGTTAAACGTAGGCCAGCCACATCAAAGTTCCGATACAGACGAAGTCCAAGCCTCTGATTAATTTAAAGGTCAGTAGCTCTTGTACATTTCTCAGGCGTTGTTATGGTCACATGGTCACTGGTCAGTTTAACACTAAACGAGAAGTTCTAAATCTATAACACCAACTTCGGGATGGGCCTCCACTCCATTTCCTCGGGCTCGTCTCGGTCCAAGAACCGGCAAGAAAAAATCGTTTGTCTGCCGGAAATTCGCAGCGCAGTTGAATTCCTCATGTGTTGAATCCATTTCATAAAGCAGGTGGCCAACGAGGATCAAACATTAGCCGACCATACGACGCCTTGTGTGTGTGTGTGTGTGTGTGTGTTTGTGGTTGTGTGTGTGTGTGTGTGTCACTCCTAGTCCTGTTCAACCATTCGGATCTACATACTCATTGAGCGTACTAGTTCAGAGGAGTGAAAAACGTGGTCTGGACATTGACATCCACTGTACTTGACGTGATTGATAAGTGATAAGTTATTATTGCAAACGATGAGGAGAAATCATTCGTTTTGGGCGTATGCGCATTTGCGATCATCAGACTCAGAAAATCATCGTTAAAGAACTCCAATAGTACTTAAGTGACTGAGCGATAATAAGTCTCAACCAACAACGCCTGAAGCATAGGCCAGCATTCAACATCCGCCCAAGATATCATCACGCCCGCTGTGAACAGTGCTTTAAAACGATTTTCCTAGGATAAAAGACTGTTGGCGTTATCGCTTTGCCTAATTCTGTGTAACGAGACAATATCCCGACTGAAGATAAGGTAAGATAAGGCGACGAGAGATAATTGTAGGATACATTTGTTGCGCGCCTGTGTCAACAGTTCTTCTCCAAGGCTTGACCACGAGACTAGAAGGACCTTGTGATTGAAGAGCTGGGACAACATCAGTCCGGATAACGGTTCCTTATTCAGATTATACGCCAGACGACAATTTGCGAACTTTCCATGATAGATTGGAAAACCGGACCAAGGGATGATCGTTACGCTACCGATGAGTTTCCTTAAAGTGACACTGTGTGGCGCCCTCTTACGCTACTTTATATACCCTCAGCAAGCCACATCGACCTGGGCCAATGTATGCGTCGATCTGATGCGGATGTTGTTCCTCGGTCTCCCTCGGAGCGTTTTCTAGACTAATGACTGCGTTTGTTGTCCAGATTATATTGTCTCGGACTCTTCGTCCGACTAGACAAGCAACAGTGGCGCCGCCGGTGGCCGAATAGTTATCGTGCAGCAGATGATTAGCCGCATCCGTCTCTCTCCGGAAATGACATCAGCTACGAATGTCATGCCATGCAGAGATCTCGCATGCGTCGCGGAAGAATCAATTCCCGCTTTGTTGCTGATGTCTTCTGAACTCTATACGAACGAGGGAAGCTAGTTAACGGCATACCAGTATAGGTAGGGTAATAGTCAGTGTTTAATCTAGACGCCTTTGGGGTGGAATGTCCCCCCAGGATTTAAGTTTCCCCCAGAGGCCAGCAATATTACAATGTAGAGACCTTTAGGGGAGGAAAATTCTCCCAGGATACATGTGGATACATGGTTCCCTCCCCCCCCCCCGAGAGAGATGATTTCCTAAAAAAAGGTCATCAACCTTTTTTGAGAGAGTAATTGCTGTAGAAAAAGTTTTAAAAATCGGTCGAAATACTTTAAAAAAGTCATCAACTTTTTTAAAGATAAAATTTGGAAAAGTCTGAAACTTTTTAAAGATGGATGAAATTACAGAAAAAAATCTTGTGTAAATTCGTTGGTGCCCCCAGAAACCTTGTTTCCCCTCCGAGAAGAGGGGGGGACTAGATTAAACACTGTAATAGTGCTAACAGAAAGGCATAATACCTCGTATAGAGGTATGCCTATGTGAACGGCACTGAGCATTTGTTGCGAAGGACCCAACACTGTGGATCTCCTCTTTTTCTCTTCTGCCTTTTCTATCTTCTTCTTCTTCTCTTTTGTCCCTGTTTTTTATTTCCCTTTGTATACTTTCTCCTCTACCTATCTCCTTCCCTTCTTATTCCCACTGCTGTTCTTCCTTTACCTTTTCCTTCTTCCCTGTCTCACCTTCCCCATTTCCTGTTCTTCCTCTTTCTGGCTTCACGATGGCGAATGAGGTGGCGCCACTGTTTACCATCACTCACAAGACAAAGTTATACTCTAATCACTGGCGCAAACTTGTCCAAAATATTGGGGGTCGGGCATTTGGCTATTCATTCTACACTTGCTGCTTTGGATGTACAGTCCATCTCAATTATTGGGGGGACGTGCCCCAACTGCCCCCTCCGAGTCTACGCCTATGACTCTAATGCAGCAATCGAGATGTGAGAGCCTCTTCGTCGATTCAAATGAATCACGGCACACTAAAAACATCAAAGAAGGTTGGTTCGTACTTGTAGCAAAATTTATAGCGGCAAACTGCGTCCAAATAATTGGCAAATAATATATCGTCTGCACGCAATGGTTTTCAGGTTATTTTTGTCAGAGATGTTTGTCTCTAGTGTCCAAAGTAGAAGTCGAGTGTCTGGTGTGCTTTTGTAGTGTGCTTTAGCAGAACTATAGTATTGTGCTTTGACAGTTTACATAGCGCCTCTCACATAACAAATTGATAAAAGTACCTCTCGTTATTAAAGTCCAGAGAAAATAGCTAAAGTTCTAGAATCTAGAGGACCATGCTGCAACATTCCTGCCACCCACAGCCGTCTAATCACTTTAATACAGCAACCCCGTGAAATCAAGCATTTTGAACTTGAGCTTGCATCATTAGAGGTTTGTAGAAGATGAATAATTACCTTACTCTGCTTTTGAAAAGCCGAAATTCATCACAGCCAACGCCCCTCTTTGAATCCTGTTTCGTAATCGTAATCTCGAAATTTCTACAGCAACCAAGAAAGCGAAGTCGTAATCGTAATCGTAATCTCCGGATTTCTACAGCGCCCGAAAGATTCGCGGGAACCAGCTTATTCACGGATGTTTAGTTAAATCATAATCGGTAGACACTAGACGGGTGGAATCGGTTCCAGGTCAAGATCCAAACGGATGAGGCGGCAGACGGTTAGACGGTTAACGTGGGTCGTGTTTAGAGTTGAAACGGTAAGGGAGATAAGGAGAAGAGGAGGAATCGGTATAGGGTTTTTGAAAGAGCAGTGTTTTCAGTTTTGGATAAAAAAGACCTGTGGAGAGATAGCAAGAGGTCAGGTCGAGTTTCAATCTGGGCAGACGCAGCCCCCCCCCATAATACCTTCACCTATATCCTCCTCCCTTTACGCTTCACTCTATCCATTACGTTTTCCTTTAGGCCCAAGAATCTTTTAGAGTAGTGTTTCGACCAGAACGCTCACATGCGCTCATTATTGTCTAGAAACAGAGAATCGAAGGGTGCTTCCAGTCATAGGCGTAGACTTTGGGTGGGGGCAGCCGGGGCACGTCCCCCCAAATAATTGAGATGGACTGTACACCCAATGCAACAAGTGTAGAATGAATAACCAAATGACCCCCAATATTTTGGACAAGTTTACACCAGTGCTTCCAATGTAACGATTAAGAAATATGTCATCTTAGTGGAACCCTGCATTGGTTTAAGTTAATGACATTCGCTCTCAGGACGTCGCTGACTGTGTCTCCGATAACCAGACGTCCGTCTCACCGTTATCAACTGAAATCGATCCGTTTCCGGTTTTAGACGACATAAAAATCCGGTCCTCGATCGTGACACAGCATTCGACATATTATATATATCTCAAATAATTATAACCTTTTCCGCTGTAACATATATTTGTTGCTTGTTCGCTGTGTCGCTGTTGCGCCTATCCGGACACTTGTTGCATTCGTCTTTCACAGTGTCGCTCAAAAGGTCATTCAAAAGGTCATCCACAAGGTCATTCAAAGGATCACTCAAAATAAAATTCAAAGAGTTATTCAAACTGTCATTCAAAAGGTCATTCAAACGGTCATTCAAAGGGTAATTCAAAGGGTAATTCAGAGGTCATTCAAAATGTCATTCAAAGGGACATTCAAAGGATCACTCAAAAGAAACTTCAAAGGTCATTCAAAGGTAATTCAAAGGGTAATTCAAAGGGTCATTCAAAGGTCATTAAAAGGGTCATTCAAAATGTAATTCAAAGGGTCATTCAAAGGGTCATTCAAAGGTCATCCAAAGGGTCATTCAAAAGGTCATTCAAAAGGTCATTCAAAGGGTAAATATTAACGACAAAACGAAGAGGGACTTTCGCGTCTCTGGCCTTAGTGGCCTCTACTGCGGTCCACCATTATATCTACACCATTTCCTGCTTTTGTCCGTCTGTAGCTACAGTTTGCTTCTGCAGCCGACTCTTTGTTCGTCTCTCTTTGTCTCCGTCAGTTTGTATGGGATATTGACCTGATTACGGTTTGGTTTTTATGAGCACCATCGGTTGGTGCCTTTGGGCATTAGTTGCCGGCGCTATATAAGTTACTAAGTATAATTCTGTCTTTGTGTCTGTCTGTCCGTCTGTCTATTTGTCTGTCTGTCTATCCGACCGTCCCTCTATTTTTCCGTTCGTCCATCTGTCTCTCAGTCTGTCTGTCTGTTTGTCAGTCTGTCCGTCTCCCAGTCTTTCTGTCTGTCTGTCTCCCAGTCTGTCTGTCTGTCTCTGTCTGTCTGTCTGTCTGTCTGTCTGTCTATTTGTCTGTCTGTCTATACGACCGTCCCTCTATTTTTCCGTTCGTCCATCTGTCTCTCAGTCTGTCTGTCTGTCTATCCGAACGTCCCTCCATCTGTCTCTCAGTCTGTCTGTCTGTCTGTCTGTCTGTCTGTCTGTCTGTCTGTCCGTCTCCCAGTCTGTCTGTCTGTCTCTCAGTCTGTCTGTCTGTCTGTCTGTTTGTACTCTAAAGAGCGCTCCGCTCTTTAACCCTTTCCTTTGATCGCATTTAATCTCCCCTTCAGATGGAGCGGCCTTTCGCGTTCTAGAGCTTAAGACTCATTAAGCAACAAACATAAGCCGAGGACGAGACCCATCCGTCGTAAATGATCAAACGAATCTGCCGCAAGCGCCATCTACTTCCGCTTCGAAAGCCGCATTAATTAAATTGGGCGATAAGTATTGTGGCCTTGGTCTCTGTTTTTTACACAGTGGCATCAAACCCCTGTGAACTAGCCCCCGGAGTCAGTCGCTAAAGAATTACCGATTGACTTGATGAGTTAGCGACTGACTTAGCAACTTAGTCGACTGGCCGTAGACGTTGAAACCAACGTATATTTAACGCTACGTTTGCCTGTACGAAGACTACGAACAGACGCCATATTCGATTAAAACGATTGCGTGACGTCATGGAAAGTTACAGACACCACGCGGGCAGGTAGTAAGTAAAGAACCTGACATCGACTGATTGTTAGACCGTTGTTCTGTTGCACTGTGACTTGTACCTCATAAGCAACTGTTGCTCCTGTCCTCCCATAGGCGGACATGCTTTGTAGGCTGGAATTTGCGCCGTGTATTGCAGGCTGTCTGTTCTGTTAGTAGTTAAGATTTATAGCATAACATGTACATATACAGCGCAGTGCGTTTGCAGGCGCTTAATTAAAGAATAAATATTATTACTGCTGATGTCTCCGTCAAAATTCGAAGCTCGGAGACCGCGATTTAAACAATAAGTAAAATATTAACGTGAACGAAGTCGCTAGCAGTCGATAGCTTAGCGACTGGTTTCGACTTGAGGGCTTAGCGGCGGCGGATCCGAAAACTACTGTGAACGTTGAGGGACTTTTATCCTATTCCCTAAGTATTCAGTCACCAACATGTTTGATGAACATTTTTCCCATTACTGTTTTCGGATTGATGGTCCTTGAAATTGCGACTGTTTACGAAGAAAACTAAAACACTGATATATTTTATGGTATACATAGCCATAGTTGTCCCACCTATAAATACTGGGGGACATTTTCCAATGACCCAGTCAGACCCACTTGGATCTACATCAACATGTCTGTGTATATAGGATCCATCGCTGCGTGGCGGAATCACATCGCTTCCGTTATACAAGTGTATACACGCGTGACGCCTCTGCTGGTGACCGAGTTTGTCTCCTTAACCGTCCTGCGATGAGAAAATATTGTCTTAGTTGGCCGTCGGGAAACAATCTATTCTTAGAGCGCATCATTGACGGATCTTCTAAAACAAGATTGTCCTTGTAGTGCTCTGATGTTGAATCTTATAAAGATTCATTTCGTGATTGATGTTGTCCTTCGACGGTGTTGGAACAGGTTGTCGACACTCTCGCCATTGTTTACCGACGAAATTCTCTCTCGGGATTCAATTAGGATGGCCAGAGAATTAGGACAAAATGGGAAGGTCGTTCGGATTAAAAATTACAGGGCGAGGTCACTGAGGTGAAGTCAAGGTCTTCCATAAGGCTGGTCGTCTGCAAGTTAGTTATTACTCCCAACAAGCACAACGTGGAGCGTACAACTTTACTAAGAACCCTTGAGGCTACTATAGTGACTCGGTTCCTATGGTGAAAATTTAGAAATGATAGTGGTTGAAGAAGAAACTGCTGCGCGAATTTTCGCGTCTAATGCGTCATACATGTATGTGATTCTTTGGTAAGGAGAACTTGGCTTGCAGAAGAATCGCTCTTTACTGTAGACCCACTTACACTGCATCTACCCTTTAGAACGAACTCAAAATATTATAGCTCGCTTATTTTTCACCTGTCAACATCCACAGGAAAATGACAAAAGGATAGATGGTCCAACCAGAAGGATCTAGGCAGGCCCGCATTAACGGGGCGCTAAGGGTGCTGCAGCACCTGGGCCCGCAGTTTTGAGGGGCCCGCATTTTCGGAAGTTTAATTGTTTTTATTGTACTTGTAATTGGGCCCCGAGCTGATGGCTGTATAGGTAATCACAGCACCCGGGCCCCCACTAGCCTTAATGCGGCCCTGGATCTAGGCCTGTACCAGAGCCCGCTTTAATTAAGGTTCTGCTCGCCTGAGCAAGGTTCCCAATTCCAACGAACAGTTAACCCAAATATCTAAGTCTTAAATCGCGTCTGTGAGTGCTCGACAGCGTGGCCAATCTCCAACGTCGTCGACGAGTCAAGTCCACTCTCGTCTGCAACGTAGTTGACAGTATGTGACTTCCGTTTCGGTGTGTCTCAGTCTGCCTCAATGTGTCTCAGTCTGCCTCAATGCGTTTCAGTCTGCCTCAATGTGTTTCAGTCTGCCCCAATGTGTCTCAGTCTGCCTCAGTCTGTCTCAGTCTGCCTCAGTCTGTCTCAGTATGTCTCAGTCTGTCTCAGTCTTCCTCAGTCTGTCTCAGTCAGTGTCGCAGAAGTCGCGCCCTTCTGTAGGCAGACTCGCGTTTCTAAGGAGGAAGACAGGTTACTAGGGATAGAAGACAGGTTGCTAGGGAACAACAGAAGACAGGTTGCTAGGGAACAACAGAAGACAGGTTGCTACGGAGCCTGTCGCATTCCCGTGCGAGAGAAGAGTGGGCCTGCGCCACAGTGTATCGTCATTTATCCAAAAACGTTTCATTCCAAGGAAAAAACTAAGCTCCGTTAATCTCTCTTTTCCATTTTGCCTCTTCTTTCGTCGTCTACGACGCAATAACTGCATTTGTAAATCAACATTTATGCAGCTCGACTCCGATATCAAACTAATAACAGGCGCTCTCTATGCAAGCGTATTCTGGTAGCTAGCGTACTATACGATGTTTTCTACGTCATTAGGAACTGCAGTCTTTTCATAAACAACTTCCAACTTCTCAGATCTCATTTGATCTCTGCATCTGACCTTTATGACGTTGAACGGGGCAACGACCCAGGACTCATTTTTTGTGGGATTTAATTTCTTTAAGCGCCAGTGATGGAATGACCTGCCATGGTCTCCATGGGCGAGCATCTTCTGAGACCCTGTGAAATATAGATCATCATCGTCATCATCATCATCATTGTCATCATCATCATCATCATCATCATCATCATCATCATCATCATCATCATCATCATCATCATCATCATCATCATCATCATCATCATCACCACCACCACCACCACCACCACCACCACCACCACCACCACCACCACCACCACCACCACCACCACCACTACCACCACCATCACCACCACCACCATCATCAGTTCCTGACGCCAGCCATTTGACGGCGATTGGTACGAATAAATTATCTCCATTGTCATCGGTCATTTTTCAAGTCTAGAAAAGAAATAGAGATAAGGCTAATCTAATAACTATACACGTATTAATAATATAAACGAACAGAAATGTCATCAGGTGTGTCATAGTGTGTGTCAGTGTAGGCCTGTTATGTGTGTAAAACAAAACAAATGTAACGCTCCTCTCATGTGGCTACAATGACGTCATAATGACCGATGACGCCACCAACGGGACGATCACTTAGTTCAAAATAAATTTCAGTATAGTACTGAAAACCCCTATCCAAAACGGCATTCGCGAAATGATTTGTTTTCAAATTTCTTTCACCGTATTAGGACGGGCAAACATCTAGTTTATAGTAATAAAGGAATAATAATCGTTTGTGTTCATTATATCTTGTGCTTTCTGGACTATTTTGTTACTTTGAAACGGCTGGAACTGATGCTACAGTCTTCCTATAATAAGCCTCCCCTAATGTTTTATCTCTAACTTCTGGTATCTGCAGAAGTCTGCGTTGCATTGCGTATAGGCCTACACATCAATGAGAAGTAGTCTAAATCATGTATACCTCTCTAAACATATAGGCCCATATAATGCCCCATCTGCTCAGGCAGAACGATAAAACCCCCGCCGGGAACGTTTCAGCAATCGTCCAGCATCACCTTGTTTTCAAGTGATTCCTTTAAACACAAATCATCATCGGCCAACAAACAGTTGCTGAGAAATTCATGAGTGAAGGACAGATGCAAACCATAACCCACTCTGGGCCCCACAGGAGCAGTTCATCTATTGTACAAAGTACCAGAATAACAGATATATATATATATACACACATATATATATACATATATATATACACATATATATATACATATATATATATATATATGTCAGTTAGATATACATGCATTATTTATGCACTCATGATATCTCTTCGTTAGCCTAGATTTTTTACTCGTAATTATATTGTATGCTCGTAATTATAAACACGTCTATAAATCAACAGATTCGTGTATCTGTTGATTTTTAAAGCGCATTTTCTCCTCGTTCAGCCGATTTGTTCACTTATGCGATGGTTAGACCGCTCTAAACGTCGTCCCTTCGACGTTCATCGAGAGCCTTGATTGATTGGGGTTTAGATTCTTGTTTCGCTAATAGCCAAAAACCGTTGACTTATTGTTACGTTGAATCAGACCCGGTTTATGCAATGTGCAGCAGCCTTTCTAAGGACCCATACGACGGTGCGTAACGTCAGGGGTTAAAAAAGTGGAGTGGGAACGGTGGGAACGGCGTTCCCACTGCTCTCGAAATTCTTTGCCTGAGTTCCCACTGCTTATACGCGTACGTTCAAATGAAACTCTTCTTTAGCGTTCCCACTGCTCACCCAAACCACTTTAACCACTGCCTATAACGTGCATAGCATTTTTTATCACCAGTTGTTTGGAGTTGTTGATCTTGTAGTTTAATCTTTGAAAAGGTCAGGTTTAGCGAATTGTAAGTGTATGGGAAAGTATACTGACGGCTGGGACTTCGCGTAAAAATCCCTTCCGCCCAAAAACCTTCCTCTGGCTTTGGGAGAGCAGCCTCGTTAGAAAGCGATTATTATCCCAGGATGAATTGTATGTTGGCAATGTATTGTCGATTCTATGTATTATTGAGAATATATTAAGTAATAATTTGAATGAATTGCTATCATAAGATTTAATCATAATTGGATCTCTCTGTTACATATATAAGGGTGGACGCCGTCGAAAGAAATTAGGCATAAGGTCCGCTTCGACCACTGCCCACTCACGGTGACTCAACGAGCGACTTCATCGCTGGCGGAAGTACGATGCCGGAAATTGCGAAACCGGCGGCGTCCCCGAAACCGTGACATACTTCCGGATCCGGTTCGGAAACCAGACGATCCTGGAGCAAAAACTTCCGGATGAATGCCGCCGCCCTCAAATAATGATCTGCGCTGCTCGGTTAATACTGAGGGCACCCTATAGCTGCCTGGACATCACCTATATATAAGTGTACAGGTAGCTCGAAGCTATACAGAAGATCTTGTATTCATTCATTCATTTTGATAATTTATATAGCGCCTCTTCAAGAAACCTACTCAGAGGTGCTTCCAATCCAGCCACGGTTAAAAAGAGAAGACTTAAGGAGGCGGTAGAAAGCAGATGAACTGCCTCGTGGAAAAAAGTGCAAAGAAGGTGGGAGCCCATTCCACGTAGAGGGGCCAGCCACTGAGAAGGCACGACGCTGTTTCATTGAGGAGCGGGACCGAGGGACCAACAGCTCACCCCCAGTTGCAGAACGCAGAACTCGACGGGACATTAGGCCAGAGAGCGGACAGCAGAGAGCGGACAGCAGAGATCGGATGGGTAAGATGGAGCTTCACCAGAGAGAGACCGCCAAACAAGAGAAACAACCTTAATATAGGAGATGCGCTGCGAGGCAGGAAGCCAATGCAGGACATCGCGCATATAAGCTGATACTGGTACATATTTTGGGATGTGGGCAATGAGCCGAGCGGCAGCGCGAAGGTCCCGGTCAAGCCGCCCAATTAGAGCCAGTGGATGTCCAGTGAGAACAGAGCAGCAATAGTCAACTCTACTGGAGATAAAAGCATGAACAAGGATCACCGCCGCGTCATAAGAAAGGAAACGTGTTGCAACAAGCAACTGCCGGAGCTGTTAACCAAGTTAACATGATGAGAAAGAGTAAGCTCTTGGTCAAATGTCACCCCCAGCAGTGGCGGCGCCAGACATTTATTGTAACCAGGGCATAGTCAGGGCCGTCATACAAGTAACTAGCGCGGAGGGCGATTTATAAAGAGTGTGGTAGGGCGAGCTTAAATGGTGACCAGGTAAGATCGCGCTACCGCGCTCGCCATAAATCGCCCCTCCCCCTGCACTATTATAGTTGTCTATTAGGCCTAGTAAGGAGGTCAGATGGGTGAAGCCCACCGGAAGCTAAACGCTTTTCGACATTTGTAAAGCAAATTTTAACATTTCAATGAATTTAGTGAATTTATATCTCAGGATACAACAAATATGCCCGAACAAATTCTGGACACGGTAAAAATTCTGGCAGGGCATCGACCAGGGCAAAGGCTTTTTTACCAGAGCATTTGCCCTGGCGCGCCCTGGTGTAGTGCCGCCTCTGACCCCCAGATCCCGGAGAGTGAGCGAAATGGAGACATGGGGGAAGGCCTCAGCTAACAAGTATAGCAACCTGCAATGAGCTTTGAAATGAACACTGGTCAACAGACTCTGTAAAGTTGAACATTCCACGATATATTATTATTACTTCTATAGAATCTAGATTTCTAAGTCCTTGTGTATACTTTGTAAGCAACGTCCGTATCGTCTTTGTTACGGAGACGTCGTAAAATATATAAACTACACACATGCTGATAATAAATCATTTAAGCAATCCAGGCCGTTGTATATTCGCTGTTTCAGCTAACGGGGATACAACGGAGCTTGACTTTCAGAAACTGACCTTTAAGTGCACATCCACTTCCGTCAGCGCTGCCCTGGAAATGCGTGGCTTGCATGAGACGGGGAGATCAAGAGCTACTTAACGGAATCAGTGACGCCCGGCTGCTCGAGCAAGCCGCATTCGGACAAACGTTGAGAGCGGTTTGAGTCGGTCATAGCTTATGCCCTCTGTTGATATTAAGTGAGCAGACATGCTCAGGAATCAGGATTAGCGGAAGTCAGCGTCAACAGTTCCTCGTCATGCAGCAGCTGACGTACTTGACCTGCACTTGTGCCTGCGTTGGCCTTGCAAACGGATTCGAAAAAGATGATGTTTCGAGCATCTTCCGTTTGGCTGACAACTGATGAGTGTCTTGCTATGGCTCGTAAATTCGACCACAGCACTTGAAACATCTGTTTCTTTTCGGTTGTGGTCAGCATCACAAGAACAGCGGCGACTTTTTCATGTACTTGACAGGGATGTATTTGTGGTGTAGGCCTACTGTGCATCGTAAGGGCGATGTACGTCGCTGCAGTTATGATAGCTGTCGTCTTATACCGACTTCTCCAAAAATCCCTGTCATAAATTCTAAGAACAGATCAACGGTTTTCCAGTTGACAGACAGTGTTTAGACCCACTTGAGGTTTGGCATTGGTCTATCAATTAGGTTGACTGTAGACGGGAGAAGCACACGACAGATGCAATATGGGGCGATTGGTCTTAGACTTACAGTCACATTGTGGCAGGTATATGGGGCATTGCCAATCACTATTTCTCATAAACAGTTCTCATAAATTATTGTTACAGACTACTTCCCTTGGTCCAGTGTCATAACGTACAATTTATGAGATACCTTTTTTTTATCAGTGCCGGATTTAGACCTGGTGAGGCCCTAAGCTTGGAGGTCCCTTGTTTAAAAATTACACCAGAAGGTCTCACAAAACTTGAAAACATATATGCCTTTTAATTATTTAATAGCAAGGCATTTAAAGTGAAAAAATCAAATTATTTCAAATGAAGGCATTTTACTCAGGCAAGGTGGAATTTGTTACACAAGCCGTTTAAAGACATCTCGCGAATGAAAGGTTGAGTGGACCTAAACTTGAGAGGGTTGCGGGAAGCGATCCCGCTACCTCTTGCTCTTCACGCCAGTGATGTTACCACTACTCTATGGACCCCTATCCTTTTTGCTTGGCAATAAATCTGTTAATTCTAAAATTAATTCAATACAATTTTATATATTGAAAAAGGGATAAATTGTCAATGTCTCCCGAAAATTTCATCAAATTCTATGAACAGGGTCCAAAAGTTATGCACATTCAAAGTTGGACAAACAAAATTTGAACTTTGCAACATGTCAAAATTAACTTGTTAATTATGATGTAAGAGTCTCACATCATGTTCTTAATGAAACTGACGTCATCTTTACTGAAAACCGCTTTTTGGACCCGTTTTCTTTTATTATCGTCTGCCTAAATGGAAATGAAGTTATTATGACGTCATATTTTTTAGTAATATATATAAACACACACAGGCCTATATATATATATACATATATATATATATATATATATATATATATATATATATATATATATATATATATATTTATATAAGCTTTATGTATAGTTGTGTACTGTGTACAGTGTGTAGGCCTATTTGTGCATTATTAAAGCGTAAAAACTAAAACTAAAAGTCATGACTTCCTTAATTGTTGCACACGTCATAAAACAATCACAATCTATACATATAATATCCATACAGTGTCCGTCCGACGATAAACGCTACGTCACAAACGGTTTCTGTTCTATTTGTTTGTGACGTCAGTACTGCCGTCTTGACGACGGCGATCAGAACATTTTAACCACACTAATTATGACGGGCAAATACACTAGTCTATACATAATACGAAGTGACTAGCGGACCGCCAGGCGGCCCGCAAGTTTCGAAAAACTAGCCGGCCGCCAGTCACGTGTAAGACGTCACGTGATTCGATAACGCGGCTACTTTCATTAGCAACATGGCGGCCGTAACGGACAGTTTCCTTTATGTTGGTAAAATTTGTCGCTTTAACGACTTAGAAAATTCCAAAAAACTGTATGAGCCGAGTAAGTTTAGTATTCTTACAATGCGTGACGCCAAGACGATATACTCCAAGAAAAAGTATGCACAGAAGAAGGCTGCACGTGCCAAGAATGAACTGCGATATTCCTCGCTGCGATTATGCGGCACGAAGCGGGGCCTATGGCCGCAGAAAGTACAAAAAACGAAGGACAAAGCAACCGTCGCGACTGGTGGTCTATCAGTGACAGGTTTCAGACGTTTAGGGTTAGTCTTAGGGTTAGTGTAGCCAATGTTTTGGCCCAAGGATTCGGATTTGAAAGGGCTTCTGGCTGAATCACGTTACTGGCGGCCCACCAGTATTTGAAATTTCAGGGCCGCCTGGCGGTCCGCTAGTCACAAAATATCGCATTGACTAGCGGACCGCCAGGCGGCCTGCAAGTTTCGAATACTAGCGGGCCGCCTGGCGGTCCGCTAGTCACAGCCTACATAATATCCATATGGTGTCCGTCTGTCGGGGGACGCTACGTCACAAACGGGTTATGTTCTATTGTGAAACATAAACTGTTTGTCTTGACGACGGTGGTCTTGACGACGGCGATAACCAACGATACATATAGGCCTATAATATGACGTCATAATATGACGGGCAAATACACTAGTATTCCATGTTCGTTGTTTATATATAAGCATCCAGAAAATGAACAAATTGGCAAATGTTTTGTTCACAGACGCCTGTATAAGCTGCGCTATAGGCCTACAGGCGTCCATGGTTTTGTTGTATAACAATCTACAGTTAACCTCCAGTCCTTCACCCTTGCACCCTGACCAGGAATCGAACGCGACCTTAGTAGCTGCTGCCCTATCGATTTGATTTGGCTGAGCGCCTCAAGTCTAAAACAGTTAAATTCGACTCCTGTAATAACTTGTGATCATCCGTTCATACTGATTTGTAATCATACTGCGTTATTGTCAGTTTGAAGATATTAAACGAATATATTATTATTATTATTATTATTATTATTATTATTATTATTATTATTATTATTATTATTATTATTATTATTTTTATTTTTTTTGCCCCAAGGTACAAGACCATCTATACGGAAGCAGCGCAGCAAGTAATAGGCTATAGGAAACAACAAAAGAGGGCTCCATGGATATCACAGGAGGTTCTTGATATGAGTAACCAGAGAAGAGACTGGAGGGCAACAAAAACACATAGCGAGGAAAACAGGAAAGGATACAACAAGCTGACTAAAGAGATTAAAAAGAAGGCAAGACAGTGTAAAGAACAATGGCTGGAGGACAGATGCAAAGAGGTAGAGAGCCACGCCGGAAACCGGAACACTCGAAAACTGTTCCAGGTAGTTAACGAAATCTGCGGTACGGTTACATCAAAATCCGTGACAGTAAAGGACAAGGAGGGAAAAACGCTGGAAAATACAAATGAAATCAAAAATAGGTGGAAACAATACTATGAAGAACTATACAATGAATGTAATCCTGTGGATATGACACTACTAGATGAGCTACCAGGAAGCAACCAACAGGAACATATGGAGGATATCCTTGAGAGTGAGGTAGAGACAGCTATATGGAGACTGAAGGCAGGGAAGGCACCAGGAGAAGATAACATCATGGCGGAAATGATACAAGCTGGAGATGGATGCTCAGTGCAAATGATGCATACACTATGCAATAAAGTATATCAGGAAAAGAAATGCCCAGAGGATTGGGGGAGAGCTGTGATTGTACCAGTGCACAAGAAAGGCGACAGGAAGGAATGCAGCAACTACAGGGGAATTAGCCTACTGAGCATCCCAGGGAAAGTATACACCCGAGTACTGCAACAGCGTTTGAGGCGATATGTCGAGGAGGTGCTGGCGGAGGAACAGGCGGGATTCAGAGCTGGAAGAGGAACAATAGACCAGCTGTTTGTAATTAGACAACTGTCAGAAAAGTATTTCGACAAGAATAGAACTCTGTATAACAATTTCATAGACTTCAAACAGGCGTTCGATAGTGTATGGCAAGAGGGGCTGTGGCAGGTATTAAGGAACTACGGAGTCCCGGAGGAACTGGTGCTGCTGCTAGAGGATTTGTATAGCAAGTCGATGAGCGCAGTAAGAGTAGACGGGGAGTTAACGGAGTGGTTCAGAGTCACGGTAGGTGTGAGACAAGGATGTGGATTATCACCGGACCTGTTCAACATGCTCCTGGAAGCAATGATGAGCTTTGCGAAGAGATCGGAAAAGGCCGGCGTTCTGGTCAATGGACAGCTGATTAACAACCTACGATTTGCGGATGACATCGACCTGGTCTCAGAATCGCAGGGACAATTACAAAGGCTAACTGACAGAGTACAGGAGAGTAGTAAGAGATTTGGATTAAAAATCAACACACAAAAGACAAAAGCAATGACCATTGGGAAACAACACGAAGAGCTAGCAGTTACGCTGGAAAACGAGATGTTAGAACAAGTGACAGAATTTGTATACCTAGGAGGCCTAATAACAGAAGACGGGCAATGCACAAGAGATATAAAGCGCAGGATTGGACTTGGGTCAGCAATGTTCGGGAAATTGAATAAGATCTGGAAAACACACAACATATCGATAGAAACAAAGCTGAAACTATATCGAACATTTGTCATCCCAGTCCTGCTGTACGGCGCCGAGTGCTGGTGCCTGCGCAAAGAAGACGAAAGGAGGCTGCTCGTAGCAGAAATGAGCTGGCTGCGAAGAATAAGGGGCAGAACTAGAAGGGATAAAATCCGCAACGAAGTGATCAGAAAAGAGTTGGATCAAAAAGAAACAGTGATAGACAAGATCAGGAAAAGAAGACTCACATGGTTTGGTCATGTGACAAGAATGGACAACACCAGACTACCAGCTATGGCGCTCTACGGACATGTAGAGGGAGTGCGAAGCAGAGGAAGACAGACAAAGACATGGATGGACAATGTCATGGAGGATCTGAAAGCACAAGGAATGGATATGAGAGACGCTATGGATAAGATCAGAGACAGAGAGACTTGGAGACGTCTGGTCGAAGCCTCATCGTCGGTGTATACCTGACGGAGGAGAAAACAGAACAGAACATATGATCCCTTGGGGACTTAGATATTAATTTATTGTTATGTTATTTCCAGGAAATCAGGCCTCGTCCTTCGTTGAGTCCCTGAATGTGCCACGGAATGCGATGGCATTATTATTATTATTATTACACTGCGTTAAGCTAAACTGGTTCCACTCGTCTAGTTGTATATATTTATATATATATATATGTATGTATATATGAGACATTTTCTGGTATTAGATTAAGTTCACTTTTGGAGATGCAAGAAAATTTTTTCTTTCAGATGAATAATTTATTCATCTTATGTTGACCAGTAATGTATGTACTTAAGAAATATGGGCGCGTTTGCACACTAATATTGTAGTTTCATCAGTTTTTACAAGTTTTTTGACAACACCCAAATTAGCAATGTCCACTCAGTTACCAGACCTGTTTCTCCATACATTTTAATGAAAAATCAAAGCAACACCAAATAACTAGGCCTACATGTTCTCTGAACTACACTGTGTTACTTAACTACATTTTTTTTAGTAAACTCATAATCATCAACTCGGTAACATGCAGTACAGCATTGTCTTACACTAAAAGAAATGTCCACTCCGTTACTGCTAATTTTACTCAACAAATTAAATCCACAAAACTTAGTGGTTATGTTTCACACATGTATAGTTATGAAGATAAGTTATATACTACGGATTTTAAAAGCAATTTAGCAGTTTGGTCACATGAATCCTGGCGGAATGCGTTTTGAATGCGTTGGACGAAACTTGTCAACGTTGCCACTATCAGACCGATAGTGGCATCACGATTATCTGGACAGAGATAACGACGTTTTTTATAAAATGACTTGGTTGACAGTGTGCTATAGATCGCTGAATTTATATCCGAATTTGCAGCTGCTGATGTCTCATGCAGAAACAACTCCGACTACGGTAGGATATACATAAGTTTGTCTCTGTATACAAATGATGAATTTGCATTGTTCCATTGATTGGGCAACAGGTCTTCTCCAAGCATCTACATGAGCACCATTAATGAAATACAGTTTTATCAGTGATTCTTCTTTCTTCAAAGAGTTAAACTGCTCCTTTGCATTTGGAATATGACATTGCATATTTACCATGGAATCAGCTCGCCTCTTCAAAGACCCTCCAATTGCATTCGGTGTGCCTTTACCATGGCCAATTTAAAAAATCTCAGCTATCCCTTTCAAATCCAAGACTATAAATCCTCGTACACATCAAATAGAAATTCTGTTTATTCCGATATTGGGTGGCAGACCAATCGGAGAACAAGTGGAGGTCTGTTATTTCTGGATTTTTCTGGCGCATATCAAGAAGTATTGGCTTAAGGTGTTCCCATTTTGCAAGTGGGTCATGCCTGTACGAACTGGATATGGTAGCACATTTTATCCATTGACGTAGTCAAATTTCTCCACACCAGCCAGCTTCCTACCCATGCTCAATGCAGGTGGAAGCGGGAGGATCCAAAACTAGCATTAATGAAATGCTATTTTGTGCTGAATTACCTAACATTGCCCACTCCATTACTACTATGTCCAATCCGTTGCTGTGTAACAGGTAACGGAGTGGACAGGTAACGGAGTGGACAATTTCAACATAATATGAAACACATTTATTATCCCCAACGTTTCAGACCACATTTTCCTACCTATCAATTTGGTTCATTTAGGAGTTGAAACCTGATAATTGTTGCATACCTGAGCATCTTCAATGTAGGTTAATTCTCGGTAACGGAGTGGACGCCTATTAAACGTATCATACGTAGATTACATCTTTTAAACGAAATTGTTATCGCATCACTTCGAAAAGTCAGCATTTAAAGGGAAGTATACACAAGCACATACGTCATAAATGGTACAACTAATTTGCAGCAGGCCCAAATGTTGGTAAGTAGGTAGTAGTGCAAGGATTTATGTACGGTAACGGAGTGGACATTATTTCAGGTTACAGCTGAAAATAATTTACTTAGTCATAATAAGTACTGTTTCATTTAATGACAAACTTCTTAAATGAAAGGCGCTTCAATCCTGTTTACGAATCACATTAAGTCCTTGGAAAACTATCATCTGTAGTCGTATTTCTATAATATTTTTGCGGCAATGGGTGAAAGTGACGGTAACGGAGTGGACATTTTCAAATATAAATTCAACAGATGAAATAAACAGTAAAGCATATATCCAAAATAACTATGGAAACAATAATCTCCTCAATAGTAACTTCATAGAAATAATTGATTTGAAGAGAAATTATGGCGAGTTTGATTTTAAAAAATCGTTGTGACAACACAAATGTCTAATTAATCTAATAGCGGAAAATGACTCATATATGTATATATATGGCCATTTATTTAAGTAAGTAAGTATATTCTTTATTAAGAAGCGCTAGCAAACAAACAGCTCTGTACAAGAAAGAGATTACAGCGTATTACTTCGTATTACATTATTACAATCAATGTAACCAATTAAGAGAAAAGTTGTTACGAATGGATACAAAAAAGATACAAAAAAGAGGCTGTCTGTATAGCATCCTTGCAAGGAAGCATTTCCAGGGGCGTCTATCCCCGTAAGTCATTGGAGCAACGTCCCTTTTCTCCCTCTTCTACCCCTCCCCTTTCCCCCCCCTAAAATGGTGGCACACGCACTGACAGATCTTCCCCCATATTTCTTGGATGGAGCATTTACTCCAAGGTTTCTATGGTGTAGACGCCCCTGAGCATTTCCGAGACAAGTTATCATACTTCGGTAGCTCTCGGGCGCCATAGTATAGCGAGTGTGCTTAATAGGCGGCAGCATTGGATGTAATACAAATATACATGGCATGGAATGTGCAAAATATTGGCAAAGAGACTAGCGTCAGCATTATTACAGAGTGCTTCAAATTAGGGCGATGAAGGCAAGTAGTAAGTAGCACTGACGCACCAGCCTCCGGACTAAACCCTCCAGGGCCTCCCGCTCCTGCCCACTCGCAAAACCCCACCACACGGGCGAGCAATAAAGCATCCTACCAACTGTAGTGGCAAGTATTGTTTCTTTACCCTTGAAGAATTACAAATACCCAGAAGAAAAGTACCACATCAAACAAACAATCCCCGAGAGTCCATGCGCTCTCAAAATTCGAAGTACGTATAAGGACTGCCTTGCCTTAATTGTCAGTTGTTTATTGATATGACTCGAGAACCCAAATTTCTCATTAATTTTCTCATTATAGGCCTAGTGCCTTACAGGAATTTCACAGTTAGTGTAAGATAGTGGCAGCCATTCAAACGGGCAGCCGTGAGAAGGAACGATTCATTGAAAACGTGCACGGTCGAGCTATAGGTCGCTATGGGGTAGGCTAATCTAATTTAACCCAATGTCGACTTCTATAGCGCCGTTATAATAATGTCCAAGACAAGATAATGGTTGCCTCGAGTGAAATCGTAATTAAAAATCATAAACCATTCGTTCATTCTGGATATTTATATAGCGCCTCTTCAAGAGACCTATACTCAGAGGCGCTCCCAGCCTGCAGCCACGGCTAAATGAGAAGCCATGCGGGAAATGTTCCGTCTTTATAGAAAAACGTGTCCATTTGATTTCACATTTTGTCGCTCGAAACTGTGATTCGCCAGCTCAGTAGCTCCATCTGGCGATTATTCGCAGCGTTCTTCAAATGTTACGTAATCCACCAGCGTAGATCTGTATACCGAGCGTAGAAACTTAGGCCAGCGGTTGGGATTTTCTTTCAAATAGTTCCTTAGACTAATCTCAGAGTCAGTCGATCAGATGGCCTCCTGACTGAATGAGTCCGTAATCGTAATCTCTAAACTTCTAAAGCGCCACTCGAAGGCCAAGCGCAGGGCACCAGCCTATTCACGAGCGCTACGTCAAATTAGAGGAGGTTTGCAGAGAGTAGTCCAATTTGTCCAAAGGAGGTCCGAGTCCAGTTTCTAGAGAGCCAGATCAAGAGAGAAGGCGTAGCAGCTCTTAAGGCGGGTGTCGCTTAGGGCGAGAAGAATTGGAAGGAGGAGGATCAGATGAGTCAGGATAGGAGTACTTGAAAAAGTCAGACTTCAGTTATGAGTGGAAAGCCTGGGGTGATAGACATAGGCACTGGCAGCGATCTTGTTTGACAGGTGGGGTACACGGGACAAAACTGATCTTGTCAAAAAAGAGGTGAAACATTTTTTACGCTTATTACAAATATGTGGACCTTTTTGGTGCTTCTTCAAAAGTTGTGGGACAACTGTATCGCGTGTCCCCCCACTGTTAAAGGTGGGGTCTTGAGGTCCGAGTCCAGTTTCCAGAGGGCTTGCTTCGTGTAGGCCTATGTAGACAGAGTGAGGAGCATGTACCACAAAAGTACCAAAGTACTTAGATACAAATGTAAACCGAAACCCAGACGAATTGAGTCACAGGCATTGAGACAGGCAGACTTTCAGCCACACAGGTCACCCGACAGACTGACCGCTGTGACCGGTCCGCAGGCGCCACAGATCTGGGTCACGGCCACACTCTTCTTGGAAAGATCGGACATCACTCTGTCATTCTCCGCCCTATGGTTGTCATCTTAGTCATATATCCGGATGTGGAGATGTAGGTCAAAGCGCAAGCTTTTATATAGGCCCTACTTTTAATCAGTTACAAATTCGTATATGGACCCACACACATTGTCGGCCTTTGGTATGACTTATCAACCCCTCAGCCCCATCACAATCTCAGATCAAGAAAGCTCCCTCCGTTACGTAATAATAAGCATTTAAGACGTCTTGATTTTGACTTAGGGCCTATAGGCCTACACGTCGTGTTCCGATTTTGCTGATAGGAAATGGAAAAATTTGTTCTACAACGAAAACGAGTAGGTGACATTATAGAATATAGACGATAAAATTGCCGTTATTCGAGGTAAGCTCATCGATATCATCGATTTATAATCTTATGACTCGTAGACTACAAATTGAAGTAAGCGCATACCCTTCCAGCATACCCACATCGGGCCCACGTGGGACTGACATTTCTATACGAGACCCTTACGGGGCCCATACAAATTAATGAGAATGCTAGCAGTGTATTATGTCCAACATGATCTCCATTCAAAAAGCGAAAGTGGAGAAGAAATTGGAACCCCACTTTTTAGACCAAAGCTACGCCCTTGTTGAAGACCCTTGATTTAGGTGGATTTAAGGTTGAGGAAGAGAGAATTGCAGTAATCGAGCTTTTAGTGAACAATGGAGGCAGCAATGGTGGAGGCAGTTTTAAGGTCGAGTATGGTCCGGATGCGTCGTAGGTCACGAATGTGCATGAAGCAGAAGCGCGAGAATTTGAATCAAGATCGATGTTGTCAGAGAAGAAGAGGCAGTACGAGAATTGTAGAAAAAAGACTGGGGGTTAGACTTTGATTCATGTGGAGTTGGGGTGTACAATGAAGACTTAACTATGGGGTCCTAAGAAAGACTAGGGGGTTGAACTCCCAACCCCCGACAATTCTCAAGTAGTTGTAAATTGCGGCACCCAGCACAACCACCCAATAACTAGGTTCATAATGCAATAACCACCCAATAACCACGCAATAACCATGTGACGTCACGACCATCGTATGAGTCATCGAAACTATTGGAAATTCCCGCAGTTTTGATGACTCGCCTATGAGTCATGGGACGATTACGCTGGTTGGGAATTTCCTATAGTTTCTATCAATCTAGTTTTATGAAAGGGTTTAAAGGCATGAATGTCCATAATAAAATGGATACACGAACTGATTTCAAGAAATCGCTTAGGCCTAAAGGAATAAATGTCTATAATAAAATGGACTATTCGTCAAAAACCGTTAAAGAACTACAAAATATCGCTCGAGAGAGAGGTATGGTTGGTTATTCAAGACTGCGAAAAGCGGAACTCGTAGCATTAATGTCGCCTAGGCCTGCGATCAATCCGTTAGACGCTCCGGTTCCGGACATTAAAGTTCCAACGCTTGTTCCAGGTAAGTATACGTCTCCGTCTGATACTTGGAAATCTTCTGTTAGTAATGTTTGGAATGAGATGAAGACTAAGGTTAGGTCTGTTATTAATTCTTTTGCGGATCAGTGGGTTAGTTCCATTCCTCCAAAGGAAAAGAAACCCGTGAATGAAAGATTGGAATCGTTGAAGTCGAGGGTTTCGAGTATTTTTAGTAAAATCAATAAAAACAAGTTCGAAATCCGAGAGACCGCGAAAGCTATTAAGGGTTTTACTAAGCGATACACGATCGATTCCACCTGTTCCATCGATGTCAAATCTTTTCTCAACGCTGTAAGGCCCCAAGTAGTCAGTCTGTTAGCGAAAAATCGTGGGGTAAAAGTTCAATTCAATCTTAGTTGCGTAATGAAGAAAGTAGATATTAAATCCGGGGAAGAAGTCGAAGCCGAACCTAATTTTAAATCAAAGACCGATATCATTTTAGACGCAACCGACGTGTGTGAAATATATAGCAACGCAGTGGATAAAATTAAGGAGAGCATGGCAAGTTTTCAGATGAGAGGTAGCAATTGGCGGTTTAAAGCCGTTATGAAGTTGGATATCGATACAGTGGTATATAAGCCATTGAAAGGTAGTTCTTATATTCCACTTCCCGAGTATTTAGCTAATAAAACGGCTATTATTAACCTGAAAAACGACGACGAAGAATGTTTTAAATGGTGTATTACTAGAGCGCTGAATCCAACGGATAAAAACCCTCAAAGAATCACAAAAGATCTAAAAGAACAGTCTAAGAAACTCGATTGGAAAGGTATTGAATTCCCGGTTGCTGCTGACGCTAATATTATGAATAAGTTTGAACGTAACAATAACGTTAGCGTTAACGTATTCGGCTACGAAAAGGATGTATATCCATTATATATATCGAAGCACGAAAGCGATATCTGCGTAGATCTAGGCCTACGGATGGGCGATGAGCAAAGCTCTACCAACTCATGGGTTTAAATGGATGAGCGATAACGAGCTGAACGATTGGAGAAGCATTACCGAACGAGATGGGGTGGGGTGCGTGTTAGAAGTCGATCTTGAGTATCCTAAGGAATTACACCACCTGCATAACGATTACCCTCTAGCTCCTGAGAGTATAAAACCCGCAGGATCGGATGTAACGAAACTAATTCCGAGTTTAAACGATAAAAAGAAGTACGTAGTTCATTACGGTAATTTAAAGTTGTACGAAAGTCTCGGTTTGAAGATAACGAAAATACATCGAGGGTTAATATTCGAAGAAAGCGCTTGGCTGAAAAAGTATATCGACTTGAATACGGAATTGAGAACGAGAGCTACTAACGATTTCGAGAAGGACTTTTTCAAGTTGATGAATAATAGCGTCTTCGGTAAGACTATGGAATGTATCGAGAATCGAGTTGACGTACGATTGGTGTGCGATGAGAAGGAAGCTACGAAGCTCGCGGCGAAACCAAATTACGACGGTCGAACTATTTTCGATGAAAATCTGATCGCCGTTCATATGAAAAAGACCAAGTTGTTCTATAACAAACCGATATATCTAGGTATGTGTATTTTAGACTCGAGTAAGACTTTAGTCTATGATTTCCACTATAATTACATCAAGACTAAATACGGAGATAGGGCTAAGCTTTTATTCACCGATACGGATTCGTTGGCGTACGAAATAAAGACCGACGATTTTTACACCGATATCGCCGACGATGTTCGAAGTAGGTTCGACACGAGCGAGTATCCGAAAGATCATCCATCATGTATCGAAACCGGAGTTAATAAGAAAGTTATTGGTATGTTTAAAGATGAAGCGGCAGGAAAACAGATCGAAGAGTTCGTTGGATTGAGGTCGAAGTTGTACTCGTACAGGCTTTCTGGTGAAGATCATAAGAAATGTAAGGGTGTGAGGAAAAACGTGGTTAGTAAAACGATAACTCACGAAGATTACAAAGAGTGTGTGTTCACGAAAAGAGAACAGTTAAGGAAAATGAACGTTATTCGCTCGTATCATCACGACATTTACACCGAAGAAGTAAATAAAGTCGCGCTGTCGGCCGACGACGACAAACGAGTGATTCAGCAAGACGGTGTCCACACTTTAGCATATGGACATTATTCATTGAAAACTGCTTAAAGAATAAATATAATAACATAAAATGGAAGTCTCTAAAGTGTGTTCCAAATGTAAAATGGAAAAAAGCTTAATCGAATTTCATAAAGATAAATCTACTAAGAGCGGGTATTATCCTAGTTGTAAAACGTGTACATATATCAAAGCGAAGGAACTTAGACAAAAATACTCGAGACTAGAGACTAGGGAAATAAAAGATAAAAAAGTTTGCGGTCGATGTAAGAAAGAAAAGAACATATTAGAATATGTAAAAAATAGATCTCGTAAAGATGGGATAGATAATACATGTAAGGAATGTAAATATAAATATAATAACGCGTATTCTGAAGCCCGAAGGCGATATGACTCAGGGTTTAAACTACTTAAAAATATGAGGAGAAGGCTTGGTCTCGCATTAAGAGGTAAGTCGAAATCACAAACGACGCGGCAACTTATCGGTGTTGACTTTGAAATATTTACTAAATGGATTGAATTTCAGTTAGAAGAAGGAATGACTATGAAAAATTACGGTTCGGTTTGGCATCACGATCATGTTTTACCAATATCATCGTTCAACTTGCTAGATGAAGAAGAACTTCTTAAAGCTATGAATTGGAAGAATATACGCCCGTTGCTAGCGGTTAAAAATATCCAAAAATCAAATAAAATAGATCGCTGGCTATATGTAATGCAGGAAGTAAAAGCGTATTACTTTATAAAACATTTAGATGAAATATTAAAATGAGTTATGCAACTGTGAAAAACATAGATGTTGAAGGCGTAGTTCTTCCAAATCAACCGTTAACGAATTTTGAATTATTGGATGCCGCGAAGAAGCTGAATATTCCGAATTTTAGAGGTGTGTTCTTACGAGACGAGCTGCCGAAAATACCTAGACGGATTGAGTGCGGGATATTGAACCTAGACGATTCTAATGGGGTAGGCTCCCACTGGTGTAGTTTTTTAAAGAACGGCAACGATAAGTTATATTTCGATAGTTACGGTCTTCCTCCTCCTACGGAACTGTTAAAGTATTTACGGCGCCCAGTGTTTTATAACAGCGAACGAATACAGCCTGGTAATGAACTGTTTTGCGGTCATTTGTGTTTGTATGTACTGAAGAAAACGTTCAACGACGGATGCGAGTTTCAAGAAATCATAAACGACTTGCATTAAACTAATAAATAATCTTATTAAAAAACAATGCCAGTAGATAAATTTGGACATACAGATTCAGGATCTACGCAAAGAATAATTGCCGGTGGTGTTACTCTTAGTCAAGTAAATGCTAGTTTCCTTCGAATGGATGGAGCAAACCCGGCGACTGGAGATCTAAAAATGAGCGGCTACACGATAAAAGGTTTACCTACAACGAATATTTCAGAAGCAGGAATGGATGAGGCTCTAAGTCGAGGACAAGCCATAGATTTGTTAACGAATCGCGGCGATTTACCGTCCAACGATAATCTAAAAGTGTCTAAAACCGGTGATACCATGACTGGCGACTTACTCTTAAGCATCGGTAGAGCGCTTACGCGGAGGATGGGATGTAAGGATTTGGCTGGAAATAAAGCTTTTATTATATTTTTAGGAAATACAACGAATAAAATAGAAGGTCGATTAAACCAGCCAATTATATCGCAATCGACGGATGGATTCAGTTTTAGAATAAATAATGAAACCGTCTTAGAGATGGTTAAGTCAATGGATGGCACTCCTCCGTCTAAAATAAATGTGCATAAGCCCATCTTTATGCATGGCGCACACATTACAGGCCTACGCGATCCCAGCGGTGATGGAGATGCAGCGACTAAAAAATATGTCGATGCATCTGCAGTCGGACCCGCGTTTAGCGTTTACACTATATCTCAACAAGCCATACTCGCTGCAACTCACACAATAGTTTCTTTCGATAGTGTAAGATTCAATACCGATAGTAGTGATAACAGTACAGGACCGACTCGTTTCACTCCTGGTAAAGCCGGATACTATATCGTTACGACGTACATAGAATTTTGTAGCGCGAGTAATACCGCTTTTGCTAACGTCTTCCTATATAAAAACGGGGTGTCGCACATGCAAATTGCGGGTGGAGGGGGTACGGGAATTGCGCATAACAATTCAACCGGTAGTACTATAGTTTTTCTAACCGGTACCGATTACCTCGAGATATTCGTTTATTCGTCCATCGCCACACCCATAATAGCTAGAGACTTTTCAGCGGCATTCTAGCGACCTTAAACTAAGTCTGTAATTTTAACTGTAGAAACCTATCGCGTGTATACAAACGATAGGTTTCTAAAAATGTAGAAATCTTATCATTGAGAAGACTCTTCGCTTGGGTGTGCAACTGCATCGATAGTTTCATCGTATGCTCTCGAAGTCTCTTTATCGATCTCACAGATTCCATCGTACACCGTAATTTCGTATCTGTTTCTCCATACTTTTCCGTTATAATACAATATTAGTCGAGCGTTTTCTCTGTGAGCTTTAGCCGCTTTATGCATCGACGAATACTCGATGGTCTCACCCGTTTCCAAGTCAAAAATAACGACTCGTTTCGGGTTGTTTCTGATACCTTTCAATCTATCGTATCTACCATCGTCATTATATTCTTTTCGACGATCTTTCCAATATTCTTTTTGATATTCTTTTAGATATTCTTTTCTCGTTAATTTCGGTTTACCTAACAGGGAGTTGTCCGCCGGAATCAATCCTTTCTCGATCAGCAGCTCTACCAATTCCGGTTTGTTGAGATGAGTGGCGCTTTTAATCTTATTCTCTTTCGCTAACTTGTGTAATTCTGGCAGTTTCATTTTATATATTACAAGATTGTCTTTAAACATGAAATACATTTTTCATACAGACGATTAGTACACCACGCTCATTTTCTGTCCATCCGACTGGAAGTTTAACAACTTATCCGAAATTAAAACCGCGTAACCTTGGGTATCGGCTGGGACTGCGGCGTTGAAAGTAGCTTTGATTTGGATATCGACGACCGACGATTTAAGTCTTTCCGACTGTTTACTAACATCGAAAACTATGAGCGGATATAGATCTTTGTAATCGGCTGGAGTGATGTTACTTTGCGTAATCAACGGATCCATTCCGTAGAACTTTTCGCTGAACGACGCCGCGTCTCTATAAGCTCTCGAAAATTTCTGGTTGGGAAAAGATAGATCGTAGTCGACCGCTGGATATCTCTCTTGATTCATCATCACGTACATGTTTTTGAGGTTGCAATGATCGAAAATCGACGGGTTATGTTCTTGGTTGCCGTCGCTTCGAGCGGTTTGAAATCCGACGACTATCCACCTAGGTTTTTCAGGAGCCGTCTTAACGCTAAGACGCCAACTAAAAGTAGTCGATTGAGGGACCGATATAGTGTCGCATTGACGAGCTCGATATGCAACTGGTACCGATGCCTTCGATTCGATAGTTTTGTACAATTGCATCTTCTCCATATCCGCGGGAGTAACGTGCGGCATAAACCACGAGATTTTCACGACGTCGACTTTTGCAGCATCCGCGGCAGCGTGTCTAAAAATAGCGTCGTCATCCGATTTGCGAACCATCGTTAGTGTGTGCTTAAAACCGTACACTATTTTATCGTAATCCTCGCAGAATCCGAAAATATGTTTCAGGGGCACGACGAAACTAAACGTTCCCTTAGTCGTTGGTTTTCGAATAAGATACGCCTGTCTGATCGCGAAACCTGCGTTATCCGCTATAACCGCGGTTGCATCAGTATCTTTGCACCATAACTGATTAAGACCTTGCGCTTTGGCGAAGTCGTCCGGATATTTAAGCAAACCAAGCATCGTAGTTGCTTGTCCTGGGTGAAATACCGTTTCGATATCTTGATTCGATAGGGAATACGCGATTTGGCTGAAAAGATGCAAGAGTCCGTTGTTTGCGAGGGCTGCGGCGTCACCATTAGCGTACGCCGTATTCATTCCATCTCCTTTAACCAACCTACCTTCAAAAAGCAAGTAAGATTCGGCGGGATGGCAAAATAGATCTTGGGTTTCGATATTTATGCGAATCTCACCGGGTGTGTTAAAAGTCGTTCTCGCTGCTGGTTCGTATTCGTGCCATTCGTATTTTTCGATTCCTTCGTCGACTTCTGTGGGTTCTGTAATGTTTAGAATATTCGATTGCATTTTAATTACTAAAGATTATTTATTTAAACTCACGCGAGTTTCAATCCCGCTCCGTTTTTGTTGAGACCACGCACGAGATCTCGAATGGACACGGCATGCGAAGAAGGCCTGTTAAGTCCGTCACCGGCGAGTATCTTATTAATATCAGTAGTTCCTACATCGTTATCGATTAGCCGTGCTAAGATAGCCGCATTCGATTGCGTAAGCGCTGGTATCGTTTCGACCTTTTGGTTTTCGACTACGTGAGGCGCTAGAACCGACGATGCTAAGAGTTTAGCCGCGGCTTTATCCACCAAGCGTTTACCCGCTTCTACGGCTGTATTCTTTCCAACTTGTAGCGCCTTTTTACCCAACTCTCTCGCGGCGTCTTTACCAGCGCTAAGGGCGGACGATGCGACTCGTTTACCGACATCCGAAGTGAAGAGCTTCTTGAACACTCCCGTAATAGTATCCATTATTCCCGCTCCTCCTATAACGTGTTTTCTCTTAATTCTTCTATTAGCGATGACGAGCATGTTTTATAATCGCAATATTAAGTTTTTATATCCAGTTCGATGTTAGAATTACGAATGTTTATTTATATTCTAATGTTAATATAAAAACAACACGAGAATATAAAATGGATTCCTACGAAGAATATGTTGAAAAATCGGCCGGCTCATTTTTAACTCTGGCTTCTAATAACGCAAAGATTATATCCCTTTTTATTTCCGAAGTGAAAGACGCTTGTAGTGAATTCGTAACCGACGTTTTCGACCTAGTCGGAGACGCTTCAGAATGTAGCGAGTATAGCGACAGCGAGTGTAGCGACAGCGAGTATAGCGACAGCGAGTATAGCGACAGCGAGTGTAGCGACAGCGAGTGTAGCGATTGCCACTACATTAAAGTAGTCTCTAACGCGGAGAATAATACTGAAGAGATCTCAGATTATAACTCGGATTACGACTCGGATGAGCTTACTAAAAAGATCGTTGCTAATGAATTCGAGTCGATCATTCACGACCTTAAGAACAAGCTCAATAGCTTGGAAAAGAGGTATCTCACGGCGAAGGTTGCGTTTCATGACCGTATGAACCACGAAATATGGGAGATCTTTACGACAACGACATTTATGTAAACGATATTCTGTAACTAAAGCGAGTTACAGAATCACACGACCGTAACTCTTCAAAGTTTTTTTATAATCGCAACATTAAGTTTTTATACCGTTCTTCGTTGATAACGTTTTGTCTTAATAGTTCATCGCATATACCGACGATCTCGTTTCTCACTCCCGTATTACCCGCGTCGTAGCTAGCGAATCGTAGACTCAACATTTCTACTAAAGCATTCGGATCTTGAGGAATTACGACGACTCCTCTACCCATCTTCGGCGTCTGTTTTCCAGACTTCATTTCCCATATCGGTTTAATGATATTTTTATACTTTTCGCTTCTAGACGATTTAGGTTTACTCGGATTGTTAGGTTGCCTCATAGCATTCGTCGCGTCTAGAATCTCGACGTAATCGGACATATCGCTGTCGTCGTAAATCGAACCGTTCGGTTTAGCCATAGTCACTAGCTCCCAAAGTCCTGGAGTACCTGTATAAGTCTTCTCTCCGACTATTATATCGTCGTTCTGGAACGATACGCGTGTGTCTCCGATATAAAATTTCCCGTCTTTTTTTGAATTTAGACCGAACGTCGTATCGGTAGACTTTTTATTAGAAGCGTATTGGGACA
This sequence comes from Allolobophora icterica, assembly GCA_963556255.1. Lineage (NCBI taxonomy): Eukaryota > Metazoa > Annelida > Clitellata > Crassiclitellata > Lumbricidae > Allolobophora > Allolobophora icterica. The sequence goes on from OY744614.1 coordinate 30,484,333, forward strand.
AGTATTTCGTTGCCACGTCTCCTAATTCTAACATTCTAACGTCTTCTACAGGATCCTCATAAGCCTCTATCGAGGGATACTGTGGAAGCTGTATGGCTTTTAACGACGACGATATCGACGCGGGAAGCGCTTTTAGAGCGTTAGTCGTGGCTGCTGAGTTTTCCTTAATAGTTGATAACAAAGCGTTTTGTTCTTTCGATAAGGTCGATTGCGAGTCTACGATCGGCTTGTACAACTTTACCAAATCTCGCTGCAGTCCTATATCGCCTAGTTTCTCGGATAAATAATCTCGTTGAATGTTTTTCTTCGTCTTCAGAAACTCTTCGACGATAAAGTCTCTTTTGGTGGGATCGTTAATCTTTAGAAATGACATTTTTTAAATAGGTGGTATAATGTTTTAAAGCGTTTTTGGAACACGCGTTAAAACATTGAAATGAAACGCGATAACGAACGTGATTTTACACACGTTTTACGTTTACGTTTTACGTTTTATGTTCTATGTTTTTCGTTTTACGTTTCACGTTCTACGTTTTCCTTCGATTTCGCAAACGCGTCCTTCAACGACTCGGCTATAGTTTCTCGGCTATTTCTCGATTTTCTGATTTCTTCTTTCATTTCGTTAAATTTCACGCGTTCGTTTAGAATTAACGAGTATTCCTCGTCTGAAATATTACCGTCTTCCAAAGCTTTCGAGATGTAGTGACTGATGGTGTTGAGTTTCGCTTCAGCCAACGTTTTAATATTTTCGTGCTTCTCCGCCTTTGGCGTGAGCTTTCTGTTGATTACGCGCCCGATCACGCTGAAAACACCCGCTCCTACCCGAGTACTTGTAGACCTAACGCGATAGGTGCCGCGACTATCGTAGACAGAACCGTGATTGCCGAAGCAGTTGAGCCCAACGCGACTAGAGTCGATATACCGTCTACTACGTTGATAATCCTAACGCCTTTACGATACTTTTTACCTAGAGTCTCTCTTTTTTTGAGTTCCCGCTCGAGCTCTTGTTGAATTTCAGTGATTTTCGAAAGTCGGAAAGCATGGGCGCTTCCATCGATTTTCAATGGGATCTCCATTCTTTTTATAATAACGCGATATAATTTTTTAAACTGCGATATATTTTTGGTAATTAACGAAACATAACGAATCGCCTTCGATTATACTAACTACGGAATCGGAGTCGTTTTGAATAGTAATTTCGATGTCTTCTACTTGTCCGATAACGACTCCATCTCGTAGACTGCAGCCGCTCGCTTCGATTTCCTGTCTAAGCGAAACTAAACACGACCCTTTAGTCATTCGAACACCTAGTCCTAGCGCTACCGTAGCTGTTTCTCTAGGTTGAATCGTTATCAGTTGTTGCGTAAAAATCTCCCATCTTAGTCCACCCAGTTGTCTGCAGGGCGTATGCGTCACTCTTTTCAACGTCCAACGCACCTCTTTCGGTTGGGTTCTAACTTCGACTCGACGAGCGGGTTTCGTTATAAATTTATGGATAGGTCTGTTGAATCCCGACATTTTATTTATACGAGGATTATTTTTAAAGCAACATACCGAGAATCGGAATATCTCGGAATGGCGAATTAGGACCTAGTAAAAACCCGCTACCCGTTTTCATATACAACCCGCTACCCGTTTTCATATACAACCCAGCTCCAATCGAACCACCTTTCGGCCACGGAGACAGATACAACCCATTTCCTTCCTGTCTTACTTTACAACTCAAGTCTTCTTTTTTAACGTACAATACTCCCGATCCGCTTATTTTATCTACAACTTTCGATGCAGCTGCGGAACCTATACCCGTTAAAGCGCCTTGTGCTAAACTAGGCAGTACGCTTGAAAGAAGAAATTTTCCAGCAGTAGCTAGAAATGGTAATAGAGCTCCGATAAAACCGCCTTCGACTTTCATATTATGCTCTAGTTGCGTTTTACTCATTTTGATCGTCGCGCCCTTTCCGTTCTGACAAGCTTTCTTCATTTTGTTAATTTGCGCTTTCGTAAAAGCTAAGACGTGGTCTCCATCCATATCATCGTGAGATAGTCTAATACTGACGCCATCGATTCCCGCTTCGAGCGCTCGTTTAATCTTGGTTTTTTGTCCTTCCGAAATATTAACGCGCATGTCTGTGTACCGACTCATTTTATATATAACTAAGATAAACTTTTAATATTCACACTTCTCTTATATGAAACTTGATCGACATCGCTTCCCCTCTAATGTTAATTAGTTTTCCATTTTGGTCGGTAAGTCTCGTTTCCATCGATGAAATCGTATTCATCGTAACGGGGAGATAAATTAAATTAGCTGGGATTTGGATGATCTTATAACCAGGTCCAACGGTAGGAAAAAACGAATATATCACGTTCGTCGTCGATCCATTCGAGTACGAACCCCCGATTATATCGCTAGTTACTCGAAAGCTGTCTATATTCATTATGTTCACAATATTCTCCGATTCGTTATACCCAGCTATGTATAGACGACTTTCGAAACCTAGAACGGTTCTAATCGAGTTCGCGGTTCTAAAATCGACCTCATAATTCTGCGCGATAGTCAACACCGCCTTCAACGTGTTGGTGTTTGCTTCTAACGTAATGTAATATTCTTCGTTTCCGGCATCGTAATGGCCGTTCTCTTTCATGATTTTCTTCACGTAGTCGTTTATATCCTCGAGCTCATAGGACCCTTCCGGAATATCTACGTCGAACCACGTCACGCCATGATCCGGCGAATACCGGAAGTTGTTGTTGCTCGCGTCTATGTTAGGAAACACGTAGTAAGTATACAAATCGACTAGAGCCATTTCATACTTTTTGGTTTTATCTAGTTCGATTACAGGATTGTTCCTCGTTATTATTCGTGCGGTTCTGTCCTTTTCGTTACCCACTAAAATGTAAAACGACGATTTAGGATTCGTGTTAGTCGCAGTCTGTGCTGTGTTCACCTGTATCTTCACGAGGAGTTCTTCCATTTTTACTAGTACATTTTATTTTAATTCAGGGATGTAAAATTCATCTAATCCACAACGGTATTTACCGCTGCTCCTTTCACTCGTTAAGTCGATAACTACGAATTGATGCGGTTGTTTCCACGACTCCACGCATAGTTTTTTAAATTCCTCTATAGACATGTCCGTACTTACATGATCGTTGTAGATATGGGAAACGTTCTTCATGTCTTGGGGAAATAAACAAATAAAGTTTGCGTTCTCTCTGATAGTCTGCCTAGGCAATTTAAAATAATTCTGGGCGAGGTACAAACAGTCGACGTTACTATGCCTGCCCCTAATATAATACGTTTCGCATTTGTTCTGCTTTTCTAATTGTAAATCATCAAAAATCATCAAGTTCTTCTTGTCACGGCTCAACTCTCTCGGATCCGGTACATCTTCCGCGGATTCGTAAAATCTGCATTCGATATCCGACTTGTCTCTTAAATTTTTCGCTATCTCTTCAACAACGCATGCTGGAGAAATATTAGACCTCATTATCTCATCTCGAATGTTAAACAGCTTGATGATCGTTTCTTTTGGTAGTTTTTCTTCGAATGCCTTCTTAAGAATTTTGTACTCCGGTTGAAATAGAGATTTTCCGAATACTTGCAAATTGTCATAGTCGAGCCATCCGGGTCTCAAAAGTAAGTTTAACAATAACGTCGTCTTACCACATCCCGATTTTCCTACTATTACACCCCTTATACTTTTAGGTAATAGGTTGATATTAAATCTTTTCAACGATAAATCGTTCCACGTTAAGTCTTTCACCTCCATTTTAAATATATAAAACTTCTATATTAAAACTGAAATGTATTGCGTAAAGTGTAAAAGACAGACTGAAACAAAAGATATACAAGATGTCGTGGCTAAGAATGGGAGACCCATGCAACGAGGTGTATGCGTTGTATGTGGGAAAACAAAAACTCAATTCGTAAAAGGAACCACTGCGAAAGGCGGAGATGTAGTTGGTTCGTTGAATGCAGCCACTAGTAAGATAAAGTTACCTTGGGCTAAATATCCAGGTGAGATGCATCTTCCAGGTCACTCGTTTACAGGACCCGGGACAAGACTAGATTTGAGACTGAATCCCGACGGCACTCCTAAAGATTGGAGTAACCCCATCAACAGAGTAGATAACGCGGCTTACCATCATGATTTGGCTTACGATCGACACACTGATACGGCTTCTAGGAATGTTGCCGATAGAGCAATGATTAATGATTTGAATAATATTCCTAATCCTACTATCCGAGAGCGTATGGAGAGAGCGGTAGTTAAACCTATATTGTCTGTTAAATCGAGTCTCGGGTTAGGTTTAAAAAAAGCCCCGATCCGAAATGGACTGATCAATTAGCGGATGAATTGCATAAACCGGTAGTAAAACATTTTAGAAAGAGAAAAGTGTACGTTAGTGGGATAGATGAGATATGGGCTGCTGATTTAGTTGATATGCAAGCCTTCGCTAAAGAAAACGATGGTGCGAAATACCTATTAACCGTTATAGATGTGTTTTCAAAGTACGGATGGATCGTGCCATTGAATGATAAGAGTGGGAAATCTACAGCAAGCGGCTTCTTGAAGATACTCGAGAGTGGACGAAAGCCTGTTAAATTATGGGTAGATAAGGGGAAAGAGTTTTATAACAAAGACGTTAAGAATTTGCTCGAGGTGTACTCTACGGAGAATGAAGAAAAATCTTGCGTTGTCGAGAGGTGGAACAGGACGATGAAAGATAAAATGTTTAAGTACTTTACAGCTAATTCGACGAGAAGATATATCGACGTTTTAGACGGAATGGTTAGTAATTACAACAATACAAGACATTCTTCCATTAAAATGACTCCCGCTAAGGCTAGTATGAAAACGAATGAAAAGACTGTATTTATGAATTTATACGGCGAAGAGGTCTCACAGCCTATTACACCTAGATTCTCGATCGGAGATAAAGTCAGGATAACTAAAAAGAAGAATATCTTTTCGAAAGGATATACACCCAGATGGACGGAGGAAGTTTCTATAGTATCCCAGGTTCAATACACGGATCCTCCAACTTATAAGATTAATGATTCTAATGGTGAGGAGATACAAGGCTCATTCTATGAACAGGAGCTACAGAAGACGACTCAAGAAATATATAGGATCGAAAAAGTGATTAGAAAACGTGGGAAGAAATCACTCGTTAAATGGTTAGGATATTCAGACTCGTTCAATTCTTGGGTCGATAACGATAACTTGATTAATCTATAATCAGAAACTGCAAGAAATTATTCCCAGCCCGCGTAATCATCCCACGACTCATCAGAGCGCACAATCTGATCGATACCGCGGGGATTTCCAATAGTTTCGATGACTCATACGATGGTCGTGACGTCACATGGTTATTGCGTGGTTATTGGGTGGTTATTGCATTATGAACCTAGTTATTGGGTGGTTGTGCTGGGTGCCGCAATTTACAACTACTTTCTCACCCTGAGGAGAGGCGTGAATCAAAAGTAGGCCTATACAGTATACACCAAGATTGCGGATGGGGGTGGGGGGCAAAGGCGAAGGTAGCAGACGATGCGTAAGTCGATAGGTGTATGGAAGGGTCAAGGATCTTTTGATTTGATCAGGAAGGCCTTGGATGATGAATTCTGTTTTGGAATGGTTGAGGCAGCGGAGATTGGATGACATCCATTAATTGTGAGATCGAGTTAACCACGTTGAGTATTTGTGTGGTGGAGGTGGAAAGAGCTTGGAAAGAAAGACATGTAGAGTTGGGTATCGTCTGCGTAGAGGTGGTGGTCGATAGAGGAGGATTTTATTAGATGGCTGAAAGGTGTGGTATACCGTATACACGATGAAGAGTGGACCCACGAAGGAGTCTTGAGGGACACCACAGTTACAATGACAGTTTATACTTGAACCCAAACAGCTACCCCATCGCCTCAACTTGGGTCCAGTGTGATTAATTATGGGCAAATCGCAGGCTTCAGAGCCTTCAATTACAGAAGGCTCTGGTAGGCGCCGTTTTCTGGTGTGCAATGTGTGTGTCACCGATGCTACTTTCCAACACATCACCAACGACAAGAACGTCGTTAAAATTAAACCGCAGATGCGCATGCGCATCGCGAGGGTTTTTGTTTCAACAAGAATCTTTATTATGCAGCCAGGGGCGTAAGCCGCGTAACTTTGGTCCTTGTAGTAGGTACAAATTTTACATACACGAAGCAAGGCGGAAACTGCGATCTCTGGGAAGGCACAATAATAACATATTGATTGGCAGGGGCGTCTACACCATAGAAACCTTGGAGCAAATGCTCCATCCAAGAAATAGGGGGTGGGAGATCTGTCAGTGTGTGTGCCACCATTTGGGGGAGGAACGGGGAGGGGGAAGAAGAGGGGAAAAGGAACGTTGCTCCAATGACTTAGGGGGGGGGGGGGGTAAACGCCCCTGTTGATTGGCATTATTCAAAAAGTGGGGTACGGTATCCCGTCCAAAAGTGGGGTACGGGTACCCCTCGTACCCCCACATATTACGCCTATGTATGTAGCCATTTTTGGCTACTGAGTTTTATTTACAGAATTTAATTAATGTTCCTGTTAATACCAACCACTAGGCCTATCTTTGGCCACCAGTTTTCACCAATGGTGCCGTTCTCTTTAGACTTAGGCCAACGACGTTGAGCAAGGTTGACTCGAGATGATCGCAAGCTGTTGACAGTGTAGAATTTCTTTTCACCCCCAGTTTCTTTCTTAAGCGCTGCAATCGAGAAGCAGGCCCAAACATGATTGGGTGCCTGGGGCACAGTCGAGTAACCGTAACGTTTCGAGCTGGACGGGACAAAACCTCACATTGCCTGATTATTATCGTTACGATTCTAAATATTAGTTATTCTTTGCTATCTTATGCTTCGAGGTCACTATCCAAAACTCTATAAGCTCGTACGTTGGTCTCAAATAAGTAATTACACTTTACCCAAACGTACATCATTAAATTACAGATATTCGATAATTAATTGAACATACACAACAATAAAATCATTTAATGCAATGTAAAATATGGAAATATTAATCAACGAAGCGGGTAATTAATCCGGGTCAATTTCTACCCCAGAAGTCATAGCGCGCTTTTTATTTATGTATTCCGCGGCGCGCCTAAATAAGCAATCGCACCGAGCCCGGTAAGTTAAATGTCCAGCTTTAAAGTCTTACAGCGGTATCGCATATTATGAATATTCAGAGGACTTTATGGCCCTAATCAGCTGTCTTTTCAGACCATGAAGACACTGGTGTCTTTCGAAGCACAACGCAGGACTCGTCTCCAAATGATGTGTAAATATCAGTTGAAATTTTCTGTTTCAGACCATCGAGATAATTTTAACTGTTTAAATAGAAGCAAATGTAACAAACTTAGTGAAAATGTTTTGCTACATTTGGTCATAGTCACCACTGTAAAGTGTAAACCGTTTATCCTCTGTGGAATGGGAGCTGTCGGCCTACCAACAGTGAGCTAAACTCCTTAGAATAGGCCTACACTTAGGCCTACACTCTGCACTATGTAAAATTTTCAAAATATGTCGTTACAGTGTTGTAGGGCCTATCGGTTCTGTACTTTATGCGTGAAAATAATATTACAGACTGTTGGTTGTCTAGACTCTAGAAGACTGCGATTTATTCAGAAATGTCTTCACACATAGGCGTAGACTTAGGGGGGGGGCAGCAGGGGCACGTGCCCCCCAATAATTGAGATGGGCTGTACCTTCAATGCAATAAGTGTAGAATGAATAACCAAATGCCCCCAATATTTTGGACAAGTTAACGCCAGTGCCTTCACATGATAACGATGTTGTCAGATTTCTATATGTGTTTTCTCTCAAGCACCATAAGTAGGCCTAGGAGTTTTTTGTTTTGTCTTTCATATTCTTCTTGTTCTGTGCTACCAATGTTTGGTGAATTAAAGATTGACATAGCCTAAGCTAGGCCTACTTCCACGCTGATAGCCTAGGCTATAGGTTAACAATAACTACTGTTTAAATAGCGTGTGAGAGGAGGCAAGTTGTGCATCAATGGGTCTCGACAGCAATAAGAATATAAGATACCCGGTACAACTAAATATTGGATACTCGCTATCATCAATTCCTGGCGCCAGCCATATGGCGGCGATGGGTATGAATAAATGGATCTCCATTGTCCTCTGTCATTTATATACATCATAAGTAAAAATAACTAGCGCTCGTGAATAGGCTGGTAGGCCTACCCTGCGCTTGGCCTTCGAGTGGCGCTTTAGAAGTTTGGAGATTACGATTTGTCAAGTCCATTGCTCCCTTAATTAGTTTTAGTCCAAACGCTGTTATGTCCTCATTTATATTGTTTATTCAGCGTAGTCTTTGTCTGCATTTGTTCTTTTTCGGAAGTTTTTCCTTCGAATTTGTTTGGGATTCGGTGTACTAGCATTCTCTACATATCCAAACCATCGGATCTTCGTTGAACGACTTTGTTTAGCAAAGCTCTTTGAATATCTATGATTGTCTTATGTAAGCTTAATCGTTTCTTATTTTTTGTAGTCTGGGAAGTGTGATCTTCCGCAGCCAACTCATTTCGGCTGAAAATGTAAACAAGTTGCGTCTGTGACAGCCTGTATCTATCAAATAAACGAATACTTAATTGAATTGAGAATTCTTTCTTCATCTTGCTTTCGCATTGCACGTCCAACATTCAGATCCACAAAATCGTTTGGAAACTCCGCGTATGATCGCTCCTGTGTTTACAAACTGCGCGGTGGTGCTTCTTACGCCACCCGGTGCGGCGAAGGATCATGCTGATACTGCCGCTGCTGGCTTGGCAGAAGCGGCGGCGCGGTGCGAATGTTGCGTTTGGGTTTCGTCGTCGTTGAGATCGTATTTGGATTAAAATCGTTGCCGCCTGAAATAATGTCTCTGATCTCGCGGCCGCCGAAATCCGGTCCAGGAAACGATGGGAGATAAGAACAGCGGAAGGTCGAAGACGACGGGTACCACCGTCAACCAGAAGATGAAGATCCTTCGGAAGGTCGTCGGTGGCCTGCGATCGTCCGTCGCTGGTGCTGGCTCACAGAGACAGGATTCGGGAATGATCGAAGAGACGCTGCGCTCAGAGCACTTCCAAATAGGCAAGGTACGATCGACGCCCTTGTCTTGTCCGTCTGCATTGTCCTTCTGTTAAATTCTGGTTGTCAAGAATTCGCTTGTGTCTCGATCTCTACGCGCAGCTACCCTGTTTGTGTCTTTCTCGCTCGTTTTGTGACTGTCTGCTGCTCTGCTTGTGTTTACGTGTGTGTGTGTGTGTGTGTGTGTGTGTGTGTGTGTGTGTGTGTGTGCGTGTGCGTGAGAGAGAGAGAGAGAGAGAGAGAGAGAGAGAGAGAGAGAGAGAGAGAGAGAGAGAGAGAGAGAGAGAGAGAGAGAGGACATTGTTGATAGTAAGAGGTTTATTTTGTGTCACTGGAGGGAGCTAGATTTGAGTGGTGCTGAAAATGCAAAGTTTGCAAGATTTGACTGTAATTAATAGCCAAATGCAATTAAGGCTCAGGGTGGGATGGGCTGGTCAGGAAATCAGTCAGAGAGGACCTGAAATGGACCCTGAAATGGACCCTGACCCATCACAGTGTCAGCTGCAGACTGGACCAGCCAAGTGTGAAGGTGTAGTGTGACCAACCAAGGGGAAAGACTTGGGAAGGGAAAAGAGGGCAGTACATATAAAGACTGCCATTTAATTCCGTTGTTGAAACCAACCTGCCAGCTTGGTGTTATGGGGGATACTGCTGAGCTGGAAGTTGAAGGATACATACACATACATACACTTGCAGGGACACAAGAAGAAAGGAATGAAGACAGGAAGGGAGGGAGGAAGAATGGATAAATAGAAAGAATAAAAGAAGGGAGTATAAACTGATGGAGAGATGTTAGAAATGCAAAGGAAGAAAGAAGGAAGGAAGAAGAAAAGGAGGAAGAAAAGATAGCTGTTTGGCTGGCTGGATGGATGGATGAATAGGAGTGAAGGAAGGAAATTAGGAAGGATGGATGCATGGATTGATGGATGGATGGATGGTTGGATGGATGGACGGATATATGGATGGATGGTTGGATGGATGGATGGTTGGAAAGGAGTGAAGGAAGGAAAGTAGGAAGGATGGATAGCTGGATGGACGAATGGATGGATGGATGGATGCATGGATGGGTGGATGGATGAATGGATGGATGGATGGACGAATGGATGGATGGATGATGGATGGATGGATGGATGGATGGATGGATGGATGGATGGATGGACGGATGGACGAATGGATGGATGGATGGATGGATGGATGGATGGATGGAAAGGAGTGAAGGAAGGAAAGTAGGGTGGATGGATGGATGGAGGGAGGGATGGAGGGATGGATGGAAAGGAGTGAAGGAAGGCAAGTAGGTAGGAAGGATGGATGGATGGATTGATACAAAATACAGAGTTTGAAGTAGTTACAGCAACAGTTGTTCAAACTTGAAATCCTGCCTATCCCACTACTTTGCTTTCAACAAGTCTCTGATGCCGGTCTTCTATTTAGAATTGCAACCAAATTACTTCTGCTCCCCAAGGTTCTAATTTAGACCCTTACTGTTTTTTATTTATATTAATGCAGTTAAGAATTTCTCTATGATTTGTATTTGTGTATATTGCTTTGCAGACAATGCTCTGTTTTCATTTTCTCATAGCATCTAGCTTGATCTTCTCTGTCACACAAATCTGGAATTATCTAAATTTTTTATGTGGTTTCATGCAAATTTTTATTAGTAAATAAGAAGAAATCCTATTTGGGTGTTGTGTTTTTATTATGTTCTCGTATTACAATATACGACTATGCCATTCGTGTAGAGTCAAATTCCTGGGTGTTATCTGTGATGACCATCTCAACTGGGAAACACATAACAGTGCCAGCCTTAGAATATTTCAGGCCTTGTGCAGAGTATACTGTAGTGTACGGCCCCCATGACACAAGTCAAATTATTTGTTATTGTTATTATTATTAGGGTGTCTAGTTCATGTTAATTTTCTGTGACATTTTCAGGCCGCTCCTAGGTTGCGGGCCCTGTGCTACCGCATGCTTCTCACTCGCCTAAGGCAGGCCTACACATAATATAGCAGTTCTAAAACTGTAGGTATTATCTGCAGATTTAAATAGTGTCTTCCAGCTGTTGCCGTAAGTCCCTTTATACCACTCTGGTTCCGCCCTGTCTAAATTACTGCACTATGGTACAGGGAAGTGAGTATCAGCCGGCTTTAAAACCCATTCTTTTTATTACAAAAGGGAGCCGTTAGAATTATCTACGATGTGCTTTGTCCTACTGACACATCTAGTCCCTTAAATTATTAATCTATGGCATTTATAAACTCCGGCCGACTCTTTTCATGTTTCGACATCATTTGGAATTTTTTATATTCTTCCTTCCCTGCTTTTGCCCTGCTTTACTGAAATGCTACACATTACCTCTGAGTAGGTCTCTTGAGGAGGCGCTATATAAATTCTCAGAATGAATGAATGAATGAAGGAATTAGAATTATAACACTTTCTTAAGATGAAACTACTGTACTACTGCGGTTTGTAGGACTAACGTTAGGCACATTCGGTTATAGTCAGAGGCTCATGTTTGGGGAATTCTATAGGTTCTTTTATTCACGCATCATTGTTGTTCTCTTTGTTCACTGTTCACATTTTAGTTTTGTTATAAAACATTATTACTGGACAAAAATTAATAATATATCATGTCTTATGTTATATTTCCAATTGGAATGATCAATCAATCAATCAATCAATCAATCAAATCTTTTATTGAAGCCGTTTGAAAACAAAGCAGTATCCAAAAGCTAAGACCCAGCTAATCTGGTTCGGCACACGCCAGCAGCTTGCCAAGATTGACTTGGAGGCTCTGGCCCTGGAGTTTCCATTGCTCACTTTCTCATCTTCAGTCCGAGACCTTGGTGTCATACTGGACCAAGAGCTGACCTTCACGCAACACATAAACCTGCTTTGCCGTAACTGCTACTATCAGCTGCGCCAGCTTAGAGTAGTCTCTCGCTCTCTAACCTCCACTGCTGCTTCCACGCTTGTCCACTCATTTGTTGTATCTCGCCTTGACTATTGCAGTACTCTCTACCTTGGTCTCCCAGCGGCTCGGATTGGGTGCTTGGACCGGGTGTTGCGCGCAGCGGCGCGCCTTATTGGTCGCATCCCGAGATTTGGCCATGTCACCGAGTACATGCGGGATGTTTTGCATTGGCTTCCTATCCCGCAGCGTATTGCCTATCTGGTCTCTGCCCTAGTGTGGCGCTGCCTTGTGGGTGAGGCCCCTGTGTATTTGCGAGAGCATTGCCGCTCCACCCTGAACATCCAGCGCCGTGGTTCCCTGCGCTCTTCTAAGCAGGCTGAGCTTCTAGTTCCCCGCCCACGGACCGCCCTTAGGCAGCGCCGTGATTTTTCCATCGCTGGCCCTGCAATCTGGAATGGGCTCCCTGTAGCGCTTCGCTTGGTCCCAAGCACCCATTCCGCCACATTTTATTCAAATCTCAAGACCGTGCTCTTCAGCCGGGGTTGGGTCGGGAGTGCTTCTGAGTAGATAGCCTTGAAGAAGCGCTATATAAATTCTCCATATGAATGAATGAGTATCAACATAACAGTATCAGCATATGCAACAAAAGGAGAATGAATTCTGTTAGCCTGTATACCCTGCCCGCATGTTCTTGGGTATTAGATGGGACCCACATTCATGAGCTCTGTATGGGTTCTGTATGGGTATATCAGCTATACTGATTCCATGTGGGCATGATGGCAGAGTATATGCAGACATTTTTACTTATCTCGTGACTTCGTTAAACACTGTGTCCAAACTCCAGTGAGATGACTAATAATAATAGTAATAATATTCATTTATTAGATTCAAACTGACAGGTATGCAGTAAGATTACATGACATAGTAGTAACAGATGATAACAAGTTTAACAGGAGTCGAATTGAACTCTTTGGCTGCCGGCTAGGCACCCATCTGTCCTACTGCTATCTCCAGCTTTGTCTCTTTGTGAAACTGTCTCTTCATTATATCAGTTGCTTGTAATTGGTAAAAAGGCAGTTCGTTAGTTAGTATGAGTTATAACTCATTAGGCCTACTGCATGGTTGGTTTCTTGTTCCAGTTTGTGTTCATGTTGTTACTGTAACACATGGTTAGTGTAGTTGATTTGAAATCAGTATATGAAATTAAATGAATTTTTTAAAAGAAATTTTAAGTGGATTGGAGGATGGGAAATCGATCTACGTGTGATATTTACGAGGGGGGGGAGAGGGAGAGAGGGAGAGGGAGGTGGGACAGAGAGAGGGAGGGAGAGGGGAGAGAGGGAGAGGGAGGGGGAGAGAGGAAGAGAGAGGAAGAGAGGAGAGAGAGAGAGGAAGAGAGAGGAAGAGAGGAGAGAGAGAGAGAGAGAGAGAGAGAGAGAGAGAGAGAGAGAGAGAGAGAGAGAGAGAGAGAGAGAGAGAGAGAGAGAGAGAGAGAGAGAGAGAGAGAGAGAGAGAGAGAGAGAGAGAGAGGTTTAAGCTTAAGGGCCCACCAGACTGATAGTTTCACCAAGTTCATGGCTTTTATGTTTCCACTGGCAAGTACTGAGAGACATTTGAGTCAGACTGTGGTCTCCACCCAGACACTGTGGCCTGCCATGGTTATCAGAGGGAAGTGTTTGACTGACGGGCACATTGTGTGCATCTTACTAGAAACCCTTTATCAGGTTTCGTCCACACAGTGCTTCGAAAAGTAATGTCTGCTAACAGACGCTAGCTATGGTAGCCCATGAGCAGTTCGTGTCTGGTATCAGTAAATATTCAGTGATTCGTGCTGCCTGTTTTGCCTGTTAGAGTTACAAAAGGTGACAGTAATCGTAATGTCTGATGATTGGCCACAGCGACGTGTCCTTGCGCTGCAAACAGTTGATGTCTTGCGAGCGTTCGGGTTCCATTAGTGTCTCACCCTTCCAGACATGACTTGTGTGCATAGGACTGTGGTTGGCCTTTTTGTCTGCAAACATTTGCAGTGCAATATTCACTCTTGGCTACTGGACAAATAACGCATAAATATATATGACTGAGTTGGAAATATCGCCTTTTCCACTCCTTCATAGATATATCTTATCCGTCTGTTTTATAATTATGTGTTTGTTTGATTATATACAGGTATATTTATACATGTATGTAATATATATTGTGTGCTCATCTTTGCTGTCTCTGTGTGCAGTGTTTGTCTTCCTGGGAATGGGTTTGTATGGAAGGACGGGGGGGGGGGGGAGCGGGGGGAGTCGCTCACACCTGTCCTGGACTGATGCTTATAGCCCGTTTTTTCCCTCTGTGTATGCCAGAAGCTAAGACATGATAAAACTTAGCATGTGCTTTGCTAAACCACCAGGGTGATTTAGAACCCACCTGTTTGCATTGACTGTCCCTAAGTGACCACACAATGGGCCACTTATCACTTGGATCACACCTAAGAAATGCTATAACAGTATTGTTTTATATGTATTGTGCTGCATGTGTTTTGTGTAGTAGCTATTTTATTTTATGCTGGCTCTTCATCTCTTCTAGGCTTTTAGTCATTCTAATCTTATAACTATTCTAATCTTTTAATCATTCTAATTTTTGAATCATTCTAGTTTTTAATCATTCTAATTCTATAACTATTCGAATCTTTTAATCATTCTAATTTTTGAATCATTCTAGTTTTTAATCATTCTAATTCTATAACTATTCGAATCTTTTAATCATTCTAATCTTTTAATCATTCTAAACTTTTAAGCATTCTAATCTTAAATCATTCTAATCTTTAAATCATTCTAATCTTTTGTGGCATCATTACCATACTCCAGTTGATGGCACACAATGACAGATTTTCAGGCTGCCAATGATATCTGCATATGTTGCAGAAGGTGCTTGTGTGCAGCACGAGTGTGTATGAGATGCGCATGTGCTTGTATTCAAACATCCAAAACATGCCACACACACTCACACCCACAAATGCCCTTACACAATTACACCCACAAATGCCCATGCACACTTTGTGGGCCATGGGCCTTTGTGGGTGTAAGTGTACATGGGCGTTTGTGGGTTTAAGTGTACATGGGCATGTGGGGGTGTAAGTGTACATGAGCATTTGTGGGTGTAAGTGTACATCCATGGGCGTTTGTGGGTGTAAGTGTGCATGGGCATTTGTGGGTGTGTGTATGGGCACGTGTGGGTATTAATGTCATCTTATGCGAACAAAGGTTGCTTATGTCGGCAGAGATCATTTAGAACAGTTCTCGTCGTTCCTACATGGCGCAGTAAAGCCTGAACATTTCCTAGAAAATCTTCAAAACAATCTCACAAGTCTGTCTTCACGAACATTTCAAGCCTGTGATTTAAAACAGCCGTTTAGTAGTGAATAATAATGATGAAATTGATTGCAAATGATCACATCAGAATCAATCACTGCGATGTATGCCAGCATCTTAATCCGGCTGCCGATTGATTTTGTGCTTTGCCAAAAACAATGTTCAGCTCGGAGCGGCTAATTGAAATCTAAATTTCAAATTAGGCGGACTGCACGCCTCCTAAGTGCACCAAGATCAACAGAGCCCTAAATCAATCCAAAGAACAGTTACCGCACAGACTCAAAACGGCTGAACTGCCATTAATGTTAAAATGATTATGTTTTAAGTATTTTATAGCAATTTTTATTAGGCAATTTTTAATGTAATTTTATTGACACTGTTGCGGTTGTTGGTATAATTTATTTGCAGTTACTAAAAATACTATAGCTGTTGTGGTTGTTGGTATAATTTATATGCAGTTACTAAAAATACTATAGCTGTTGTGGTTGTTGGTTTAATTTATATGCAGTTTCCAGTCTTGTTGTCAAGACCTTAAACCTCAAGACCAAGACCAAGACCTTGAACCTCAAGACCAAGACCAAGACCTTGAACCTCAAGACCAAGACCAAGACCTTGAACCTCAAGACCAAGACCAAGACCAAGACCTTGAACCTCAAGACCAAGACCGAGACCAAGACCCAAAAATCAGTCGTATCCAGACTTCTATTCCTTACTAAAAATTGTCCAGTCGGACTACTCGTTATTTTAATGAAAACATGAGTTTTTTCTTTTATTCAAGCACAACAACTCTAAATGGGTAGTGCAGAGAATTCCGATTTCGTATTTACAAAAGTCCTTCATGCGAATTGTTATTCCAAATGCCTGTTGAATTTTATAAAAACCAATTTGCTCAGAATTTTCTGACCAAGACGTGACCTGTGGGACCTCATAAAAATTCTGCCATGTGAAAAAACACGGTCTACAAGTGCCTGAAATCGCTAGCACACAAAGCAGCTTTTCAAGAACCGGATGTAAATGTACAAATTAATCATGAGTCTGTTTTGACATCATTCCATGGTAAATAACCGGAAGTCAAAATAGTTGTCCAAAGCAACAGTGAAGCCTCATTCACACCGTGTAAATATTAAAGCAATAACTGTATGAGTAATTATTGGATAAATTTTTCAAATTCTTGCCGTTTGTTTAAATTAATGACTGTTCATATTGAAAAAAGTCTTGGTCTTGGTCTTGCAAAACCAAGACCAAGACCTTGAACCTCAAGACCAAGACCAAGACCAAGACCTTGAACCTCAAGACCAAGACCAAGACCTTTGGTCTTAAGACCAAGACCAAGACTTTTAAAAACGAACTCGAGTGCACTCGAGACCAAGACCTTGGTCTCGAGGACAACAAGACTGGCAGTTACTAAAATACTATAGCTGTTGTGGTTGTTGGTATAATTTATATGCAGTTACTAAAAATACTATAGCTGTTGTGGTTGTTGCTATAATATGTATGCAGTTACTAAAAATACTATAGCTTCTAAAATATATAATGGGCACACAAAAGTTGACTAAAGATTAAAATTCATACAAAATTTTCTTAATGTAAATATTCTTAACAAGTAAGATGTGTAGAAATATCTACCTGCAGTAACAGTTTAATACTATTGCTATTATGCTAACAACCAGTAATAATAATTGTAATGCTAGTTGCAGATGTATTGAATGCTGTGTGGAAATTGACCATGTATATCGTGGCTGGATTTTGGTACCATTGGTTGAAGCCTAATGAATTACATGCTAAGCCAGGATAATTTGTAGATTAACTACTTTGTCTGTGGTTTTCTGTATGGTTCTGCCTCTCTGCCTGCCTGCTTTTCTGTCTGTCTGTCTGTCTGTCTGTGTGTCTGTCTGCCTGTGTCTCTACTCCCTAGAAATCATATTTTCAAATTTTTTATGTTTATTACTATGCGTTTATAAAGGGCCATTATCTTATGACCAAGTATCAATCGATGGCACTGAGCAATTGTGAGTGAAAGAACTGCTCAAGGTCTCTACACAGTAACTGTCTCTGGGGAGGCCCGATTCTGATTCGATCATTCTCGACCCCGTACCCTCCTCGAGACCTCGTCGTAGGGTGAGCGCTCTAACCATTCGGCTACCGCGTCCCATGCAAGCTGAAGTCATGCTCCATAGTTCAGACTCTTTGAATAAGTGTGTGGATATTTTCTGACATTAGCTGTAGTATTGCACAGGAACCTAAGCTGCCTGCTGATAAGCCAGGGCCATTCTTTGGCTGTCATAGCTGTGCAAGTTCTTGGAAGAGATTAACAGGTGGTCTTTGAGGGATCTTTAGTCAACGGAAGTGAACCAGGATGTAGAACTTGAATCACAGAGAAAGTAACAGAGATAGGCAGCGAGACAGAGAAAGAGAGAAAAGGAGAGAAAGAGATACCCCACAGAAAACTCCCAAAGGGAGAAAACGTGGTTGGTATCAAAATGTGATCGATCATTTGCAAGTGACAGATCGTCAGAACATGAAGATCGGAGGAAAAGATTTTAATAAAAAAATAAGTGAATTTGGCTTAATGCAGTCCAGGAAGCCAGTGTAATAATGTCGGATACATAAACAGCTCGTGTAGTGTTCTTTGTAAGACGTAGGGTGTTGTGAGAATATCGATTGAAATTTAAATGTAACATTTTGTAGCACTGGCACAATGGCTTTCAAAGAAACGGTAAAACTTACTGCTTGACCTTCATGTCCAGTTCATTTGTTGTTATTATTATTACAGAGGTCTTATATAGCGCCCCTTCAAGGTTATCTACTCAGGAGCACTCCCAGTCCAACCCCAGTCAAACAAGATGGTGGTGATGATGGTGATGATGATCTCATTGTGTTATGTAACAGTGACAATTCATTGTTGAGCCATGCATTGTTTAAGGAGCAGTTATCCTGTTTCTCAAATTTGTGGTCAAGTAATGACCACGGAGACTGGACATGACCAATGATGATGATTTTGATGATTACAGAGATGACGGTGGTTATGATGGTGATGATGATCTCATTGTGTTATGTAACAGTGACAATTCATTGTTGAGCCATGCATTGTTTAAAGAGCAGTTATCCTGTCTCTCAAATGCTGTTGTGGTGTTTGTAGTTCAGCAGAAACAGCCTTTCCACTCCTTGTCTACTTACTTACAGGCCCTTAGCCAGTCACCCGTCCAGCCGTCCTTTGGACGGCTGAAAATCATTTTGGACGGCCATAAATTGTGCATGCACGCGACGTCCTAAATGTGATAGGCTATAATGTATAATCCATTCCCCTTCATATATGTAACGATGTTCATTTTCCCACACAAGATACACTTCTCTAGCAGCTATTTATGATCTAGGATAGGTGTAATTAAGTGCCACTTAGATGAGATTGTTTCATGGTAATTGGTAACTGATCTGACTATATAAATATTTGACCTTATGAATAATTATAGGGGTTTGGATTGATAACAAGTAACGTCTGTTCCCAAGGCTATAATAATCAAATAAGGAAATACAAAAATTACAATCTGAAGTCAACAGATTGTTGTTTGTATCATTGTATATAAAACAAAACTGTTACAATTGTGATCAAAACCCAGAAGTCATTCAGTGTAGGGGCATTGCAGACTTTTGCAGTCGGACTCGTACGGTCGCGGCATCGGGCGATCGCGACTTCATCACGACTTTGAATGCCTTTGGATGCCCTATTCTTTATTTCTGGCTAAGGGCCTGCTTACTTATTTTAATATCCGTTGAGCACAAAGTTTCTGATAGGCTCTGTTGGCTCTGTAAAAATGTCTGGTTGCATTACACTAAATTATCCGGTGTCTGAAGTGGTGCTATATAAATTTGCAATTGCATTACAGTGATCAAAGCATTTCAATCATTAGGCGCCCTTGTAACGGCATGGCTGTGTATGACACCATATAAAATTGTCATTGTCATTATTATTATTATTATTATTATTATTATTATTATTATTATTATTATTATTATTATTTATTATTATTATTATTATTATTATTATTATTATTATTATTTCTATTATAATTGTTTGCCCTGAGGTATCTAGTTCCCGCAGGGTCTTAGGTATAGCAAGTGTGATGGATCTTATTATTATTAGTTTCTTTCTATTTAAGATCCCTCAGGCTCTAAGATACTGCCTACTGATAGATTAGTTAAGCTTGGAGGATATGGTCCTCATCCCCGGTATGTGGTATTATTATTATTATTTATTATTATTATTATTATTATTATTATTTTATTATTATTATTATTATTATTATTATTAATTATTATTATTATTATTATTATTATTATTATTATTATTATTATTATTATTATTATTATTATTATTATTATTATTATTCAGCCTGCTAAAACCTGGAATTACTGTGGAATTACTGTTGATGAACGGCAAGGAAGCAACACATGGTTTTGAAGTCGAGCGATCGATGACCATGGTTATTTCGTTTTCTTTCAGACTGTGCGACACGGTTTTCCTTTTCATCCGACTGCAATCGCCCACGATCCCGTCCAGAACCTGCTTGCGATTGGGACGAGAACCGGAGTTCTTCGAATGTATCCTTTTTGTAAATCCAGTTGTGTTATTGTTGAGTAGGGAGGCATCAATTTGGGAGATGAGTACCTCTCAGATTCCGTCTCAGTAATGGAGTTATGTTGTCTCGGACACTGTTGTTGTATGTGGTTGACGGGATGTTGCTGTTGTTGGACGTGTTTGTGTGTGTGTTTGTGTGTGTGTTTGTGTGTGTTTTTGTGTTTGTGTGTGTGTGTTTGTGTGTGTCTTTGTGTTTGTGTGTGTGTTTGTGTGTGTCTTTGTGTTTGTGTGTGTTTGTGTGTGTGTGTTTGTGTGTGTGTTTGTGTGTGTGTCTGTGTGTGTGTTTGTGTGTGTTTGTGTTTGTGTGTGTCTTTGTGTGTGTCTTTTTGTTTGTGTGTGTGTTTGTGTGTGTCTTTGTGTGTGTTTTTGTGTTTGTGTGTGTCTTTGTCTTTGTGTGTGTGTTTGTGTGTGTTTTTGTGTTTGTGTTGGATGTCACTGCAAGAGATCGTTGTAAGTAAAGGACTTGTGGACCTTTCACAATCAAGCTGTAGCCATTGAAATCCTGAAAAGTTTTCCGGATGTTGTAACGGTAGTATGGTGACAACGGCCTGTGAAATATTCTTATCATGAATATCTTAAAGTAGTTAAAGAATGCTGGTCGTTTGGTAACATGGTGGCATATCAAATCTGTGCCCGGGATGCGAATTTGGGCAAGTAAGGGATGTAAGCAATGCTTGACTGCTGAAATTTAAAGGTGTTCTTCTTGTGGAGCCATGCAAGCTTGAAAAAATCCTTTGTGGAAACATTGTTCAACCCTAGTACCATGACCAAGGTTTTTCTGAACTTTTCAATGGGTTTTCAGAAAGACAGATTTGGGAGAAGTGTGAGAATGATGTAAAATACGTGTCTTTAAGGGTCTAATCTCTGGTTATTGGAGCCATAATCTGATAACTACATTCAATAACTGGAGTGTGGCATCAAAACTGAACATGTACCATGAGGTTCATGTGCTTGCTTTTGCTTGTTGCCATTGTTAGGATGACTCCTGCATTAGACAATGGCACTGCATAATCTTAAGAAAAGTTAATTGCTCGTAAGTATAATTAATCGAGAGGCAGCAGTTGTAAGGGAAGAGCTTTTATTGTTTTCAGTTAATCAATCAATCAATAAATCAATATATCTTTATTGCCATCAATAAGAAGGATCAGTCATAAGAATACAAATCATGTACGAACAGAAACTTCTGTATATCTGACCGCTGAAATGGTGCTATCGATGACAATGGGTGGCCCCAAAGGTGAACACAATGGCCAGTAGATTAGCCAACTCATTATTGTATAATTAGGACTTGGAATTTGCTCTTAACGCTTCAGACACAGCAGCGCATATTTTGTAATCTAATCTATGATTTGCGTATAGAAACCTTTAATCAAATCTGTTATAATATGAGTTATCAAATACGTTTAATAGTTTCTCTTTCTTTCTCTCTGTACACTTTTGATGTCTGATCTCTTTCAATGTGTTACCATTTATTTAAACTGGCTGTTTCGCTTCTGTTTGTTCCGTGTTTATTTTTTTAATCAAATCTACTTAATCAGCTGTGTAATATGCCCAAAATGGGACTTTGAGTCTCTTTTCTGTGTTTTTCAATCCTTGCTTTTACTGTGTCACTTGGTGATTGGTAGTTACACCGCCTGAAGTTCAAGCAATTTCCCTCTTCTACTTGCCAGCACTCCTGGTGAGGCAACCATCGCTTTGCAAACATGATGTTGTGTTAGCATTGGAGGAAATAGCTTCTGCTCTGCTTAAAACGTTAATGACGAGAGTGTACTAAAGTGACTGGGAAACCAATGCAGCATGTTGTTTGAGTGTTGACCTATCGTGTGGGGGTGTTCGATGGTATAGTGGTTAGCATGCTGGACTGTCAATTGAGAGGTCAGAGGTTCAAATCCCCGCCAAGGCAGAAATTTGGTTCAAGATTTCTGCTCCACCTCCACCCCATAGCAAACTCAGCTATAACGAGTACACTGACCGTACACTGCTGGTATGAAGATGAGACAGCGAGGGAGAGGACTGGCCACCCTCCCTCATATGCCGAGGCTAAGAAAGTGAAGCTGCTAACACTTCATACTCATGGCTGCCTCAGGGCTAGCTTAAGGGACTGCTCTTCTACTGTTAGGTAACCACAGCATACTGTGATAGTACTGAGTTTATGAATTGTGCCTGTTTCATTTGAATGTGGAGCTGGCAAAGAGAGTGAGTCGATAAACTAAGACAATATTTTGCCATCTACACTGTAAACATTACGAGTAAGACGAGCGGTTAAGACGTCATGTTGATGCCTCAGCTGCCTTTCAAACGTACGAAGAAAAGCCACAATCGGCACGAAAGAAGAATACATTGAAAGCCAGCAGCCCACAATGGCTGGTTCTGACGGTATCGAATTGATCTGGACCGCAGCCACGCTGCAGGCAAGACGCTAGGACATTTACAACTAGCGTCAGGCAAGCGGACCTGACGGCAAGAAATTCGCGGCAGCATTGCCACGGCCGAGTCAATTCTATCCGTCAAATTAGCTCAATGCCGATCTGTTCGACAGAGCTGTCTATGGTTGCCCGCCGCGTTCTGCGGACGACGTTTCCTGGCATGTCATTTCGACAATGGAAGTCTACCTGGGGCGTCTCTGGGCGGAGGCACAGACGCCGCTGGTGAAGCCGCCCAGCCAGGCGGGCAGGCGGGTATACGGGCAGGCAGGCGGACGACCTTACAGGCTGGTGTCCACCACAAGCAGGCAGGCAAGTTGACGACCATCCAGGCAGGCAGGCAGGCAGGCCGGCAGGGTTGTTTATGGGTGTGTTGGTTGTTGGGATGCTTCCGTGCTGTGAACGCTTCACAATTTTACGTTACGCACGGTGCGTGCGTACTGCTGCTCAGTCTTTTGATTATGTAGCGCCTGTGTTTGTGTTTTCATGAGTGTTGTTCGGTCGCCAGCTTCTGTCTGTGTGTCTGTGTGTCTGTGTGTCTGTCTGTGCGCGCGTGTGTGTGTCTGTGTGTGTGTGTGTGTCTGTCTGTCTGTCTGTCTTCAAAGCTCTGTTAATTGATGCCCACTTCAGTCCAGCCATCCTGTTCATCCAGTTCTGGAACCTTCTTGTCCAACTTCGCTTATCCATTTAGCTACTGGCCGTACTACTACGGTACTAGTCTCTCGGACTTGTCAGATTTCAGCTGGACCTCTCTAGCGTTTTGTGCATGTGTGCAAAGGATGCAGAAGAGAAACAGATTAGAGTCATTAGACCTTCAGTTGATTGCCTGCCTGCCTGCATGTAGTCTCGTAGGTATGTTCTGCCTCAGTGAAACTTAGTTTCACTTAGTTTCTTGTCATTATTTAGGGCACTTCAGAGAAAAATTCTAAATACAGTGACGATGTTCTGTTCTTCATTGTTAATTGCCTCGACAGGGAGGATGGTTTGAATCAAGGACGTAACTTTTGCCAAACAAAGTGGTATTGACCAGTGGCCTTGATATGAAACTGTCGAGTACAACAAGGTTACTTACTACACCAATTTATGCAACCAAACAGTAAATAAGTGGCTAATGCGAAGATGTCTAATGTGAAGGTGTCTAATGTGAAGGCATTGCAGTAGTTAACACTTTAATGACAGTCGCTTTTAGTACACTCTTGTCAGTAAAGTATTTAGTATGCAACAATATGCTGCCATTAATTGTAGTCACTTGAATTTGCTTCAAAACCAAAATAGATTGACTGATCCTTGAAGCTCCTTTGTGACCCTGGGGCCTAGGTAATTTATTGTCTCCTGTGCCTGCTTCACACTGAGGTTCAGAGTTCAGCTGGGGGCAGGGGGCGCTGAACTCCAAGTAGGATTATGACAGATAAACTCAGCCACACAACATAGCTTGCCTCCCAGCTTCTGTGTGCTGATGTTGCTGATGCAGTGAGAAGATGCAGCTGACAGATCTCGAGAAATAGACAGTAGTCAGAAGAAATACAGACTTGACCTTCCAGGGCTGAAATTGACCTGTGCCGTGGCCAGAGTCCTACCGAAGGGTGCAGTTCCGCGAGAAGTATCGATTTCGTGCGTTCTAGAATGAAGATAGGATAATCAGAGATGTTTTTGCACCTTAGACCTTAGCACTGCACAGCTCCCCGTACGGACATTTGCATAGGGAATTTATGCATTTGTGCGTAGTCGTTTGGTGGACGTCTTGTTATTCTGCAAAGCGTGAGTTATTGATTAGGATATCACGATAGCGCAAGAGTTACCAATGCGTTCTTGTTAGCGATTCCAGTCCTGTCGGACAGCGCTCGCGAGCACCAGCAGCAGAACAAGTTATTACTTCCTTGTGACTCTGCGGCTCGGGACTTTGAAAAGACTGATTTAGAGGTTCTCTGCTGACATCAAGTGAACTGTCTTTTCTTCTCCTGTTTTGCTCGGTTACTCGTTTTTCTAGTTTAGGACTTCTCACGTTTGTGGTTTTGGAAAATGTTGGTTAACGTGGTTTTGTGTTTGACGTAAGGTGCAGAACCCTCAGTTGAATTGTGCGTTTGAATCATGCATTAGTTTAGTTTAAACTGAAGCTTTTGGCTTGTGAACTTGTTATCAGGAAAGTATTTATTTGAAGTGATCAAGAACTGTGTGAGTATGTATATGGATCTTGATCCTTCACTCACAGTGGCTCTGTGCCATCGATGTTCTCTCGTATGGTCATGTGTGACCGTCTGAGCTTTGGAAGGAGGGCATTATGAAATGCTGTTGCACTGTTGGAGGAGTGTATAATGGATTATCATAATGAGTCAGTGCGAAAGTACTCTGAGTACGATGATTAAAGAGGCAGGAGACAAACCAATTGAGGATTGTATCTAAGATGTAGAAGGCCCATTGCAAGACTTTGGGTAGGATACAGTGATCTACGCAGTCAAAAGCAGTAGAGAAATCAAGGATTATTAAAGCGCACATGTGTATATATATTATATATACAAACAGATATATATATAATCATATATATATATATATATATATTTGTAAAACCATGTTCAACTGCCCGATTATTGTTGAAGTTATAATGTGTTTTAGTCCAATTGTTTTCAGATGCTTCAAAAATGCTCAATTTCATTATGCTATGATCCTCATAAATGCACATTATTTGCCATTTCATACTATTTCATATTGATAAGTTCATGGTTAAGAATATGATGAAAAATGAATTCATTAGCAGTGCTTGAAGGCTTGATTTCTTTGAGAAGCAATTTTGTTTTGACGAAAATGAGTCGTGAATACTTTTCTTGACTCGCCTTTTCCAGTTTTGGACGACCCGAAGCTCAGTGTGACGTCAAGCATGAAGGAAACTTTGCTATCACTCGGCTTATTTTCCTTGTCAATGAGGTGAGTGTGAAAACAGACTTAATTGGTCTTGAATATAATGTAGCTATTGAATTAATTTTTTGAAGTTTTTTTTGTAATTGGCAGTATCGTCTGGTGAATGTATTCCAACTGTTCTGGTTTTTTTTAAAATCTGGTATTTATCTGGTATTGTTCCCTAATTATTTTGTGTTGTTTGCATTGTTTACATTGTGGCGGCTTTTCTGTGATGTTGTGGGTGCTTTTGTTAATTGTCGTTAAGAGCAACTACCCTAATTTCCTTGCTTTACCTTGTCTGGCCAACCAATTCTGTGGGGGTGGGGCAGAGGGTGAAATGTGGTGCTGCAGCAACATAAGGTGCCAGATTTTGTGTTTGGCTTAAGTAGATCCGTGAAGCAGATCTGTGTGTATTTTAACTTGGCCGTAAATGAATATGTTGTCAGAATTTTATATTCAATTATTAAGTTTTTGGTCTAACATAAAAAGCTGTGTGATTCTGTGTTTTATTACAAAAGATTTGTTAATAATGGCCAATAATACCAGAGTACCTGACAGTGGTCAGGTACTCTGTTGCCAGAATGGTCAGTGACGGCGGTCAGGTACTCTGTTGCCAAAACGGTCAGTGACAGTGGTCAGGTCCTCTGTTGCTTGAATGGTCAGTGACTGTGGTCAGGTACTCTGTTGCCAAAACGGTCAGTGACAGTGGTCAGGTACTCTGTTGCTAGAATGGTCAGTGACTGTGGTCAGGTACTCTGTTGCCAGAATGGTCAGTGACAGCGATTAGGTAGTCTGTTTTGAGGCTCCAAGTGATGATGCTACAGATTTCTTGAGCATTTTCCATGGCACTTTTTGACTTAACCATTTCCTTCTTTCACTTTGTGGGCTTTACATACAATAGGTTACATAGGTTTATTCAATGACACATTTATTCCTAATGTAGCAGGGTAGGGGGCATTGTTACGTCTTACAACTCGTGTAAGTTATGCATAGTTATTTTTGGTACTGAAATAATCTTTTGAGGGGACTGGCTTGCTGTAAACGTATACCTCTAATCTCTGCTTTGCCGGATGAGTTAGGTAGGCGTCAACAGCGATGTCGCTTTCTTAGTACCAAATAGCAAGAGCATTGATTGATAAGCGAGTCCTTAAGTTCTTTGTTAAGATAAGTCTGTTGTGACTGACACGAGTCCCGTTGAAATTTCACAGGTAGGCGTATACAGGCTGTGGCGGCTCTTGTCCCGTGCGCACCTTGGGAACCCTTCAAGGCAATCAAAGTCTGAAGGGTGTTTTTAAGTCTACACTTGTAGAAACAATTCCTGCTAAGGGCAGGTACTTGTATGTCTACTGGATTGAATTGCCATTAACAGTATAACAAAAGGACAAGTTTTAAAGTTCATGTCATACAAAAGTTTATGATTAAGCAAACAATACTCAGATGCCTAGGAAAGTCATTAGTGGGAGTTCCTACACACACCCACACCCACCCACCCACACACACCCACACCCACCCACCCACACACCCACACACACACACACACACACACACACACACACACACACACACACACACACACACACACACACACACACACACACACACACACCTACACACACGCACGCACGCACGCACGCACGCACACACACACACACACACACGCACACACACACACACACAGCCCAACCAAATCATTCCCATTTAATGTTGACAGGTTACACACGCACGCACGCACACACACACACACACACAACCCAACCAAATCATTTCCAAGCAGAGTTGACAGATTACACCAGATTACACCATGTATCGTGAACATGTAAAGTGCTTTATCACCAGAGAAATGTGTCCACTATTGCGGTTCTGGCCACATTAGTGTCTGGTGTTAGGAGACATTAAAATTACAACTGTCACTGTGGTCTCACTTGAAGCAACCACCATTTGATGTCTGGTGCATTATGATACCAGCGTTAGATTAGATCAAAGGGTGCACCAGACATTGTATAGTTGTGGCCACATTAACTGTGAGATTGGACTGGTCGTTGTTGCATTTACCTACAGGTGACTGTTGGACTAGTTGTCAGAGGAGGGTTAGTCGATTAGAAGTCTGCTTTTGCTGACACTATATGGGCTACGGGTTCTTCTTCAGCTTTAATTGGGACACCCTGAGGACTTCAGCTCCACACTGAGGGACGCATGCACACACA
Organism: Allolobophora icterica; assembly: GCA_963556255.1. Lineage (NCBI taxonomy): Eukaryota > Metazoa > Annelida > Clitellata > Crassiclitellata > Lumbricidae > Allolobophora > Allolobophora icterica. Next base: position 30,511,878 of record OY744614.1, read on the forward strand.
CATGGTCAGGTATGCACACAAACACACATACAATTGCGCACACACACACACACACACACACACACAATGTCACACATGTACGCACATGCACACAAACATACATACAATTGCACACACACTCACACGCACGCACACACACATGGTCAGGTATGCACACAAACACACATACAATTGCACACACACACACAATGTCACACATGTACGCACATGCACACAAACATACATACAATTGCACACACACTCACACGCACGCACACACACATGGTCAGGTATGCACACAAACACACATACAATTGCACACACACACACAATGTCACACATGTACGCACATGCACACAAACATACATACAATTGCACACACACTCACACGCACGCACACACACATGGTCAGGTATGCACACAAACACACATACAATTGCACACACACACACAATGTCACACATGTACGCACATGCACACAAACATACATACAATTGCACACACACTCACACGCACGCACACACACATGGACAGGTATGCACACAAACACACACACAATTGCACACACACACACACACACAATTGCACACACACACACACACACACACACACACACACACACACACACACACACACACACACACACACACACACACACACACACACACACACACACACACACACACACACACACACACACACACACACACACACACACACACACACACACACACACACACACACGCACACACGCACACACGCACACACGCACGCACACACACATGGACAGGTATGCACACAAACACACATACAATTGCACATACAATCAATGATCATGCATTCATACAAGCACAAGTGCCCACTTACATGTAAGCTGGGGAACACGCATACACACGCAAGCATCATCACACTTGGAAACATTTGCACATACACATGCAGCGACGTATGCTTACATACACAGATGTAAACATGCACTGAGACCTGCACTGTAAAAGGAGTTGTTCTTAAGAAGGCCTAACGTAATGTAGGCTAACCTAATATAGTGTCCTGTTGGTGTAAGGAAGAATAGTTAGGGGACTCATGATGCTACATTGCTAGTGTTTAAAGATGTGTTCAAGGTGGTCTGGAGGTAATTGGTAGAAAGACTTCTTTGGTTATGGCTGGCTGGTTTTTGAACCTGCTTGAAATTGAGTTGATGGGGAGGATATATAAGAGAGAAACTCTGAGAAAGGGACGCTAGAAAGGGGATCGAGTTGTGAAATGAAGTTGGTGAGGGTTACGTTTGAAGTCTGAAAGTTGTAGTTGTAAATAGCTCCGTTTTAAATTAAACGCTTTCAAGAAGAACAATGTTAATAAGTTTTCTTAAAGCCGTGGAATCCACTGGACATGGAAGAGGAAGCTTTTAACACATGTCATGTGCACTAAAGAAAGACACAAAAAAGACACAAAGGCAGACCAAGACTGCGCTGGATAGATACTATAACTGAGGACATAACATCACTTGGACTAACACGGAGGGGAGGCAATAGACTTGACGAATGACCGAGGACAATGGAAATAATTTATTCGTATCCATCGCCGCCAAATGGCTGGCGTCAGGAACTGATGATGATGAATATGAGTACACCTTACACCATTGGTGTAGAGTAACCGCTACAATAGTGCAGAATATTTATGATAATTTAATGTAATGTATATTGCCTATAACAGAGCTTGCTTTGAGAGCCTCTGGAACTATTGACAGCTCAGCAACATCTCTGGTCCTTATCGTCTTGCTTGAGCCACCGACCGAGATTTTAACAAGTCTTCTGCAGGCGGGAGGGCAGGCGGGCGGTTGGCAAGAGCCTCGGCCTCAGGCAGTATTGCCTCATTAGCCAAATCAGTGATGAACGATGAATCCGGCATCTTCAAAACGCATTCTGTGTCAGTTGTAGCGTGACCAACGAGGGCGCAAAGTGTCTGAAGATAGAGCTCAGTCAGTGGCGCCTGGAGCCAGAAACTGCCGCTCTAGGCCACCACCGTATGTCAAATTATGTGTCAAAAGAGTTGGCTGAGTGGATAATGCGTCCGCCTTTCACCTCTGCGATCCCGATTCAAAGCCAGGTCCTGTTACGTGGAAGCAGCGTTGTTGCTATGTGTGAGGCCATCGCTTTGATATGAGTGCATCCCTACTATCCAGCTGTGCAGTTCTGTTTCTGCATCATTTTATTTATTTATTTATTTATTTATTTCGGATAAAATAGCGTGTCCTCAAGTCTACTACTACTCAGAGGCACTCCCGACTACAGCATTGGTACACTGTGCCGGAATTTTAACGCCGAAGTGCCACGAGCAATTGCGAGTGAAGGACTTGCCCAAGGTCCGTACGCAGCGGCTAGAGTGGGATTCGAACCTGCAACCCCCCCCCCCCCCGGTCACAAGGCGCCGAACTTACCACTGAGCCAAATAATACAACTCTAGCAGATGTAGTGAAGTTGAGCAGTGTGAGCCTGGTTAGTGCTTGGATGGGAGCCATCTATGGAGCACCCAGCCATCTCGCCTGGTCAGTTTCGAAAACTCGACTCTTTTGACCACATGCGGTCAGTGTAAAAGCAAGAATAGTAGTCCCTTGAGCTAGCCTTAGAGGCAGCCGTGGGTATGAAGTGTTAGCGACTTCATTTTCTTAGCCTCGGCATATGAGAACAGATGACCAATCCTCTCCCTCACTGCCTCATCTTACCACTAGCAGTGTGTGGTCCATGTACTCATTGCAGCTGAGTTGACTGGGGTATACAAACGGAGTAGAAATCTTGAAATAAATTTCTGCCTTGGTGAGGATTTGAACCCCGGACCTCTTGTTTGACACTCCAGTGTGCCCATCATTAGACCACTAATACTGTATAATACTAATACTACTACTAATTGCAACAGTAGTGCTAACAGTTATATTATCAATATTAATAATGATAATAATAAAATAATAGTAGTTAGAAGTAGTAGTAGTTCTGGTAGTGATTATAATTAATCTAAGGATGTCTTTAGTGCTTCTGTACTTTAATGATAGAGGCCTCTGTTGGTGGTTGCCTGTAATCCTCAGAGTTTTGGTCTGTGATCTGATGTAGATATTATTCATACGTCTACAACAGATTACAATGTTGTGTGTGACATAATTGTTTAGAAACATACTTTGTTTGCAGCTCCACTATTTACATGTTTCATTTGTGCAATAAAACATGTTCAGGATCTGTACAGAGTGACATTTAGTTCGACCCAAGAACAGTGGCACCATTCAGAGAAACATTTGTCTGATCTGCTTCTCATATTACTAACAGTGGGTTAAATTATAAGTATTAGGTATGTCGGCCTCCGCGGTCAGAGGTCGCATTTAACAAGTATGTCAAAGGCGAAATTGTAATCTGTTGTAGACACCCTTACAGCCATTGTCATGGGGCTCATGTTGGGTCAATAGCTGGCCACCAGTCACGGCCAGAGGCAGTCGGGGGGTGGGGGGGTCAGCCATTGGTCCAGTGAGCATGGCTTCTGGGACAAAATAAATTCTTATGACATGCAAATACGGCCAAAAAGCCCATAGTTGCATGGACTTAATTTGTGGGGGGTACGAGGGGTACCCCCAGTTTTTGGACTGGGGGACCGTACCCCACTTTTTGAACAATGCCAATCAATATTTTATCACTGTGCCTTCCCAGAGATCGCAGTCTCCGCCTTGCTTGTGTATGTAAGAAATTGATACCCCCCACTTTTTAGACCAAAGTTACGCCCCCTGTGCAATTCATGGGTTGGGAACCACAGCATCGTGCCTGCACAATGACCAGTCTAAGCCTAACGATCTAAGGTTTACCAGAACTGACCTTGCTCAGTCCGGCGAGCTCTCGACCAATTGACTAACGCAAGACACTTAATATGTGTCCTGCTGGGAGGAAAGATGCCAAAACTGAGGTGTGTATTTATAGGGAAAACCAAGTTTGAATGTGTATGGGGTCACAGTTTGATTTTTGCTTGTTTGAGCTTAGTTTGATAGGTTTTTGTGGATATACTATGATCAGATTTGGCACATTTGTCACAATAACGTCAACATCTTCAGAGCATATTTATTCCAGAAACCTCGGAATTGTTGCATTTTCTTCCAGCGGGCCATATCTGATGGAGGCTGTGTCTCTGCTGTTCTTAGAGTGACGAGGGTTTGACGAGTTTCATCTGTTGCACTGCCTTATACAATACAATACAATACAATACAATACAATACAATACAATACAATACAACTGTAATTTGATAATGCTCTCCTTACAAAGTTCAGAAGTGCACATTGAAGCCGCGCAGCTATTAAGAGCCATAGTCAGACTGGAAGAGGTAAGTTTTCAGTTTAGAGCGAAAGACAGTCTCGCAAAGAGAGTTGCCGACATGAGGAGGTAGAGAGTTTCACAGGGAGGAACCAACAACTGTGAATGAATGTCGGCCAAAGGCAAGATGTGTACCAGGAACAACATACTTTCCAGCAGATGCTGATCGAAGAGAGGAGCCTTGGTGTTTACAAGAGTAGATGTAGATAATTGCAGCAGGAGAGAAAGATGCCAGATGAGAGAAAGAGGAGGAGGACTTAGAGGAGGAGGAGGAGGAGGACAAAGATGAGGAGAAGGAGGACTTGTCCCGGATGTCTGTCAGTCAAAGGATTAATGGGAAGCCAATTAGTCTTCAGCGGTCACCAATTATCAGTTAATTACGGCATTGGTACTATATCACCTAGGTTTCCAACAGGTCTCCTACATGTTCGCAGAGGCTCTTCACAGTCACTTCTCTTTACAACTATATACACTCTGATACTGTGGCCTATTTCCATCGTGTGCACTTAAAACTAAGCAAGCTAAGATGTGATACTAATATGACAGTTCTTACATAAATTCTTACAGATTATGTGTTTAGACAACAGGCGATAATGATGATGATGATGATCTGCCGCAGTCCAAAATTCCACATGTGCTCTCCACTCCACAGCTTACAACTATTAGCTTTAAAGGTTGGGTTAGGGTTGACCAATCTTCTCGCTGTTGACCTGATTTACGGCTGGGCTTTGGTGCACCATTGGTTGACGCCTTGTGCATTCAACACCTGGGCAACAGAAGTTACTAATTAGATAATTATAAGAATAATGATATGCCCAGAACCTTCAGGACTGGCATCATCATCATTATCAGTTCCTGACGTCCATCCATTTGGCAGCGATGGGTACGAGTAAATGATCACCATTGTTGTCAGTCATTTGTCAAGTCAATTGCTCCCTTAGAGTTAGTCCAAGTGATGTTTTGTCCTCATTTGTAATATTGTCTATCCAGCGTAGTCATGGTCTGCCTTTGTTTCTTTTTCCTTTGAATCTTGCGTGTAGTGCATTGTGTGGGATTCGGTGAACTTGCATTCTCTCTACGTGCCCAAACCATACCGGCCTAAATTCAGATGCTTGATAACGTTTATAAATATGTTTAACATACAGAACTTCGTAGTTTTCAGAACTCTGCGTGTCAACTAACCACAAAATGCCGTATCTCAAGCAAACACTAGGACATAACATTTAGCTCTTACTGGCCTAAATTCACACACATGATAATCTTTATAAATAGCACCGAATACCTATGATATAAGACCTTCAGATGTGGTTAACAGAATTCTGGGTGTCAACCAAATTGAACCAATGCACAAAAGGCTCTGTCTATAACAAACAGATTAATGTAACATTCACCAAATTATTTACCTATGTAAACTATATAAAACTGTCATCATATATACCAGTATGACTCGTAATTTTATTATATCTATATATATGAACACACACATATATATACACGCATAAATATATGCAGTGTAACTCCTAGTTGACATTACACAAATATGCATCTTAATAAAATCAAATTATCCAGTCGACATGGGCTAACCTATTGACTACTATGCATATACATTGTAGCAGACAGGAATTTGGTTGATGGTCCTATGAGACTGTTTCGTCTCCAGCCTATTGACCTTTTGTCGTTTTTGCTTTCCTGTGTGGATGACTTTTTTCTGGTTCATTTTTTCTCACCGGTTTTTGGTGCACAGTGCACTTTCTTGTTCTGAGTTTTTCTACTGATTTTGTCGTTAATTTGTGAGGCCGACGTCTTCTTGTTCGCTCGTACGAATCAGATCTTTTAGTTTGCCTGTAGCAATTGATAGTGGTAGCTTTTCAACTACCTAAGCTACATCTTCTTTGTTTTTTGATCTGCGAACGTGTCCAGGATACACGTTTTTAAATTGAAACATGGTAACCACTTGCTGCTGACTAGTTATTTGAGCACTAGTTATTTGAGCCAACTCAGCTATGATGAATACACTGACTGTACACTGTTGGTGGGAAGATGAGACGGTGAGGGAGAGGATTGGCATATGCCGAGGCCAAGAAATGAAGTTGCTAACACTTCATACCCATGACTGCCTCAGGACTAGCTTATGGGACTGCTCTTCTTCTTCTTCTTTTTAAGCACTAGTTATTTGAGCACTAGTTATTTGAGCACTGCTTGTCATGGGCACCCACATAAATTTGTACAGGAGGTGACAAAACATACATGAAAACTGGGAAACTGATGTGGGATAAACATATTTGCATGCTAATTGCAGGAGGGTGCAAGTACCCTATATTGCCCCTATGTGCTGGTGCCCGTGCTGTGTGTGCTGATGAGCTTTCCTTAATGAAATTTAGTTGTTTGATTTGTTTCTTTTGAAGCATTGCTATACAGATTTATTATCATAGTCACAAATGTCTAAGTTTTGGTCAAAGCAGACATTAGTGAAAGATAAGAGGAAGTTCATTATCACTTTCTGTCATCTATGACTTTCTCTGTTCTGATATAATTTCTCATAACATGTTTAGCCTTAATTATGTGAAATTATTAGCTTGCTCGTCATTCGGAGGCACAAATTTCTCACGTTTAAACCGCTCTGTGATGTGCTTTTTAGCATAGCATTCTCAGAATTACGCTGTCTCTTAAAAGCAGGCACTACTGTATCTAGAAAACTCCAACAGATACGGGCTGCCACAAATGACGAACATCAACTGTACGTTGTTTTTCTGATTGCAGTTAAAGTCCACATTGGTTGTTTAGTTAAAAACCAACTTTTGTGTCGTTGTATTTATTTATTTGTTGCCAGAGACTCAATTATTTACAAAATAATACTGGCAGCATTACTGTCTGATTTTACTTTACCATAAGTTTTTTCTGTTCAGTATTGTCACTCACTCTCCATCCTCTGCCTAAGGCTCCTCTATCACTCTTTGGGCTTTCCACTCAAAACTAAAGGTCTAACCTCTGAAAAGGATTCTTACCCTGACTCATCTGATCTCCGGCCTTCCCATTCTTCTTGACCTAAACCACAACCGCCTTAGCAGCTCCTTTGCCCCTCCCTGGTAATTGGATTGATTTCCATTTGAAAACCCTCTGAACAACCCATCTGACTTGACACAGCGCTTGTGAATAAGCTGGTGCCCTACGCTTATCTTTCAATGAATGCTTTAGAAATTTTGAGTTTACGATTATGTTTATTATGCCCTGGTGCTGAAGAAGTTGTTAGACTAGACGAGTCTGCAGTTTGTGGGTGGAGCAATGAGGGAGAGACCTCTGGGAAGAAGTGAAATGGATGGGGAATATGTGTCCCAATGGGGAAGGTCTGAACTGGTAAATGGGAAGTTCACCCTTGCCTTCTAACAAAGTGCTTCCTTTAGGTCTGTCTTGCGGTGGGAGGATGCCATTTTGTGATCTGATTGGCTACGGTAGTCAGGGGCGTCTATTCCCCCCTAAGTCATTGGAGCAACTTCCAATTTCCCCCTCTTGTTCATCCTCCCCCTTTCTCCCCCCCTAAAATGGTGGCACACACACTGACAGATCTCCCCCTTTTTCTTGGTTGCAGCTTTTGCTCCAAGGTTTCTATGGTGTAGACGCCCCTTACGGTAGTGCACGTTATGATGATGATGAGTTCTCTGCCCGAAGGTAGGTCCATTGGCTTTATGCCCCCCCCCCTGCCATCATGAGTGAGGTGGTTTCCGTTGCCTTCCTCACAGACAGTTGTGAGTGAGCAACTTGTCCTAGGTTCCTAGCGGTGGCTTCAGGTAGATTCGAACCTGCGACCCTCCGATTGCAACAAGGCACAGAACATACGGCTACACCACTGCGCCCGTTGTATTGATGTGAAAATGCGTTGTATTACCCGTCACTCTCTACTGATTGGCTCTGTTAATCGTTGCAACTATAATTTGGTTTCTGTTTGTAAGAATTACTCTGTAGGCTACAGTTGCTATGTTTTGCTCATATTGGCTGTTGTATTTTTAATCACTGCGATTTGTTTGGCTTTTGTAATGCCTGCAGGTATTAAATGAACGCTGAAAAAGGAGCAGTAATTATCGTACACTGTGTTACCGTGTTTTCTGTTGATTTTTGTTACCAGGGGGCGCTGTTGTCAGTTAGTGCAGACGACCAGATCCACATGTGGACGCTACGACAGAAAAAACCCGAGATTGTTCATTCGCTGAAATTTCAAAGGGAGAGGTATGTTCCCAGTACATACAACCAGGGGCGTCTATCCCCCCTAAGTCATTGGAGAAACGTCGCTTTCCCCCTCTTCTTCCCCCTCCCCGTTCCTTCCCCCTCTAAAATGGTGGCACACACTGACAAATCTTTCCCCCCTATTTCTTGGATGGAGCATTAGCTCCAAGGTTTCTATGGTGTAGACGCCCCTGCATACAACTATGCTTAATTAGTCATTTTGGTAATTTCATTGTTACTGCTGTTTCATTACTCATAATGCATCTGTTATTTTTGCACTGTTGTTGTTATTATTCTGCGCTGTCTAGCCTAGTTGAATCACACTATACTGAGATGCTGCTCAGATGCATGATACTTTGTATCGCACTTTCGACCACGTTTTCCTGTATTTTTGTATGGGCTTCTGAGCTGCGGGGGGGGGGAGGGTCGATAGTGTAGTGGTTAGCGTGCTGGACTGAGATGATGGGTACACTGACCAATGACCATACACTGTCAGTGGGAAGATGAGACAGCGAGGGAGCGGGCTGGCCACCCGTCCTCATATGCCGAGGCCAAGATAATAAAATTGCTAACATGCTGAGGCCAAGAAAATGAAGTCGCTAACACTTCTTATCCATGGTTTTCCCGTGATCCAGCTGGAAGTGGAAGGACGACAATGAGGAACGAGTGAATCCAACATCAGAAGAATTTTCTCCAGTATGGAGACAGCCGATACAGCCGGGCCATGAACGTTTACCTGTATGTATACTGATGAGCTGTAACCTCCAAAAAAGACCTAGCTTGAAGATCAGCCGTGTAGAGAGTCTACAGAATGGGCCATAAGATGATGATGATGATGATGATGATCATCATCATCATCATCGTCATCATCATCATCATCATCATCATCTTCATCATAATCATCATCATCATCATATCATCATCATCATCATCATCATCATCATCATCATCATCATCATCATATCATCATCATCATCATCATCATCATCATCATCATCATCATCATCATCATCATCATCATCATCATCATACAATACTTGCTATGGCGCCACTCATCCTGTGCTCGGTGGGAGACCAAGTGAGAAAAGGGACAAATCGACTGTATGGAATCAGCATCCACAGCTTAAGTCTTGAGTATGTCCACTGTCCAGAGCAGCGTGGATGCAATCACTAGGGAGCTAAACCCAGAATGCCAAATGACTTCACAAGGTGCTATAAGAGAATGCTGGGCGGTCAACACTATCAATCGTAATCACAAACTCCAAATTTTTAATGCATTATTCTAAAGCTAAGCGCAGGGCACCAGCTTACTCACGAGCGCTGCATCATGCCAGAGGGTTGTGCATAGATGTCAAGGAAGATTCTGGTCCATTTCCAAGAGAGACCGGAGAGAGTGGGTAGAACTGCTAAGGTGGAGGTGGGTTCAATGAGGACGAGAATGCTTTGAGGGCAGATGATTGGATGGATTATCAACGACCGCATTTTTTATCAATATATATATATATATATATATATATATAATATATATATATATACACACAACCCCAGTTATATATATACAACCTTTTGTTATATTTATATATATATTATATATATATATATATATATATATGCTCCCATTAAAGTGCCCTTGAGCAATAATCTGGGAGCTTACAGAGTGTAAAGTCGTAAAGCCACACGAAGTGCGTCTGCCTTTATTGCTTTGGTAGTTTGCTGAGTGCTGATGTATTGATGTTTTGCAGAATAACTTATTGTCATCTACCATTCCAAAGTAAATGGCTGTACATCGGAACGGAGCGAGGCAACGTACACATCGTCAACTTAGAATCATTCACGCTGTCTGGATACATCATCAACTGGAACAAGGCCATGGAACTGTGAGTTATTCCTCTAAGCAAATATGGGTTTCAGCGACTTACAATGCGTATTATTATTGGCTAACCTACAGTTTATAATAATAATAATAATAATAGTAATAATAATAATAATAAAATATAAAAAATTATAATTATAATAATAATAATAATAATAATAATAATAATAATAATAATAATAATAATAATAATAATAATAATAATAATAATGTTACTACTAGGAGTAATTGTGGGGAAGGGTGTGCTCTGCATCCTATTTGCCTGTACTGCAATCATGCAGACCCACACCTTCTTGGTGATTGGCCTGACCATATGGAATGGCCTTCCTCCTGAGGTGCACTTACATCCTAGGTCTTCCTCTGGTACCTTCTATGACTGCCTAAAAACTGTTCTTTTTGGCCATGCTGGAGTTGGGAGCACCTGTGAGTAGTTCTCTTGAAGAGATGCTATATGAATCTATGAATGAATGAATGAATACTACTTCTGCTGCTACTATTAAAAATATTAATAATTATAATAATAATAATAATTGGCTAACCTTGATTTGTGTAGCACGTATGGTGGCCATTTTGTGTGTTTTAATGTGTTTAATGTGTGGTGTTCATTTTGGCAGATAACCTTGTCATTTGCAGAATATGCTCAATAACTCTCAGATGGTCAGACAACTACAGTCGGACCATTTGAGAAGTATTGTGACCGTGTTCCAGAGTTATTTCTCAAGTCTTTTTTCTATTTCATTCTTCTCTGAATGGTATTCAGACACCATACCATCTAAACTTAGAGAAAGACTTTCCTCTTTTTCGATTACATTATTTGTGTACTTTAGCTGAAAGCTAAAATTAATTTTAAAGTCAGACCCCGGAGAACAGGCATAAATCAAGGCATTGTAAACAAAGCAGGTGTCTGAAATTATGACGTGTTAACTTAGCGATGAGGCTTCGTTATATTCTTGTAAACAAACTGCACTGTCATCAGCGGGTAAACCTTATAATAGCTGACATTAATATCCTTTACAGCGTCTATGCCTCTGAGTATAGTTCTCTTAAAGAGGTGCTATATAAATCCATGAATGAATGTCGTTTTAAGACGAAAACTTGCTCTGATGGTTGCCAACTTTGTCCCACGCTGCTGAATCTTTTATGAATCGGCAGGAAGCAGCCTAAGCAGTGGAACAAGTTCCACCACTCAACACCTTTTGCGCACATGCCCCTCCGTGCTACTGCTCCACTCTCCTCTATTTCCAGTCTTTCCGCCTTCATCGTTTATCACCTCTGCATTTCCGGCAGTCGGAGCTCCCGAGTTTAACGTAACGTGGAGCGACGCAACTGGAACTGCGATCTTTTTGGAGCTTCATCTAATCAATCCCTATGACTTCTATAGCGCCGTTTTCATGATGTCCAAGACATCAGTCGAAGTCGCTTAAAGTCGCAGTCAAAAGTCGTAATCCATTGGAGAAGCGAGGTCGAAGTCTGATGGAACAGGGAACCAGAAACCAGGCTATGGTGGATGTGCAAGTTGAAAGAGATATGATGAGTACACTGACCATACGCTGTCAGTGGGAAGATAAGACGGTGGGGAGAGGACTGACAATCCGCCCTCATATGCCGAGGCTAAGAAAATGAAGTCGCTGACACTTCATGCCCATGGCTTCCTAAGGGCTAGCTTAAGGCACTGCTCTTCTTGTAAAGGTCTTCTCTTTCTCATATGCCGAGGCTAAGAAAAATGAAGTCGCTGACACTTCATGCCCATGGCTTCCTAAGGGCTAGCTTAAGGGACTGCTCTTGTAAAGGTCTTCTCTGTCTCTGCGCTTATTCATCTAGTGTAGTAATGGGAGCTGACAAGGCTGTCCTAGATCACCAGTGAATGGCCCGATTTTCCTGTTGATTGGTTGTTTTAGGTTCACACAGTAATATATGCTATTATCTTCGCCTAAATGAGATGCGTTAATTACATCAACATAAAGGAGGCTTGAAATTTGTATTAGTCATGCTAATTAGTTGACTACCCAACAAACTTGTTAAATGCTTAGTCCCACCATACTGGTGTAGGCTACATATATGTATATATAATAGAATATGTGTGTGAAGCTGTATGTACTCATGTAGTATAGGCATTTATGGGAGATTTGTATCTTCACTGTTTATACGCTTTCATATGTATGTATGTCAATATCTTTAGATAAATATGTGTACCATATATATAATATATATTATATATATGTATAAAATGTGTACCATATATATATATATGTGTGTGTGTGTAGATAAATATGGTACACATTATAAATATATAATATATATATTTATAAAATGTGTACCATATATATATATATAATATATATATATATATATATATATATATATATATATATATATATATATATATGGTACACATATTTATCTATCTATATTTATATATATATGCTTGTCTGTTTAAATACAGTAATTATCATCATTAGTACCTAATGCCTGCCAACTGGTGGTAATGGGAGTGAAGAGTACCGGTGGGTTTCTACTTCTCAAGTGCACTTCTAGGCTTTTTATGCTGTCCCCAGTGGTGTTCCCACTCCTATGCTCTGTGCCTGTGTCTTTGCAAGTCTTGCATGTATTCCTACTCATTGCAACCAGAGTTTGTTACAACCTAGAGATCCGGATTTCCTTACAAGCTAAAACAGAGAAATGTTGATTCCCTGCAGATAATACCACTAAGAAGATTTCTTGAAATTTCGCTATGTATTTGACTTGCCCAATATCTCTAACAGGTTTCATCGAACATTCAGGTGTTCGTTTGTGACAGATTAATATTGAATTCTCTTCTCCCAAAGCTCGTAGTGATGAGAACCAGTCTGGAAGTTATATAATGGCATGTAATTGTAATTAGTAACTTCTACTGCGACTGTGTGAATCCCTGTTTTACATTGTCAGGTTTATTTATCAGGCAGACATTCGAAGTAGTAAAATGTTGTGGTAAACGCTGATGAAACTTATGAAGTTCCTACATCCTACATGTTGATGCTCTGTGCACTGATTGCCTTTTTAGAAGCATTGAAGATATTTAGAGAGTACAGCATTTGTAAATGTGTTGTAAAATTTCTTGTTGTAGAATCCGTATGCAACATCCAGGTGCGGTTGTACATCTTAGCGATAATCCGATGGACTCCAGTAAGGTCAGTTTTGTTTGTGAGAAAAGCCAAGAACAGTGTCACCTTCAAGTCTGTTCCTCTAACTTCTCTAGTGCGTCTAATTACAATGGAGTCTTGTGACTTATGACTCATAAGTCTGTTTCAACTTGCTTGCTCACAGTAGCATGATATCGAGTTCCCTAATATATCAGATTTCAGTGAGTCTTTCCCAATGGATTATAAATTTAAACAACAGTTTCAGTTGAAGTGGTTGTAAATATAATGACATATTTATATAGCACCTCTTCAAGAGAGTCTCATCAGAGGCACTTCTGACCTAACAATGGAAAATCAGGATTGAGTAAAATGGGGAAGGGATGGATAAAGATGTTCTTGCCTGAAGAACATTAGATCTTGAAAAGACGCGATTCAATACCCGCAAGCCACCTGTAGGTCGACTCAGTCTTCCACTTCGTAGGGGGCAGCAGTAAAGTGAGATAGCGCCTAACAGGCTGCCAAGACGTGCATCTTGATAATTGTACTGCCATGTGTTTCAGTGTTACTGCAGTTTGTCAGTGAGCTTGTGAATAAACGAATATTATTATTATTATTATTATTATTTTTTTTTTACCCGAGGTATCAGTGATCCCTCGGGATTTGGAAAAAATTATTTAGGAGCAGAGTAATTGTCTGGAGGGTCAGGCCTCGTCTTCAGGGTTTGACGGAAAGGTACCTTTAAAAGATACTAGGTTGTTATTATTATTATTATTATTATTATTATTTTTTTTTTTTGCCGCCCGAAGAGTTACCCTCAGGCTCTTAGAGATTAAGAAGGTGCAAAGTTATTATTATTATTATTATTATTATTATTATTATTATTATTATTATTATTATTATTATTATTATTATTCAAGTGCTTACGGAATAGAGATAAAGAAAGACCAAGAAGCTCATGTCGTAAGATACTAGATACTAGGCAACCAATTCCGGAAAGTTGGACAATCCACGGTGAAGCTTCTGTGCTGCACTGAATTGACCACCAGTTGATGCCTCGTGATGTATAGTCACTGTACTCTAGAGGGGCTTTGGTTAGATTAGAGTCAGTGGTGCATCAAGGCCTGTTTGTGTTCCGGTTGGTTTGTTCTTGAAAGTCAGTAAGTCAGTTCAGGGCTTACAAAATCATCCTGATATGTCACTGTGATTCATCGGTTTTCGAGATATATGCGTCTTCTTCAGTTCGAATCCTCTGCTCAAGTCAAGTCTGGATGTATTGTGCTGATTGGCAGTTGGTTGATTGTGATACGAGTCTCTAAGTTAGAGTTGTTGGCTTGTTTTATCGCTGTTGTCACAGTGGCACCAATATACCTTGCTGCTCCACAATTATACTGGTACCTAAGTAAGTAACTAAGTAAGTAATCTTTTACTGGAACCAGACAAATGCTCCTAGTTTACAACAGCAATGCACACAGTGACAAAAGTAGATCAATAGCACAACTTATTAGTAGAACAGAAAAAATCAATGCAATTTTATAAACAGTTTTAGAAGTGTTGAGGTTGATAAAGTACTTGGTAGTAGCAAATTCGTTGTCTTTATATATCTTTTTCTGATCGGTTTCCTTTACGAAAGGCTGGTTTAACATTCTCTGATTTTATAGTAGCAGTAGTTGTAATGTACAGTTTATATAGCACTACATGTTGAATGACGAATGTGCATACATGGAGTGAAATTAAACGATTGAGATTGCAAAGTAGCATCTTGAGCTGGGATTTGAAAGTGTAAACCACTTTTGATGTTTTTGGGAGTAAATTTTTCTACACTCCAGGTACAACAACTTCGATGGAGCATTCACCAAATTTTACAGAGCTTTTGCAATGTCTTCTTATATGCTTGAATTCTCCTGGATTTTCAAGCAGTCTGATACATTAGTGCAGAAAACTTTGCTACACAACATGGCTGTCTGAGTTTTCTAAGAGTTGCTACGTAATCGCTCAATTACGTGACAATTGCGTAAATGTTCGTCTCTTCCTCTTCTGCGTCCTTCCTTCCACTGTGTTTCTTTCAGCTAATCGATAACCTGATGAAATTTTATCACAATTCTCCTGATTCGTTTTTCCACACTTGTTTGTTCTGGCATTGCATGTTCAATAAAGGTGAGTTTTTCCGCCGGCCTGACTCCGCGTTGTTGCTCGTTTTTCGTTCGCTTCTTATTAATCAATTATTTAAGGATGCAGTGTGTGTGCGTTCTCTGAGCCATTCTCTTAGGCACTCCGGCAAATGAAACCATGATCCAAAGATCAGTAGGACTGACGGACGAAAAGAATCAATCAGGCTGATTGATCAGGCGGTTGTACAGACTTTGAGGCAGACGGTCACGAACTTCCTGTCATGAGCTGAGATTTGCAAGTAGCGAAAACTGTTGGAGCTTGCCCGCAGTTTTCAATTTCCACTTCGGTGTTAGTGATTTGAATCTTGACTTATAAGTCATCGGTGGTTTAAATCTCCATGCTTAAAGTCTGTAGCTAAGTCTTTGTGACTTATGTCTGTGGCTTGAATCGCCAGTGCCATAGAGAGGTTAGAGCCTACATAAATGGTAAAATGCTTACATACATACATTTAGAGAGCAGGGGCGGTGGCACGCGGAGACGCAATAGGCGCATTTGCATCTACTTTTTTCGTTAAACAGTAAACAATGAAATATTACTGACACCAATGAAAACTTCTAAATGTAAATTATCTAAATCTAAATGTGTGAAATGAAATGAGTTTAAGAATTTCTGGACTGCAAAATATATGTATTAGTAAAATCACACTGTGCCTTGAATCGCTTGAATAATGACAATATGCTGTTGTTAGTAGCTCTATGGTTACACTCTACAGACTGAGCCTCTACTTGTATATCAGTGCTACGAACGTTACGCGTCATGACGTAGTAAACAATACTAGCGTGTTTATTTGTAGTGCGTGTTAGTTATTATCAACTTAGACTTGTGTCTATTTTTTTGGCGTCTGGCGGCGCCACTGTTAGAGAGCTTTGACTACCTGTGATCGATAAATGCAATATGAATACTATCTGATTTCATAGCCCTGCAACCCAGTCAAGTGCTTATATGATGGCCACATGGTAACAATGAATCCCTTCAACACTGTGTACAACATTGTCTTCCTGACTCTGTCGTATGGGATGTTAACATTTGATTGTGGCATCTTCCTCCCATCATAAAACAGTGTTATTATATTCTAGCTTCCACCAAAAGACACTAAAACTGAGTATTTGAGATGGAAGTTGATGACATGGGAGTCGGTATTAAGGCATGAGCCTTTCTATGTCCAGGAGTAAAATCCTGTTACATTGTGCACACTTGGTGTCCATATGCCTCATGAACATGCTGTAGTCATATTTGCACTTCAGTTGAAATGACCTTGAGCCCTCATTACTGCTTTAAGGTCTACAGCTGAAATGAGCAGGCTGAAACCTACCATATGATTTCCATGTATGTATATATATCAGGACTTTTATAAGTTCATTTTAGGAACCCCTCAAAAACACTGCAAACCATAGAAAACATAATAGTATTAAACGTAATAGTATTAAGACCCTAAAACTGAGTCTTTGAGATGGAAGTTGATGACGTGGGAGTCGGTATTAAGGCATGAGCCTTTCTATGTCAGGAGTAAAATCCTGTTACATTGTGCACACTGTGACTTGGTGTCCGTATGCCTCATGAACAGGTGCTGGGTTGCTGTTGTCATAATTTTATGCATTTCAGCTGAAATGTCCCTGAGCCCTTTTGAGGTCTACGGCTGAAACGAGCAGGCTGAAACCTACCATATGATACCATCAATCAATCAATCAATCATGGAATTTATATAGCGCCTCTTCAAGGGCTCTACTCGGAGGCACTCCCAAGCCAGGCCTGATCAAAGAGAAAAACGGTGTATGTATGTATATTTCTGGACTTTTATAAGATGCATTTTAGGTACCTCTCAGAAACACTACAAGCGATAGAAAACGTAATAGTATTAAGATACTGGTTGTGTGAGGAACTTGCTTTTCGATTGTTACTGCCCGATCTTTATAATTCATGACACGTTCCGACGCTGTTTGTTCTGAGGGTGATGTGGATGGTTAGCTCCGGATTCCCTTTCAGTTGAGTTATGAGGCGGTGTGATATATTGGCTGTGCTCATACCAACGTTCGGTACCATCGATTGCATCGTATGCATTTTCGGCATAGTTATTCTTGTCACTTTTTACCAGTGGTTCATTTTCCAGTGTGGCAATGGAAATTTATGTCAATAGTCTGAAGACATAAGAACCGTAGTCGGTTGGGCAGTGGCGTTGGTTTTTCATCAATTTCGATATTCTAATCGATTGTGTTCTGATCGGACGAATCTTTATCGAGGGCAAATGGTTGCCGAGTGACGCATATGACAGGGCCACGCATGTAGATGAGGCCACGCTCGCAGATGAGGCCGCGCTCGTAGGTGAGGCCAGATTTATAGTTGAGGCCACATCCGACTGATGAAGAGGGAGGATCTTCGTGGATGTGTTGGTGATAGATTCTATTGATTTGTTCGCTCCCCCGCCTATCAGAGGTGCTCGTATTCATCAGGATTATTTTGATGAAAATGTCGTTGCGATGACATGTCTTTGCTTGTCCCCGATGCTTGTTTTAACGGGCGGTCGGATATAATCTTGTGATTTTGACACATCAGTTGTGGCTTTCGTGATTAGTTCTGTGGCTGGGGGTAGAAAAAGATGTGCATGTTTTATGACCGAAACAATTACCAGGAAAGTATTCTTATTTTATACCCAAAGAAATAAATCTGGAGATGGTAGTAAGAGCCTTTGTGTACATGCAAACTGATGCAGTCTCAGCTGTTCTTAAATGGTCATCTACAGATGTCTAGATATGTCAATGAACTGATGCACGTACATACATACTTAAGTAAATAATTACAAAAACATTCATCATCTTCCCTTCTACTGAGCCCGATTGCTTGCGCTATGCACTGCAAGGTCATGTTTAATTGAACAGAATACTAAAAGGCAGACCAAGAAAGGACTGGAGTCAGGTTTAATTAGGGTCACTAATTGAAATATGTGGTATTGAGATGGTAGTTCAAGCCCAAATGTAACATCTTGTAGTACTATGTACACAATGATGATAAATAATCATGGAGATAAATAATCATATAAGATAAGATAAGATAAGATAAGAAAACTGTGGACCAGAACAGACCTAATATCCACAAAGTCTACCAATCAAGCCAAACAATGCAAAGCATAATAAATTCTTAGAAAGAACCTCAGAACGTTGGACGTTGCATTTAGGTAATTTCCTCTACCAGTGCAACTTAATAGGTCGGAGGGAACTCTTTTCTGGGTTGACTGGAAGATGGACAATATTTACCGACTGATTATTTATTATTCAGTAAGTATTGTCCATGCTTACTCCTTACTCGGCCTTGAATACTTTACATGACCTGGAGAATTTTTAGTTGGATATACATGTACTGTATCATTTGGTGATAGGCACACAGAGCATATTTTAACTGTATAACTAGTGGGACAAATTTCCCAGTAGTCTTAGGATTTGTCCCAGTAGTTAGGCTGATTTGTCCCAGGCAATGTATGTTTAAAGTAAAACTAGTGGGACAAATGTTGCAAGAGTTTTAAGATTTGCCCCAGTAGTAAAATAAGAATTAGTAAAAGCATTGTCATGAAATTCCCAAAAAAAGTCATGAACTTTTTCGGGAGATGAATTCCTAGAAAAAGGTCATCAACTTTTTTCGGGAGATGGAGGCACACACAGTAAGATATGTCCTTAACCTTGATCACTACTGACAGTGTTATGTACAATACGTGTCCTTTGGCTAAATAGTGAACCCATGATGCGAATGTAAGTGAGCATTTCAGCAGCATAAGTGTATGGATTCTATGTAAGTAGCCACTTGTATACATGCATGTGAATGGATGAGCGAAGATGCTCTGTGAAGTGCGACTTGATTGAAGGATATTGATCAAACACAAACCGAAAACCTTGAGATTGCTTTTCATTTGCAGGCACTGTTAGAGTGACATAGCTTTAGCTAGAGGTTTGTGGTTTCCGTGGTTGTTGTTGCTATGGCGATGGTTTGCTACCGAGGGCAATTGATATACTGCTGATTATAATGACAATAAATCAGCTCATCTCGGTTCTGTTGTGGGTTTAATCTGGACCATCATCAGTTGACATGTATCTTTTGTAGACAAGAACAAATGCATTTGCAAGTAATTGTTTTTAGATACTTAATATTTCCAGTGTTTTAGTTGTCCAAAAACAACTGGGGGGGGGGGGGGGTCAGAAATTTGCCGATTACCAAATCACATAATAACATAGACCAAACACCAGTTTTTTGTAGTAAAGTAACCCCCCAACATATTTTCAGTTACTTAGCTGAGGGGGTTGGAAAGAGAACTGGGGGGTTGAACCCCCCCAACCCCCCGACAACTAAAACACTGAATATTTCTTTCTGTTTATTTATGGATTTATATGTTTGTTTACTTATTTATTTATTATGTTTAACAACACTTTCATCTACGTAAAAGGCTTCTTCAATGAGTACGTCTAAGCAGATGTGTATTCAGAACATGTTTAACGTGTGGTGTGCTTCATAGGAAGGCTCAAAACCTCTACATGTACATTGCACATTCGGTCTGACACCACTCCTCAGCATTACCCATGCAGACACCTAAAACGTTTGCACAGACTTGCCCAGGTTGAACCACTACCCCTCAGATTTATTTATTATCATGAGAATTAATGAAGGATTAATTATTAATGCACAAGTGTTATGCTATAAGCTGCTTTACAAGACATCAAACAATGCTGCTCTCAGTGGTCGTTTGTTTTGCCTTTTGTGAAAGAATGGCAGGTGAATTCAACTGGATTTACAATGTCCTGCAAATCTGGTCGATTCCCTGTCAAAGTTAGACAGTTTAAAACTTATTTTACCAAGTTTACTCATTCATTTGATGATATCATTTGAATTTCTATCGTTTAAGTTGTCTTGGATATTTTCTTTATACAAGAAAGCTGTTGATCAACTACTAAGTATAATAGAATATGCTGGTTTGCTTAGTTTTCACCGCTGAAGAATTGTTGGATTGAGGATTAGAAGGAAGCTTGGCCCAATATTTCAGGACTTCTTGTCTTGATTATTGATGACCATTGCACGTGCAGATTATATTTCCAACAAGAAGTTCTCCGCCTGTCGTGTCAGTGACACAGAAAATGCCACTTAATGTTTTTGTACCAGAGCATTATTGAATTTTTCTGTTTAATTCGTCTCTGGCAATGACATCTTTGGAAGGTATTTTCTTAATTAAATAATGCAAATATCTGAACATCTCGATCGTGCCACGCGAAATGCAATTAGTAGTCCGACACTGATTTACTGTTTTATAATATTTCTCTGAATGGACATGTCAACGCGGCGATCCGCCATAAACCGTCCAGAAAATCTCGTCTTTCGCGTCCGTCATTATGACTTTATTGATTGGGCGACGCGGCCACAGCAACGCTGGTTCACGGTCAGCGACTGCTGATGAGTATCGCTGACGACGACGACATCGCTTGCCCAACCCTGAAACTTGTTATGATTTTACGGCATAATTAAGCATGACAGGGTGGACAGTCTTAGTCGTCGTTGGCCTTGGGGGAGTGTCGTTGCATGATTCGATGTGTTTAGCGAGCGTCGCCCTGGCAGCCCCCGTCAGACACCTCGGGCAATGGCGCGTTGCGTCTTGGCTGCGGTGGCCAGGTGACAGCCGAGGTCATCGGCGGCGCGGATAGCGCTCACAGGGCGACGCTTTGGCCGTTGGGTAAATTGGTCAGCACCAATTTGGGGCACGCGTTGAGCATTAAGGCACGTAACGCCGCAGCTGCACGCGCCGTCACGTGTAGGTAGCGTTGTGTTGGTTATTTTTATGTGTGCTATTCGCAGCTTCTATTGCAGTCTCTTAAAATGAGGTACTTTAGAGGTTGCGCTGCTCGTTTGAATGTGTGTTAGATGCAGTCTTGTTGTCCTCGAGACCAAGGTCTTGGTCTCGAGTGCACTCGAGTTCGTTTTTAAAAGTCTTGGTCTTGGTCTTGGTCTTGAGGTTCAAGGTCTTGGTCTTGGTCTTGAGGTTCGAGGTCTTGGTCTTGGTCTTGGTCTTGAGGTTCAAAGTCTTGGTCTTGGTCTCGCAAGACCAAGACCAAGACCGGCTGTTAATATGAACAGTCATTTAACAGAACTCAAGAATTCTGTATCAAGCCTGCTTGCATCATACGACCAATATCTATGGATGGATACAAGTCATGTTGGTCAGGAAATCCCATTGGCAGCAGCAACAGTTATTCTGTATCAGACGGTATGAGAAACCATGGGAAGATTTCAAAAGGACTCACTATCTGTACATTTACATCCAGCGCTTGAAAAGCTACTGTGTGTGTCAGCGACTTCAGCACCTGTAGAACGTATTTTTTCACATGGCGGAATTTTTATGAGGCTCACCAGGCACGTCTTGGTCAGAAAATTCTGAGCGAATTGGTTTTTATAAAATACAAAAGGCATTTGGTATAAGAGTTTGCATGAAGGACTTTTGAATACAAATTCGGATTTCTGCAGTTTGCATTTAAAGTTAATTTGCTTGAATAAAATAAGACTCATGTTTTCATTAAAATAGCGAATATTCCGACTTGACAATTTTTAGAAGTCTTGACCTGATTTCGATTTTTTGGGTCTTGGTCTTGGTCTCGAGGTTCAAGGTCTTGGTCTTGGTCTTGGTCTCGAGGTTCAAAGTCTTGGTCTTGGTCTTGGTCTCGAGGTTCAAGGTCTTGGTCTTGGTCTTGAGGTTCAAGGTCTTGGTCTTGGTCTTGAGGTTTAAGGTCTTGACAACAAGACTGGCGTAGTGTGGAAATTGTAGAAAAAAGACGGGGAGGGGGTTGAACATTGTATCCGTAGGCTATTTTGCAAACTGATGTCAACGAAATTTGAAAGCATCTGATTTCGACGCTAGCAGTTTTGCAACTTGCAAAATTGCTAGCGTTGAAATCAGCTACTTTCAAAGTCAGACTTGGATCAAAATCAATTCCTTTGTTGAGAAAATTAAAAAATGCATACATGATACACCACGGAAATGTCTTCTCTTTGTCAGAAACTGAGAGTCAGACAGTCTTGTTGTCCTCGAGACCAAGGTCTTGGTCTCGAGTGCACTCGAGTTCGTTTTTAAAAGTCTTGGTCTTGGTCTTGGTCTTGGTCTTGAGACCAAAGGTCTTGGTCTTGGTCTTGGTCTTGAGGTTCAAGGTCTTGGTCTTGGTCTTGGTCTTGAGGTTCAAGGTCTTGGTCTTGGTTTTGCAAGACCAAGACCAAGACTTTTGTCAATATGAACAGTCATTAATTTTAACAAACGGCAAGAATTTTAAAAATTTATCCAATAATTACTCATACAGTTATTGCTTTAGCATTTAAACGGTGTGAATGAGGCTTCACTGTTGTTTTGGACAATTATTTTGACTTCCGGTTATTTACCATGGAATGATTTCAAAACAGACTCACGATTAATTTGTACATTTACATCCGGTTCTTGAAAAGCTGCTTTGCGTGCTAGCGATTTCAGCACTTGTAGACCGTGTTTTTTCACATGGCAGAATTTTTATGAGGCCCCACAGGTCACGTCTTGGTCAGAAAATTCTGAGCAAATTGGTTTTAATAAAATTCAACAGGCATTTGGAATAACATTTCGCATGAAGGACTTTTGTAAATACGAATTCGGAATTCTCTGCAGTCTCCATTTAGAGTTGTTTTGCTTGAATAAAAGAAAAAACTCATGTTTTCATTAAAATAACGAATATTTCGACTTGACAATTTTTAGTAAGGAATAGAAGTCTGATACAACTGTGATTTTTGGGTCTTGGTCTTGGTCTTGGTCTTGAGGTTCAAGGTCTTGGTCTTGGTCTTGGTCTCGAGGTTCAAGGTCTTGGTCTTGGTCTTGGTCTTGAGCTTCAAGGTCTTGGTCTTGGTCTTGGTCTTGAGGTTCAAGGTCTTGGTCTTGGTCTTGGTCTTGAGGTTTAAGGTCTTGACAACAAGACTGGTTAGATGAAGCGTATACTTCCTGTGCTAAATACAGAGCTTGTAGTTTATGTAAAAGCTTGCTAATATATGCAGCATGTATCAATACAAGCAGCTTCAAATAACTCGTAGCAGATTCAGATAACACGTTTTCCTGTATGTATTGCTTATTGTGTGGGATCATCTGCTTACGAAACCATCATTGCAGTGTTTCCCAAGGGTGCCATGAACCTGCTCTAGGGGTGCCACAGCTGGATGGCAGAATGGTTAAAAATGTGAAAAACTACTGATTATTACTACTCGCACAGGCCTACATAACTATTTGTTGAAACTTGAAGTAGGTTAGAAATAGTCGCATCACTGCGGTTGAATGCAAGGAACTTTGTTCGTCATTAAAATGATGAACTATCAGAAAGAAAAATAAATGAAATTAGGGCCAGGTGCCATTGACATAATGACTTTAGTAAGGGTGTCTTGCTCCGAAAAGGTTGGCACTTGGCAGCCACCGCCACAGGCACCGACTTTTGCTTTTGTCTCTGGGTGCCAGTCAGGGGCGGATCCACAAGGTCTATCAAAGTTTTAAAGGACCAACGAAACTTTTTTTAGGAAATTTTCTCCGAAAAAAACTGATGACACTTTTTTTTAGTCATCCGAAAAAACTCATTATACATTATATATAATTCGTCATTTTTCATCGTCTACTACGTGTGTAAACATAAAAAAAAATTTAAATGGGGGCATGGCCGGATTGGCCCCTTTGGATCCGCCCCTAGTGCCAGTGCATATTTTAAGATAATTCTCTCCTAAAATATTCATCCCCGCAAAAATGTGACGACATTTTTTTTAGGAATACCCCAAAAAATTGAATATAAGGTCCGAATTCTTCTGGGTGCCAGGCCCCCACTGAACTTTTTCTCTGGGTGCATTGGCACCCAAGGCCCCCAAGAAGTCGGCGCCTATGGCCACCGCATCATTGTGTTTCTTCTGTGTACTTGGCAAAAGCTGTGACTTGGGTTGGAGAGGTGTCCTGAGCTGCTTAACTGAGTGTATGCAGAGCGAGATGGTTCTAGAAGGACCAATCATGAGACGAGGTTCCAGAAGGATCAATCAGTGCACGATGAGACTCCAGTAATATCTTGTGTCAAGAGGCACGTATTATCTGTTGCTCGACACATATTTGGAGTCTGTTTCTGGTCCATGTTTGAAACAACAGAGTTGGCTTTAATGGCATTCTATGTTAATTTGAATCTAGTAAAATGTAAGCAAAATGTACTGGTATAACCTAAAACTTATCTCTTTGTAATGAGAATTCCATCGTCGAATCTTTTACGCGTCCCAATGGAGTGCCCTTCTCGGTTGCTACCAGACTGTCGTTGGTTTGTAGGAAGATTTGACGAATTGAAGTAACAATTGGTTGATGCCTTATCCTTAGATTAAATTGGATGTGCTTGAGCTGACGAGCAGGCAAGACCTTAATGCTCAGTATGGTGTAAATACAAACAGCAAGACTTAGTGACAAGATAGGCTGCTTGTGGAAGTCGAAGCTAGTCCACGTTGTGTTGACATACTCTGGCAGCAGTGAAGTTGCTGTAACAGTTATTACTCTTCTAACTGATGTTACCTTGGGGATAATTTTAAAAATTTCCTCCCTAATATAAGACTGTTGGCACTAGCAAGGACACATGTTGCAGTATGGTGTAAAGGCAAACAGTGGGCAACTTCATGCTGAAATTCATAGCATCTTATATATAAATTCAGTATTGAACAAGGTACAGGATGGTGTAAAGACAAACAGCTCTATGCTTAAAGTCATAAAATCTTGTATAAATTCAGTATTTACAACACTCAGTATGATGTAAAGGCAAACAGCTGACAGCCCCGTGCTTAAAGTCATAAGCAAACAGCTGACAGCCCTGTCCTTAAAGTCATAAAGTCATATAAATTCAGTATTTACAACGAGACCTGCACATAGTAACTGAGTTTTGTCATAAATTTTTTAGTTTTTGTAATTTCTTTTCTGATTGCCTGTATCGCAGAACTCAGTAGCCATTATCCATTTGGCATTCTGTGCATATTAAAATTACCACATGTTTGGCCTCAGCTGGCCAGATACTTTCCTGCTTTTGGGGTATTTATGAGTTCGACTCTTCTTTTATTATGCATATGCGATCCCGTTCCCAAGGCGCATGATTTACGACATTTAGGCCTGTGTCTAAATTAATCTAAGTGGCATAAATTTTGTGTGACAGTCCTGTCACTTGGGCTCACCCTGCAACCCAAGTACTCTCGTTGCGTCGTCATCTCTTGTGTTTCACGGCACGGCTCTGAATTGTCACGTTTCTTCAGGCATTATAGTTGCGTCATATCGACGCAACTATAATGCCTGAAGAAACGTGACAATTGTGTGTTGTATCAAGAGTCGATCGACGAACGAACGAGTTTCCCGATGATCGGCTGCATGCGATCGAAAAAAGGATTTCATTTTGTTTCCTTAAGAAACAGAAGTCTTTCTTTAGTATCCTTGTATGAAGTATAGTGCAAAGTTAAGTCCGATGTTTTTGTACTGCTGTATACTTTAATGCAGAATTTCTAGAGCACCCCTTCAAGGTGTCTTTGTAGAAGTTTTACTGTGCAACGAAGCATGTGGTAGTGCCAGTCCCAAGGTTGGAGAAAGGAGGAGGGCGACGCTGATCATCTTTGTTACGACAGTTTAATTAAACAGCACAACCAGTGGATCAGCATCTGCTGATGATGAGGCAGGAAACAAAGAATGCAGTTAAGCTTGAATGTTGTCGGTTTACAGAGTAAATTGGCCATCACAATGGTTGGTGTTTGGGTTTACGTGCCTTCTTTTCTTTCAGCACCACAGCTTTAGCTTCTTTGTTTTCTGTCTTTCATAACCACTGTGAAGTCTCTGTAAGTCGCTTTTTCATTCTTACATGGGACTTGAGGAGTTTATTGATCTTTCTTCTGCCGCTTTTTCTCTTGAAAATCATTTGTTCCATCAGGGTTTTCTGTTGTCAGATCAGGAGTATAGTGCCCTTTCAAGATCCCTACTCATAGGGAGCGCCTCTGAGTAGGTATCTTGAAGGAGTGCTATGCAAATTTTGATAGATTGATTGATTGATTGATTAATTGATTGACTGACTGACTGATTGATTGATTGATTGATTGATTGATTGATTGATTGATTGAGGAGCATGTCTGATGAGGTTCTGTTGATGAGGAACTATAGAAGTAAATGTATGATTGCAATTGCAGTTGTGATAACAGCACTGTAGAAGTTTAAGATTGGATTAGATCTTCACGAGCACCCACATGTTAATTAGTGGTCAACAGCACACCTCTTCTGTCCTTTTTGTATGTCTGCTGCCAGCTTGCTTCTGTGTTTGTTAGTGTGTGTGTGTATGTGTGTGTTTATATGTCTGTGTGTTTGTGTGTGTATGTCTAAGTGTTTGTGTGTGTATCTGTTTGTGTGTGTATGTTTGTGTGTATGTGTGTGTATCTGTGTGTGTATGTTTGTGTGTATGTGTCTGTGTATGTCTCTTTGTGTGTGTTTGTGTGTGTTTGTGTGTGTGTTTGTGTCTGTGTGTGTTTATGTGTATGTGTGTGTCTGTGTGTGTTTATGTGTGTGTGTGTGTGTGTGTATGTCTGTATGTATGTGTTCTTGTGTGTGTGTCTGTGTGTGTGTATGTCTGTGTGTTTGTATGTGTCTGTGTGTGTTTATGTGTGTATGTCTGTGAGTGTATGTCTGTGTGTGTTTATGTGTGTATGTCTGTGTGTGTATGTCTCTGTGTGTGTGTTTGTGTGTGTGTATGTGTGTGTGTGTGTCCGTGCAGAGATCTTGACCTTGTCACGTGATGATAACAGATCATCTCTTTATGTCAGTTTGAAGGACTCTTGTGGTGGCCGCAGAATTAAACGCGCTATTGGCATTTCATCAATTGCGAATAGGTATGAGAGCCGTCGAAGGGTCTTCGGGTCCTGCCAGATGTTGTGCCACAGTAATTGGTCGTCGCCTCATGATGTATATACAGTTGTGGCTGCATCGACGTCATTCATGCCATCTCTTGGTCTTTAGACCCTTTTTGGGTCTACTGTGGGTCTTGAGAGGTTTTAAGACCGAGTATTGGTCTTCAAATGTTTTTGGACTTGCTGTTCCTCTGTAGATGTTTTGAGGACCCATTGTTTGTTTTCGAATGTTTTTGAGACCCATTGTTGGTCTTTGAATGATTTCCAGGCTGTTGTTGTTCGTCTTCAGATCCCGGTGAGACCTCAGATAGTGGTTGATGTATCAGCAGTATACATAATTATATAAATAACGAGTTGTTGTTTTATTTGCAGCTGCTAATTGGCTTTGAACTGGGGTCCGTTGTCTTATGGGATCTGCGAAACAAGGTTGCTGAAACTCGATTTACCTGCACTGAGGTGATGTCATCCACTTCTTGTGTTGTTCCTTTTTGTTTGGGCTGTGGCCAGTAGATCTTTGTGCCTCACCTGGACCATACCAGTGATGAGGTGGCATGGTGATTTGATTGCTAGCATGTCAGTATTAATCTCTTGCCCCTTAGCTTGGCTTGCCATAGCTCACCTTGCCTTATCGTAACTGGGCTTTCCTTGTGTAATTAGTAGGAATGGTACTGATTAAAAAAAAATTGATTAATCTCAAAAATTTAACTTCGATCAACCGATTAAATTTGATTAATTTGATATCTGTTATGTAAAGTGTGAAAAACTGTTTAAAATGTAGTCACTTAATTTTCCACGCAAACGTTTCACATTATCATTGTTATGCCATATTGTTTACTCAGGAAATGGGCCGCTCAACATCATGAAATAAGTAAGAAAATTAATCGAATAAGCCGAAATCAATCCTGAAATTAATCAATATACTTAATCATTAAAATCCGCAGTCCTAGTAATCATGGATCTGTAATTAAAGTGCGAGCTGAGAGGTCACACGGTTCAAAAACCATTAAGACTTCTGCAGGCATGTAATTATATGTGAACCGTTGCTCTACTTTATCTTCCATTACAACTCCAGTCTCGTTGCCTTTTTTTACTCTACTTGCCTTTCCTTATACGTACGATATATACTCCGCTAAGTGTATGTGTTAGTTTGTGTGCATGTATGTATACGTAGAAATTTTTCTAGTATATTTTCAGAGCCCCTGAGAATGACGTGTGGTGTATTTTTGTGGTAACGATGTGAGCCATTGGACCATAAACGCGTGCCAGCAACCGCTTGCCTGTGTTATGCTGACACTTTGTGTGCGTATAATCGAGAGCATCATAATCGGTAAGATGATCGTGTCATTTTTTGCCACAGACTTTGAGATCTGTCTGCTGGCATCACGAAGGTAAACAGTTCATCTGTAGCCATGGCGACGGCAGTCTGACAATCTGGAATTGCAAGACCCCAGCAAAGCCCCACAGTTACCTGATGCCTCATGGTAAGCAGCAGAAGCATTGAACAGCATCATCTGGCCCAGCAAACAGCAGCGGTGTCTTGTGTTCTGACGTAGATAGCGATGTCACTTGGTATGGTTTCACCAAGATAACGATGTCGATTAGCGTGATCTGACTTATATTGTTACAGACTGTGGTGTCGTCTGACATACTTATCTACCTCGCTTGGTCTGAACTGACCTAGATAGCAAATTAGTTCTTATGATCTGACCAAGATAACAGCATTACTTCTTGTGGACTGATGTAAACAGCTTTTGTTATGGCCTAACCTAAATAGCAGCATCGCGTATGGTTTGACATAGATAACCAGTATCATTTGCTATGGTCTGACCTAGATAATCAGCATAACTTGTTATGGTCTAACCTAGATAATCAGCATCACTTGTTATGGTCTGACCTAAATAATCAGTACCACTTGTTATGGTCTGACCTAGATAGCAACATCACTTGTTATGGTCTGACCTAGATATTAGCATCACTTGTTATGGTCTGACCTTGATATTAGCATCACTTGTTATGGTCTGACCTAGATATTGGCATCACTTGTTATGGTCTGACCTAGATATGAACATCACATGTTATGGTCTGACCTAGATGGCTCCATAAACTGAAAGTGAGCTTTTCTGATCAATGACTTTGATATGAAACCACAGATGTTAGATTAGAAGGAGAAGCACCTCTAATTACAAGTAACACTATCAATCACAGATTTTTATTATTGAAAATTGGAGAGGAAACTATACACAATTAGAAAAGGTTTTGGTATCATGTTTTTGTTTTTTTGTGTTGTGGTTTAATACCGGTTACATTATGCATGTTATTTTTAATTTTTAGCTAAACTCACCAAAGACGGCAAACCAGAACCCTGCAAACCAATAACGAAAGTGGACTATCGCTCTGTACGAAACAGGTATTAGATACACGGCTTAGTTACTAATACTAAGGCTACCAATACTCCTAAATACTAATGGAGCTACTTCTAATTTGCTTCCAAGTCCAACCAGGTTTGAAACTACAAAATTTTTTTTTACAAGACTAAACTGTTGATAATGAAATGTAACATTGATATGAATGTATCATACTGATTGAAATGTGATATTCAGTAACAGCTGATGGATTGGGCGATGTGACAAAAATTTTCAATTTTCCTTAATACGTTGGGAATGAATACGAGGGAGCAGAGGTGAAAGGCTGGCGTCGAAGTCGGATGCTTTGCAACTTTGGCCTTGCGACCATATTTCTCAAGGCAAGAGACTAGGGGAGACCGGGCCAATATGAAGCAGATGGCTCCATGCACTCATCTCAGATGGAGATTATATCAGTCTTCAATGGAAAGTGTTCGATGGCAGGCCGTCCTTCCCTATCCGTTGTTTCATCCATTTTCTCGTCCTTCCATCTGGTCATCCATCCACGGTTGTGGAAGCATGTGGACTGTTTTTGTTTTTCTTTGGCAGCGAGGCGTATATCCTGTTCAGCGGAGGTACGCCTCTCGTCTCGCAGACGCCGAGTCTGACCGTCATGCACGGCAACAACATGACCGTCCTTGAAATGGAACATGCAGTCGTGGACTTTGTTACGTTATGTTCCACTCCTTATAATAATGGTAAGAAAGTGGAACCTTTTTATGTCACGCTCTGTTCCTCGCTGTGATAAGAAGTGCCACCGGATGTTTACACCATGGCCATTTTCTGTTGTTTTTGGCTGTGTTTTCTTTTCTTCCTTGATAACGATAAGAAAATGTAACACTAGTTTGTATGCTCTGTTTCCCACTTTATACCATTGGTGAGGAAATCTGACCATGGTGTACTCCCTTCCTCACTTGTTGACAATTAACTCAGATTTTGCAAAATTAGGAAATGCTGTATGATCAGGTAAAGGTATGGAAGTTGGTAACTGTGTTCAACTGCGCTTATCCATTTTAATGTGTTTTATCTATTTAATCTATTAGCCGAGTGGATCGTATTGTATTGTACAAGATTATGAATCGATGACAACTAACAATGTGAAACGACTGTCATTATTTTATAAACAATTTGAGACCTGGCTGCCTGAGAACCAGGAGACAAGCGATGGAAAGCTGGAAATAGGAAAAAGGAAGCAGAAAGCCTGTGCAGAGATTTAAGTACAGGGCTTTTATGTTCATATTTTTGATGTATTAGTTATGGCTCTAGCCAAAGAATTCTGAACTCTGAAGTATCCTTGAATACATGGGGACTGGTATAAGTGAATTTCATGAATGTACATGTATGACAACCTACAAATACCATTTATATAGTCGTTGAGAGACTTAGTACAATCAAAAATAATGCCAAAGTTATGAGCACCGTTAGCCAAATCAGCAAGAGAGTTGCCCTGTTTTAAAGATTCGACACACAGTGGCGTCACGAGGGAGGTGCGGGGGGTGCGGACCGCACCGGGTGACACCCTCAGAGGGGGGTGACACCAAATGATGAAATTTTGGTAAGATGACGAATTCGTAAAAAAGGTCATCATTTTTTGCGAGACGAATTCCTAAAAAACGTCATCAAATTTCACTTCTTTTCTCAAACTCTATGCTAATTTACTTTTGTGAACCTTTAATGAGGGTGACACCATGACTTACCGCACTGGGTGACACCAGCCCTTGTGACGCCACTGTCGACACATCTATTATGAGCTGCTTCCTGTTTTTCAAGTGATGTCCCAGTGTGTGTGTGATACATTGACTGTTCAGTTGATAAATATTGTTTTATTTATTCCTTTATTCCGGATATTTGTATAGCGCCTCTCGAAGTCAACTACTACTCAGAGTCGCTCCCGACTACAGCATTTGATACTGTGTCGGAGTTTTCACGCCGAAGCGCCACGAGCAATTGCGAGTGAAGGACTTGCCCAAGGTCCGTACGCAGCGGCTAGAGTGGGATTCGAACCTGCAACCCTCCGGTCACAAGGCGCCGAACTTACCACTGTGCCACCACGCCCCACAATTGTTGTGTATGTGCATTGAAGAACTTATGTTGAAGTGCTCACAGCAATGATTACAGAATTAATTTGTGTGATAATGTTTTCCAGATTTCCAGGATCCGTATGCGATTGTTGTTCTGTTGGAAAATGATTTGGTGGTCGTCGATCTGAGCTCACAAGGGTAGGCCATGCACTCGCTGTCCTGGTCCTTGATCTTGTCTGTAGACACAGACATGTTCTTTTATAATTAGTATATAAAAACATGAAATGTGGGTGAAACCGTTGTTTGGAATGAAATTTAAATTGATGCGTTATTCAGCAGGCCTCTCTGCATTTGCTTAAGGTTGCAACCGATACTTTTTCATTCTGCGTTTATTGAACCCCAAAAATGTGCACAAAAGAAAATACAGTTTGACATGAAATATTAGCAGGCTAATATTTGTGTGTGTTGGGAACAAACGGTAGAACCAAGAGGTGCTTGTTCTGATGGCCTTTTAAGCTGAACCGTAGGTAAGTTTCTAAGATATCAATCAATCAAGGAAAACTATTTTATTGCACCAAAATGATAAGTATGTAATCAAGACGTCGAGTTTTTGAGTAATAAGTGCAACAGGAATGGAATGAAAGCTTCCGACTGGTAATAGATCTGACCACTATTTCCGGCCCTTGAGATAATTAGTCAATTACAACTATAAATAGTCTGTTACACATATATAAATTAATCAGAACAAAACTCGGCGTCACTGAAAGACAGAAAAAGATGAGCCAAAGAAAGGAGAAAAGGGAAGGGCTCTTTGTTTATGAGCTGAGTGGGGGAGAGAGGAAAATTATGGGAATAACATGTAAGGTAAGATTATGTAATTGCTCATTTTTTTACATTTATAAGCAGACCTTTTGTGAGCAGCAGTTAAGGTGGTCATGGACTGTGAGGAGCTTGAAAGTTCCCTTTCCTCCTGAATGTCCCTCTCGCATTATTCAGCTATTAGACCATCAGTTTAGCATATAAAGTTATGCATGTGATTTCTACTTTTATCTGTCTTTAGGTTTAAGGGTATTATTTAAATTAACCTGTAATTGTGTTAAGACTTGCTTCCTTATGATGCAAAAGAATTCTCATATATAGTGGTTTGGCAAATGTAATTCAATTTCAGAATACGACACTTCATTATAAGAAAGCCTTGCCTATGCGTATACATGTATGTTCTTCATTTGGTCTTCTTGCAGCTATCCATGTTTTGAGAATCCCTATGCTATGGACATTCACGAATCTCCCGTCACAGTGTGTTCCTATTTTGCTGACTGCCCTTCTGATCTCATTGGCGCTTACTGCTGGGTTGGCTGCAAGTATAAGCGAACTGGATACAGTGACAAGGTACGGTTCACTTAATAAG
Organism: Allolobophora icterica; assembly: GCA_963556255.1. Lineage (NCBI taxonomy): Eukaryota > Metazoa > Annelida > Clitellata > Crassiclitellata > Lumbricidae > Allolobophora > Allolobophora icterica. The sequence goes on from OY744614.1 coordinate 30,545,309, forward strand.
TCTGTAAATAAACAATTTGTAAGTAAACAATGCAAGTAAACAATAAGCAAAAAACGTAAGTAAACAATAAGTAAACACTATAAGTAAACAAGTAAGTAAACAATAAGTAAGCAATGTAAGTAAGCAAGTAATAAGTAAACAATGTAAGTAAACAATATAAGTAAACGAGTAAACAATTCAAGTAAACAATTGTCTTTAGTGCTGCATTTTAAACAGTTGTTGTCATATTGCAGCAATGGCCAATAAACGGAGGAGAACGAAAAGAGACGAGCTGTAGCTTTCCAGAAATCGTAATCACTGGGTAAGTGGTTGGCCAGGAATTATATGCTACTGATTGGCTGAGCACATGCCTTGTTATACGAAGCGCGCAGGTTCAAACCCTCTTGGAGAGGATTGCTTTGCCTTAATGCACAATTGTTCACTATAATCAATTGCTGCCGTGCGGGTACCATGAATATCACTGGTATTATTATTCATTCATTCATTCATTTAATTCATTTGAGCATTTATATAGCGCCCCTTCAAGGAGGCTACTCAGAGGTGCTCCCGACTCCAGCACGGATATACAGAACAGTTTTTAGCATAGTGTAGAAAGACTCGGGTTGAGTTTTAGGAAGGAGACGCAGCTCCAGAGGTAGCCCGTTCCATACCACAGGGCCAACCACCAGAAAGGCTCGATTTTTCATAGTAGTAGTACGGGCAAATGGCACCACAGGCACCCCTCTCTCTGCAGAGCGGAGTGAGGGACCACGTGTTTCCCAAACAGGGTGACAGAGGGACCTCAGATATGCCAGAGCGAGGCCCAGCTGTTGTTACATTATCAGTAATGCTGAAACAAATACAGAACAAAACTCTGAGAAATGGCACAATAGAGAAATTATTATTAAAAAATAACTTAATGTTTGATGGAATTCTTTAGGCATGCGGATGGTTCACTGAAATTCTGGGATGCTTCAGGCGGTGAGAATTTCTATCCTTTTATTTGCGTAATTCGTGCCTAAATTTATCAGATATCATGTCATAGCTCAATGTAATGAAATACTTAGCTGACTTATTTTCAAAAAGATCATTATAACAGTTGTAATCTGAAGATTTATACAGTGCCTAAAAAAGCAGTCATGGGCATGGGCGTAGACTCTGGGGGGTCAGCCGGGGCCCGTGCCCCCCCAATAATTTAGGAGCCGGGGCAATGCTCCCCAAAAAAATCGAGAGGAGAATTTCTTCAAAACTTAAAATATTATGTTTCAATATAGACAAATTTCTTCAGAAACAGAAAAACAGAGATACAGAACTGAAATACTATCAGAAATTTATAACGAAAGTAAAGATTTTTTTAAATCTTCAATTTCTTCGATATGAAACAAATTTACATGTAAACAAATTGCCCCATTTCATACGCATTAACTTAACACCGGAAGCCTCTGCTGACTGTCCAGACCAGAGGTGAAAAAAGTTTTTTTCGGATTTTGGTTTTAAACAAAAAAAGGAAAAGAAAAACACAAAATTTGTTTTTTGCTTAAAAAATAAATTTCTTAATTTTGTAGAAGTTATCTTAATAACATTGATTTAATGATTTTTAATTTTCGGAAATCGCAACTGAATTAAACTGAGTTGGAGCTCTTGTTAGTTATGTCTTAATTGGCCATTTTTCACGATTTTTATGATCCGAAATCCGAAAATCTTAAAAACAAAAAGAACTATAAAAACGAAAAAAAAACGAGAAAAACCCCCAAAAAAACAACTTTTCATTTTGAAAAACTTGTTTTTTCCCCTCTGGTCCATACCCCTTGCCCCACCAATATTTTGGACAAGTTTACGCCAGTGGTCATGGGAACCAGCTTATTCACAGGAACTCAGTCAAAACAATGTTGATAGGCAGATTAGTTTAAGAATGGTTCCAGATGAAGAATTAAAGGTCTGATGGCTATTGGTGGGTGGTGTTTAGAATTGGAGCAGCAAGAGAGGTAAGAGGAGGAATCAGGATTGGATTTGTGGGAAAGGAGTGTTTTCAGTCTTGAATGAAAAACTGTTCAGAGATAGCAAGAGGTGCAGTTTTGTTGAGTTTTTAGAATGGATCAGATAATTGTTGTAATTCTGGTGGGAGTTTATTCCAGAGGGGCAGAGCAACTATGTCTATGGAGCATTACAGATATAGATAACAGTAACCTATATTTGTCTTTAACTGTCGAACAGAGGAATTTTCCTAGATAACCATCTTCACGGGACCCCAGCTGGCATGCCTTGTACGACTGGTGGGAAATATTGTTGAGCTATATACCCAATGTGAGCCTAAGAAATATGGCCATTAGAGTTCGATGCTTGTGGCCCTGTGGCAAAGACATCACTGTGTCTGTGGTTTGAATCCTGGTGCATCCGGTACAGTAATGATTCATTATTGAGCCACTGAAGGTCTATAAGAAAATGTTGTGTGATGATTGTTGGAGAGCCATTACGATGTTTATGATTATGATGTTTTTACTTCGGCCAAAGGGTGCCATTACTCCAGGATGACCGGAACGGTGCCTCTGGCAATTTTCTACGATGAATTATGATTCTTGTATTCCAGTGGTGCTTATAAGACCTTCTTGCCCTCTTTTCATCCAGGTCATTAGTGCTGGATTTTGGCTTTTATGGTCTATCAATTTGCGACAAATGACCTTCCTGGAGATCTTCCTGTTGTATAAAGGGGCTAAGTGAGTCTAAAGCTGCATGCTGTTGTGAGCTTTGCTCCAATAGTGCTGCTGTATAGATACGTAGAAGGAACAGCGTATACATGTTCAATGCATTATCTTATATTGCAATGATGACTGCTTTTATTAGTGACGTTTCAAGTGCTCTACAAGTTGAAAACGGCAAAGCTGTTTGATCCAACCAAGTGCAGGAGCGTTGATGACGATGATAGTCCATTTGCTATCCAACATATCCATCTGTGCGTCGAAAGTCGTCTGCTTTGTATTGCTGGATACACTCACGTCGTTCTCTTCCGATTTAGCACACAGGAAACGTCACTCGAATGCCCGGTATGTTGGTCATCTTTACTTGCTTCTGTTGGCTGACTGGCTCTCTTGCAGGATGACATAATATGACATAATAAATATTAGCTTCTTGGACATGTTTGAAATGAAGGCACTATTTAGATTTAATCTAAGATTTGCTCTATAAATGTTGATTATAATTTCGACAATGACCCGGAGTTACCCAAGAGATAACGTTTCAAAGGTTGTTGTGTAGAATGATATTCAGGTGACAGTCCTGCAGCAGTACAGTTGAACATTATGTGATGTTCAACTGCTTTTCGTGTTTGAGATTTTGGAAGTCAGCATCGTGTATGAGATCTGCGATGGAGTGGACACCCCGGAGTTGGAGTTTCCGATCATCTTTCCAAAGCAGAGCCTAGGATCCGTTTCTCAACAGAGCGGAAGTCTTGGTTCCGCGGGAAATGCAGCGTCAAATGGCAAGGTAATGGTGCCACACATTTTCTAATTATCGTTATTACTTTTGTGATTTTTTTTAAGGCGTATCATGGCCTGCTTCTATATTTACATTAGAATTGGGTAATTGCAGTCTGCAGGTCGAACTTGATCTCTGTGACCTTTGAGAGGTTTTAAAATGCGCTATATAAATAGAAATTCATGAAGTCGTGAATTCCGTGATTTTCAGCATTTGACGTGAAGGCCATAGATTTCCCCAAATGCTTTGAATTGCCTTGATTTTTGAAAAAATTTGGTGAAATTACTGCAACGCGAATTTCCGAACTGATATGTTTCGCAATGTAGCAGATTACAATAAATTAAAATAAAGTAATTAATGATAAATTAATAATACAGCCACTTAGTGTTGTTGATGTCATTGACATTGTCCCTCATTGTTGACTCATTGTACACGTTGACTGCCTCTTGTATTTTATATTCCGATTAATGACGATTATCCTAAGTTATTTGTGTTGTTGTTTGGTCATGATTTCATGCCGTAAATTTGCCGTGATTTTCGGCCATTTTTACAAACTCCTACCATGACTTTTGAACTTTTTTGTCATGAATTTCTGCTAGCCCTCTAAATAACCAGATCCTAGAAGGCTGAATTGATTGTTATATTCAGCGTAGATGTGTCTGTCTATCTATTGCTCTTTCTCTGTGTTTAGTCTACCACTACATGTCTGCAGCCATACTGTTATATATGGATGGGATTTGGTTTGAACTGGGCAACTGTACGGGTTTCCAAGTGGCTCAGATGTTTGTTTTGGTTTGAATTTGGTTAATGTTTTATTTGTGTTATATCTGCTTCCCTTATGTCATTCTTTTAGTGTTATGTTGCTGCTGCCATTGTTGAATGTTAGCTGGATGATATCTCTCAATCGCAAAATCCCATAAATGGGTGATTGTATATCATCTCGTTGTGATTCTGTGTTTCTAGGAGACCACAACAAGCGTTCGAACAAAGACTGGAGTCCGCAAATGGCCAGCAGGGTACCAGCCCGACCTTTGTTGTTTATTGACTTGGATGGACAGGGAACCAGCTCCTCCGATTACTAATCTATCTGTCAACTCTCGGTTTGGCCTGTGCGTTCATGTTATGTAAACTCTAAGTTTTAATAAAACTAGCCTCTCTAATGGAGAGCATCAGCACACTAGTTTGGCAAAATGTCCCTTTTGGCAAAACTCCTCCATTATTCCCCATTATCTATGGGTGGTGAAAGCAACTGCCAAGAACTGACCTGATTTTGAGAACTATACCCCAGTGTACCACCTCCTCTAGACAGTGTTGTAAATAAGACCAAAATTCAGTGCATTGTTGGAGACCAAGACCACATGAATTAAGACCAAGACTAAATCTTAAAGACCAAGACCGAGTATCCAAGGCCACCACCAAGACCAAAAACATAACAGAATTCCAGGCATTGTGTTTTTCTTAATTTACAGCTTTATAAAGGTTTTGAATCACAAAGAACCCAGTGGTTAATAATACAAAATGGAATTGAATTGTCACAAATAAGCAACTACGTCATTCAAATTAGATGTTTGTTATATCTTGCAGATGCTAAATCACACAATAAAGAGTCCACTACAGTTAATTTGGAAGCTTTTGAATGCGAACTTATAAATAGCAGGCTCCATAGCATTGAAACTTTTTTGCCTAACAATTCTCAAAGAAACTGATGCACCTGTAATGTAGCTAGGTAGCCTGCTGTGTATAACAAAGATTACTTGCATCGCCCTCATCCATTATCCAGGGTTGTACAGACTTACAGCCATCCCTTTGTATAAGCTCCGAGGCTTGACTGCCGCTTGAAACATGACCTTGTATAGTAAGTTTGTGGGCCAGAAAATTCCTCATTTCTCGCACTTCCATCTTATTCACCTGCGCACAAGCCATCTAGCTAATGCACCATATGCCTCCTTCGTCCCACTCTCTCCACATCTCTGTCGCCTTCTCTGTGTGTCTGTATTTCTCTGTATTTAGTCTACCACTACATGTTGGCAGCCATGCACACAAGACCAAGACCAACTGTTTAAGACCAAGACCAAAGTCTCAAGACCAAGACCCTGGTCTCGAGACTCTATAACTGAAACCAGTATCAAACAAAATGGTTTTCAAGTATATATGGAATGGAGGTAAAGAAAGACCAAGGTATCAAGCAGAAAGCAAGGATTATGTGATATTTGTGGCTAAGCTTGATTTTGAATTGATTTGCTGTTAGGTTAGCCTTCGGTGATGAGTGTGGCATTGCAATCATCGACATCATCCAGAAGACGTGTCTTCTTAGCATGGGAACTCCAGATCTCTATGGTAAGCCTTGCTGTTCTTGTTGTTGAATACCTGTTTGCTGAGGAAACGAATTTTAGGATCTGGAGTGATGAATACCACATGAAGAAGAAGAATTTGAAGTGTAACATAGAATAGACTGGAAATGTAAGCAATTTTTTATAGTGACCATATGGCCTCAACCCTGCTCATTTTCCAATGAGTTGATCTGGTGAGATCCTTCACCACCACTGCCCATTTGAATAGGCGCCATGTTATTTGAGGTCGCCGTGTACAGACCTTGCTAGCCCGAGATTAAATCTCTGCAATAAGCCACCTTCAGGAAGCGAACCGCAATCCGCATGCTCTCTTACACAGAGCAGTATGGGACACAGCCTACGCTGTAAACAATATAGCTAACTGGGCCAGCAAGCATGTAATAGTGATAATGCACATGATAACGAACACAGGATCAGTTGTTTGATGTGTAGTCAAAGTCAATCAGTAGTCAAAGTAGTGGTCCATTTGAGAAAACAGGTTGAAATCCAGTAAGTTAGAAATGAGAAGTCAAGTGACAAAGTTGAAACGAGTAAGTTTTTAGCTTAGTTCTGAATGACGTTAAGGGAACTGACGCATGCACAAAACTGGGAGTGAATTGCAGAGCTTTGGACCAGCCACCGAGAACGCCCGACTGAGATGGGAGCGCGACCTTGGCAATCCATCTACATAGAATCTTGGTGTTAAATGCTTGTCTTTGTATGATCCCATCAAGTTCTGTATTTTTTCTGTTACAATTGCCTTCCGCTGCGTGTCTCGATCTTTCAGGGTCTATGGATCCATATTCGAGGGCCCCTCGCTCACCAAAACTAAAGTCTCAACCGAAATTAGCTGGTTTTGACTTTTCAACCCAGGGTATGAACGTCGAGGACTGTAAGTCTCCAACCGTAGAACAGGTAAGCTGTTGGGCTGATAGCCGACGAGTGTAGATGGCTAGTATATGGTACCAGCGTCTTAGCACGTGGTCAGAAGGTTACCAGCTTTTCACTGAAGCGAAAGTCTTAGTAGTTGGATTACTCTAAATTAAATTGCCTTACTGTAAATTGACTTTTTTGCTCTTGAAGTCTGCGAATGCACCAACCTTTGTCTTGTTTAAGCCTTTTGCATTTCTAGCGATTTATCGTCTGTCTGACATTTGTCATCTTTTAAGAGGTAAAGGTTCACTGACAGTTTTATGGATAATTTATTGTTTTGTTTTGTTCAAAGTTAATCGTTTTGTTAACCTTTAGTTTTAATATTTACAGTTTTATCTTTTATTTTTATGTTTGATTTTTGTTTTGTGTTTTATTTCTACATCTTGCTTTCCAGAACCTTCCAGATTTACAGTGCATTCCAAGTAATCCTAAAGATCCTACTGTGTCTGACACGAAGTCTCGAACTTCAACACCGGGATATGTGGCTCCTAAGCAGAAAGTGTTCAGTTATGGATTAGAATCAATACTCGAAACGTCAGGACAACACTTGCAGGACTCGACCAATGTCGATTCCGATTTGAGCACAGGTGATGAACTCTCAGTCAGTAGCAGAAGTGCGGACCCTCCTCCTGGCAATGGTCATAAGGTGGAGTGCGAAGTTCAAGCACCGCCAGAACCTGAGGCGATCGTTAACCTACCTGAAAATTCGCCAGTGGAGCCTGGCCGTGAACCGGTCAAGTCAGAGCAGAGGTATCGTAAGTCATCCGGCTTGGAGCACAAAGAGTCAAACAAAGTGACGCGTGGTAGTAGCCTGCTGAGCCGCCTTTCACATCGAAAGAAAAGGGAGGTGTTCAGTACAAGTAAATCTCTGAGTGACGAAACTTTTGCTCCGCACACTGACGTCGATTGTTTTACCGCAACACTCATACGCCCGGTTACTGCAGCCATTTTGACGTCGAGCGAGAGCTTGATAGATGGTTTAGGCCGTAGTCTTACAGACGAGCACAGTCTCTCCCACAGTCAGTCGAGCTACAAGAGCAGCCGCAGTGACATCGACGATGGCTCGCTCAGCGACGGTGGTTATGTTGGAAAAAGAAAGAGGGAAAGCACTGGTCTCGTGAGAATGTTCAGTGAGAAATTTTTACAAAGATCTAAGTCGGACATCCGAAACCGAGTTCCAAAAGCAAAGGTCGTTGACTTCTCAGAGGACGAGGTTCTGTCGAAGCCACCTGTCCGAAAGCTTACTTATTCCGAATACTGTTTGCTTGGTGCGTAGCCGTGGTTTCTTTTGCTTTCTTCTCTTGTTTAGTTTCATTGATGCTTTGCTATCTAATTTTCTACATTATGGTGAGTATACTGGAATTGATTAATCACTTGATTATTTTTATTGTTGTCGTTTTACAAATACAATTATTATTATTTTTTACAATTTTTTTATTCAGTTTTTTCCCATTATTTTGTTTTCCATTCTACTTTTAAGCATCTGATTTTGTTAAAACTAAGATTTTTTTTATAATTAGGGTTGTTCGTCCTAGATTCTGGAATGTTGCCATGATTGTTAACTGATGCTTAGTGACATCATCGCTAAACTGACATCATCCTTACCTGTAAATTCTAGTATTCTAGAAAATTGCCCATACCTTAACCTTACTTTATTCTTGTGCTGTTTGCTGTCGCCTAATCAAAATGCCACATGTCTGTCGTTTGATGTTATATTTCATTTCTCTGTCATGCTGCTGGTCTGTTGACTGATTTTTCATCTCTGTGAACCATGTCGTAAGATGGAATAAGGATTGTGACGGTGTATGTAAAGTATTTTGGATTGGCTGTATTGATGGTTCAGTCTTGTGGTGGGTTTTTAAATGATTAGTGTTTTTTAGTTCTAAATTGATGATTGATTGATGGATGGATGGATTGATTGATTGATTGATTGATTGATTGATTGATTGATTGATTGATGGATGGATGGATGGATGGATGGATGGATGGATGGATGGATGGATGGATGGATGGATGGATTCATTGATTGGTGGATGGATTGATTGATGGATGGATTGATGGATGGATGGATTGATGGATGGATTGATTGATTATTGAATGGATGGATTGATGGATGGTTTTGATTGATTATTGAATGAATTGATTAATGGATTGATGGATGGATGGATTGATTGATTGATGGATGGATTGATTGATTATTGAATGGATGGATTGATGGATGGATTGATTGATTATTGAATGAATTGATTAATGGATTGATGGATTGATTAATTAATTAATGATTGTGCTAATCAACGGCATATGAAAAATATTATCTTTTTCGTATGCAGTAACTAGTTCTGTGTACGTTGAAATTTGGAATTCTCTTTTATCAAGCGTGTTTTATAATTTTTCATATAAATACATACATACTTGCAAGGAACCTCTGGGAAGTTTTTAGCTTACTGTAGAAATGACCAGGTACATGCATACTTAATTTACAATATGTACAAAAATGCGCACTTATGCACATATTGGTACATACATGAATGTATATAAACATACATGCTGTTAGAACAAATGTACGTGGCAGACCAAGAGGCCATGTCAACCATGCTCCCCCATGTCCAAGTGCAAAGAACAAAGAGCAGTTGTGCCTATTGTGTTCGATAGTGGTTTCATTGTGTTAGTTCAGGAGTGCCTCTGATGAGTCTATCTTGAACTGGCGCTATATAAATGCAATTACAGTGGGTGGGTCCAAATGGGAAGCCACTCTGGCCTTTTCACCAAAGTCAGATGGTGTACAGGGTCTCCACCATGGCGTGGCATTGTGTCCTAGGGCGGGCCCCGGCCTACCTCTGCGAGCTCTTTACTTTAACTTCCGCTTGTGCGGGGCGCCGTGCCTTGTGCTCGGCCTCCCGGGGTGGTTTGCTGTCTCCTATGCGCATACTGCTATGGCGCAGCGTAGGGCATTCTCCGTGGTGCGGTCCTACCGCTTGGAATGACCTCCCTCTCTTCCTTCGCTCTCTCCCTAGAGACCTCTCAGGTACTTTCTATGGACTTCTTAAGACCTTTCTTCTTGACCGGGCCTGGGTCGGAAGCGCCACTGAGTAGATATCTTGAAGGGGCGCTATAGAAGTTCATTATAGATAGATAGATAGATGGGGAACCATGGGGCAGTCATGGTCCCGAATACGCCAGTGAATGTACATCTAGTTGTTTATTTTCCGAGCTCACTAAAGTGAATCTGATTAATAGAGATTATCTGTAGGGTTAAATGAAACTCAAGCTGCCTAATCTGATTGTGTTTGTAATACTGTATTCTTCTTCATACGAACTCACATGGATGGTGATGATGCAACAGGCACAAGGGAGGTGTCTATTAATCATCTCTGGTTGTGATTAGTCTTTTCTAATTAAGATTTCTCTCTGCTTGTGACCACTTTATTTTTCTCAGTGTTTTCGTCATTTTATCGGTTTCTTCACCGTAACTTTTCTTACACTGTAACTATTCTGCACGTTTTTCAGCGCTGCTGGGGTGTGAGGGCAGTTTTCAATTAATTTGACACGGTGGCTGTTTTGAACTTTTTAGCTTCACAGTTTGTGTCCCCTAACTCCACTAAGCCCAGCCCGACCAAAGCGGCCAAAACCCTGCGGTCTCAGACGAAGCAGGTCGCAGTATACATCTCGTATGCTTCGTGCTTTCAGCAGCTCATCTTCAACCGACGACACGTACTTTGGTGCAGCGATTAGACGCTCTGTCTCTCTCTATTTCATATTGTTGTGTGGTCAGTGCTAGTGGTAGCAGTTGATACCCCGATTTGCCAACACTGTGATTATGGTACAGTCCTCGAGTGTTTTAGTTTTGCCTTGCTGAATCCCTAGTTCAAGTAGCTAGCATTATTGCTCGTCACTCATAGATAAAAGTTTTCATTGACTATGAGAGCTAATTTTCCATATTATCACCTAAATAGATGCATAATTTTGCAGACAAATTCTCATACTATTAATAAATTGGTGAAGTACTGCACCCAAGAGTGCACTACTTTTGCCTTGAAAATTTTCTAACTTACGTGGTTTTCAAACGAAATGAAACGGTTAAAGAAATTGTATGCATATGAATGTTTGGGTTGCTTTAGTTCACTGAGTTGTGTCTTGTCAAGTAGTTGAAGTGAATTGTTCTGTGGATATACTAGATAGCAGAGAAGTGCAGAGTCTAGCATTGAGGTCCCTCAAGGATATGTGACCTGTGAATAATTTTCCTTGTGTGACCATTTCAGGTGTGTCCATTTCTTTTCTTCTTGACCCAGAACTTATTTTTCTACCAAGGCATTTCCTGCAAAGCCAAACATACAAATTACAGCATTTCTCCAAATTGCTTTAGGACAGTTTATGTTGGTGGCTTTCTTTGGATTACATGCCATTCTTGTTCAGTGACTGTGAGATTATTTAGAGTTTTCTTATGTTTTCCCTTGATGTTTTAATTTACACTTCCATATTGTTTTGCAATAGTCTGACTCCTAGCTTCTCATCTGGGTCTGGTACATTTAATTGGGAAGAAATCCATACAGTTCTTCCTTGATCCAGCTAGCATGCTTTTGTGTTGCAGTTGGAGTAATTAATTTTGGATTGAGCTTTTCATTACATGGTGTGTGATTTTGCTAGTACTTTACCCTTAATTCATTTGTGTCTACACAAAACCTCAAAACAATGCAGTAAAGAAAAGCTTAAATTTGTTTAGTTCACACAAGCTCTCGATTTCTGCAGTAGGCCTGTTGTAAACTGTCAATGTATTGTACAACAGTCAAATCTTGATCAGTATCATGCAATACCCTAAACCTGTTCACTTATTTATTCGTGTTTACTCTTATACCAAGGAAGTTAATACAACACAAAATTTTGCAATCAGAGCACCTTTTGCATTTTTTAACATCTTCTTTATACTATTTTTTGTGACCTCGTAAAGCCTTAAAGAAACTAAATATTCTGAAAGAACTGCATTTTATTGACGGTTCGGTGTAGATTGCTGTGTGCTTAGGTAGAACTTTATTTTTGTCTTCAAGCTAGTATTGTTAGAATCAGTATTATATGAGCGATATTAAAACTGTTATCATTGTTGATATTTAATTTCATGTAGCCTGATGAGCATAATAAATACTGTGTCATTGCCTTCAGACAGGATAGGATGTTTAAGTACAGGATAATTGGCAGGATAATAATTACAATATAATAATAATAATAATAATAAAAATAATAGTAATAATAATATCAGTAATAAGTAAAATGATAATAGTAATAATTAGAATGATAATAATAATGGTGGTGGTGGTGGTCACAATATTCATTGTTGTTTTCAAAGACTCGCAAATGGCAGTATGTAAATGTTCAGCTGCACTTGCATTTTTATGAACTGTTAGTATTTATCTCTTCCATTCTGAAAAGTAGGGAAGAAAACTCCTTGGACTGCATGTGTTTCCATAGTTAGGCTGCTTTGTTTGATTCTGCAAGCAAATAAGACCAGCAGGCGTTGCAAAGAATGGATTGGAGCTGTTTTTGGTTAATTGTGTCGAAGGCCAGCTGGATATCAAGAGCAGCAGGAGCAACAAAAGAAGCTGCTGCTGCATCTGCTCGGTCATTGTGTCTAATTTCTCATTTTGCAAGTATTGCTCTTATCCAGTTCTGATGACCTTGTGCTCTGGATTGGACACTGGCACTTATTGGCACCACATGCACACATACGAGCGCTCATATATAAATGCGTATAATGGCACTTATATATATATATATGCAATATCTATATCTGATATATATATATATGTATGTGTGTAGTATGACATGTATATCCAGTGTATATTGTCTGTGTATCTGTGTCTGAATGTCTTTCCTCCTCATTCCCTCTCTGTCTGTTTGCCTGTGTGTGTGTTTTTCTTTGCTTTTATATACGCCTTTTATTCTGTCTGAATTATTTAATGCTATACTTTTAGAAAGGCAACAACATAAACAACATAATAATGATAACTTACCGTGAAATTAACAGAATAATGCAACTAACAAAATAACGTCAAGTAATCGCATCATTGAAGCATACAACATAATGACGAGACTGAATTAGTTCAAAACTTAATTAGGACTGTGTTCTTCTTGTGGAGTAGTCATTGCCCCTCTTGGGGTATATATATACGTGTAGGGAGGCGTTCTAAGAAATAGGCAAGAGTTGTTTAGTCTTGTGATTGTTTTATGCTCTTTGTTGGATTGCTCTATTTGGTATTGTTGTTGTTTTCTATTCGTCCTGTCCAGATAGGACAGATAATTCGTTCTCGCGATCTCACAGCTCAAGTACCACCAGCCTCGAAAACGTCAACAAGGAAGCTATCGAGTGCCTCGTATTTGCCGATGCCTACGCTCGCAAATCAGGTGCCTCACCTTATGTAACCCATTGGTGTAAAGTGGTATAAATGATACATTGGTATGGTACAAAATACCATGGTAGTGTAACTTTAGGTAATTGGTCATTTGTTGCACACCTCTGTCAACAGTTACTCTCATACTTAGCGGCCCGGTCTCGGAAAGGGGATGATTTGGCTGAACATGAAACACGATGTCAGCAAGCCAGCCGTTAGTTACCTTTCCGGCATGTTTGCAGAAGTCTACCACTGGTGACTTCTAGTTATCTAACCACTGCCTGTGCTAACTGATGAACTGTTAATAACAGTTAATATCATTTGGGCTAGCGCTCTTGAATAAGCTGGTGCCCTGTGCTTGGCTTTCAAGTGGTGCTTTAGAAGTTTGGAGTTTACGATTACGATTAGCGTAAGAGTGCCTCTAATTAGCTCCTCTTGAAGTGAAGTTGTATAATTTCTTAATTACAACTACAGTTGTGAATAAAATGGTACGTACGTGCTTTGGAGGACTGTTCCAAGAGGAAGGTCCAATGCAGGAAGAGGCACAATAGGGTTGAGTTTATTCAGTGAGGCCTCCTTGTTGTGTGCTAACGTAAGTGCGATAAGAGCAGAATAAACCTGAGGAATTGTGCTGGCATGGAGGAAATGCTGTCTTTCTAATTCTATGTTTGTGTGCTGGTGTTGTGGACTGTAGACACAGCGATATCACCATGTCTCTGGGTTGGCACGAGCCTCGGCACTGTGCTTGTCATCTCGCTCTCGCTTCCATCGGACGCCGACAACCGGCGACATGAACCAGTCATAGTATCACCAAGTGGTAAGTCATCTGTTGTATCAGCAAGTGGTAAGTTGTCTGTTGTATCACTAAGTGGTAAGTTGTCTGTTGTATCACCAAGTGGTATGTCATCTGTTGTATCACTAAGTGATAAGTCATCTGTTGTATCACCAAGTGGTGAGTTGTCTGTTGTATCACCAAGTGGTAAGTCATCAGTTATATCACTACATAGTAAGTCATATGTGGTACTGCAAAATGGTTAGCATCAAGTGGTGAGTCATCTGTGTTTTACCAATTGGTATTGCATCTGTGGCACTGAAGTGAGCATTTGCAGTATCGATGAGTTTACATATGTACAAACATACATGCATACATACATATAGACACAGTTGCGTGCACATCGCACATACATCATACATACGCATACATACAGACATTGCAGTATTATACACACACTCACCCACAAATACAAATTTCCTTACATGCAAGCATATTAAACTGGTGAATAAATGTGATATTCAGACTAAATTGTTGCTGTTGCTTGTTGTGCAGGTACGATATTTCGGTTAAAGGGTGCAATATTAGCGATGTCATTTCTGGATTGTAATGGAATTCTGATTCCTACTGTGGCCGACCAGTGGAAAGACGTCGCAAAAGATGAGAAAAGAGCTTACAACAGTCAGTATCTGATATTCTGTCTAACAAACTGTCGAATGGCCTGACCTTCTGGATATTAAGGGAGGGGATAGATGAATGATAACACTCTTGCTCGAAGAACAGAAGATCTTGAAAAGACATGGTTCGATACCCGTAAGCTCCCTATAGGTCGACTCGGCCTTCCACTCCCTAGGGGGCAGCTGTAAAATGAGCGGGTGCCTAACAGGCTGCCAAGATGTGTTCTGTAAGATATTTATAATTGTACTGTCATATGTTTCAATGTTACTTACTGCGGTTTATCAGTAAGCTTGTCAATAAACACAAATATGTGTTATATATAACCTGATTATGACTTGGTTTTGATGTGTCATCGGTTGATGCCTTGTGCATTAGATGCCAGTGCAATATAAGTTAATTATTAATTAAGGGTAATTCTGTCCTTCTATAGGATCAGATCTAGTAGGATGTTCTGTAGGGCTGTTGCTTTTTCTGTGTGCTAAATTTACAGTTGATCTAATAATGGTGCATTATTATCATTCTTTGAATTAACACCAAACAAGGTACTTGAGGACACAGGTTATAAATTATTTAGGAAACTGGAAAGGGCCATTAGGACAGAAATTCTTCAGTGCTGGCGTTGTAGAATTGTGGAGTGGTTTGGATGATGGTACTGTCTCAGTGGACACTACTATCACAACTTTAAGAGGAAACTAGGAGAGATGGGCTATTAAGCATTCCAGGTTGACTTGCTGTAGTTCTAAATGTGATTGTAATCTCCAATTTTCTAAAGCGCCCATCTAAAGCTAAGAGCAAAGCACCAGCTAATTCACAAGCGCTGCATCATATCCGAGGCTTTGTCCAGAGTGCAATGTCCAGTGGTGTCGTGAGTCCGGTTGCCCCAGAGACCAGAGAGGCAGGTTTCGTTGAGGACAAGAAAAAAGCTTGAAAGGCAGAGGATCGGATGGATTATGGTAGGAATTATTGAAGAGGTGAGACTTCAATTTGGAGTGGAAAGTCTGTGGGGTGATGAGTAGAGGAGCCTGAGGCAGATAGGTGACAGTGAGTTCTAACACAAATTACACATCTTATGTTATCATTATATACAACTAGCTGGTTTACCCGGCGTTGCCCGGGGTTATAAGTTTCAATCCCTGTAGCACCACCACCATCAATTACTCTAGCGAATCCGTACCTGTAGCACCACCACCAACACCACCACCACCACAACCACCACCACCACCACCACGCCCGGTTTAGTTGAGTGAAAGTTTCAATACCTCTAGCGAATCCGTACCTGTAGCACCACCACCACCACCACCACCACCATGCCCGGTTTAGTTGAGTGAAAGTTTCAATCCCTGTAGTGAATCCGTGCCGGTGACAGAGAATAATCTTCTCTGGTGTTGTCATCTGGCGAATGAAAATAGGTCGATTCGAATTTGAAAAAAGTGGGAATTTGGCAGTTTTTTGCCCGGGACACCATAGAAGCGGTCAAAAGGGGGACACTAAGCCTCACACTGGGTGTGTAATGCCCATCCCGAGACATTAGTGAAGGTTTCGAGTGAAAAGCTCGAAAACTGTAGAAATGCATTCCGGTCAAAGATCGCGTGCTACAGACAGAGGGACAGATTGTTTCCTTTATTTATATAGATTGTATATTGTGGAAGTTTTATGGCATTTGTCTCTGTGAATTCCTCCCAGACCTTATCAATTGGTATTCATCTAGTCCACCTCCAGCTCAGTACCTTTTCCCAGACTTTTCCTGGTGTCCACTCAGGCTTCAGCACTGCTTTATTCATGTTTCTGCCCTTAAACAAAAGTACAAGCAATACCTCTGTTGAATTGCCATTTTGGCTTGTGCGCTGAAGTGGAAAGATCCTTTAACTCTGGTTAAAGGATCTTTCAATGCAATTAACTTTTGATTAAAATAATTACTTGGAAATAATCTTAATTCATTTTCTGTGCCTTTTCTTTTACGAAAGGACAACAATCGGCATTGGTTGGAAAAACCCGGATGTCGCCGACATCATCCGTAGAAATGACCACCGATCGACAGTTTGCGATCATCTGCTCTGAAAAGCAGGCCAGGGTAAATAAAATCTTCATTTCTCATTTTTATCGCCAATTGCCGTCAGGGCATTGTAGAGTAGAATTTCATTTCTCACTGTGAGACTAAAATTAGCTGTGTAGAAGTTTGTATAATGTAAACGGATTTCTTTGGCAGGTTTTTTGTAATTGAATTACTGGCTATTTTACTCAAGTACTTTTTAAAATACTTTTTTTGCTGAAGAAGTATTGTTTTACCTTACTTTTCCATACCATTACCTTGGCTTACTTTAATCACTCATTTGCTTATACTCAGGACTTGGTATTAGTACAGTTTTCAGTTTCTTATTTCTGTGGGCCATTCACCCTTCGATAAAGAGAGCATACAGCATGTCTGTATTTCGTCAAAAATCCATCTCTCTCCCATGACCTGACCTTTTATCTCCCATGACCTAACCTCTCCCATGATCTGACCTCTCTTCCATGACCTGATCTCTCTCCCATGACATGACCTCTCTCTTTCCCATAACCTGACCTCTCTCTCCTATGACCTGACCTGGTCTTGTGAATTAATACCTCTCTCCCATGACCTGACCTCTCTCTTCAATGACCTGACCTCTCTCCCCATGACCTGACCTCTCCTATGACCTGACCTATCTCTCCCATGACCTGACCTGGTCTTGTGAAGTAATCTAAGAGTTACACAAAGCAGTTTAAAGTTTTAAATGGACAGGTTCCCTGTTGCAGGTGATTTATCTGCCGTCACAGACATGTGCGTACAAAGTCAAGATAACGGAGACGTCAAGCGTCATGAAAGCAGAGATCATATCTATGCGAGGTTTGCTGTCTTTCGTAACATATAAGTAAAATGAAATAAAAATAGGGAAGTTTTAAGTGAAAAGGAAATTTGGATTTTAAGATTTGGTTGGTGAACTTAGTAAGTAAGATCAGTTGCAACTGGATTTCTGGATTTTAATGCAAACTAGTAAGAAGATTAGTGAGATGTTGATCTTATTTGATTTGATTAAATTAAGATCAGCTATTACTGGTAGAGCAGATCTACCAGCTGCTAGTAAGAAGTGGCTTTGGAAGGTACTTTAGAATGGCAAGGTTCGTATGTGTGAATTTGATCGGTTTTTCCATTGTACTTTTTCAGACAGCGTATGTTTGGCGTGCTACATTGCAAATGGCCACATCATGACCTTTGGCCTACCCAGTTTAAAGCCTCTCCTGGATGTTGACTACATTCCTTTTCCTGACATCAGGTGACTTCAGATACACATTGTGATAATGCATTTTTAATGATAGATTTTGATATCTAAGCTGTTAGTTATAATTCCATTCGTAGGCTTACGTAAAGTTTTATGCTGATCGTGCAGAGCTATAGATGGACATAAATGTTTATTTAGACTTTTAAAATTGTTTGTAATATTGCATCGGTTTTTTCCATGCCGACATTGTGCTACCTTTTTTCGCTATTATATATGCATTGTTATTGTGAAGTGTGGGAGATTGTCTTGCACTAATAAAGATTACTTACTGACTAACAACTATGAGCAGCTAGCCATTGTAGAGGAGCTGTGGGCCAAAATACGTAACGTGTACCCACTAAGAGTATACGGTAACGTAAAGTAAATGTAAAGTTCCTGTGTCCCATGATGGAATTTAAGGATGTTGCTCATTTAATTTTCTTATGCCTTTGAACCTGACTTGTTGGTTGAAGTTGTAGTGATGCCATTTAGTAACTTTTGTGTCAAATTTTGCATAGAATGCATACTTATTTAAAACTTTACATTGTTTCATAAATTTATCATTTTCTTTAAAAAAATTTAAAATATCTGAATCAGAAGTTTCTTATGTGCACAACAATGTTGGATATAATTTTGCACTTTGGTTGTTTATTAATAATCTTGGACTGATGTAAAATTTACCAACTCGCTTTCTGGGAGTGACTTAGAAACTTATCGACATATTCGAGCTCTGTTAGTTAAATTCTGTGCTGTATGTCACAAGCTGGATTTGTTTATAGTACAGTTATTTCTCTCTTAACTGCTACATTGTATTATATTGTCAGGGGCGTAACTTTGGTCTAAAAAGTGGGGGGTACCAATTTCATACATAGGCCCCTACACGAAACAAGGCTGAGACTGCATGCGATCTCTGGGAAGGCATAGTAATAAAATGTTCATTGGCATTGTTCAAAAAGTGGGGGATATGGTACCTCCAGGTCCAAAAAGTGGGGGTACGGGTACCCCTCGTGCCCCCCACAAATTACACCTATGTATAATGCTTTTGTATTCTAATATTTTTATAGAATACAATGCTATTGTATTCTAATATTTTCTAAAGCGCTTCTAGCAGCATGAACCAGAAGTGCTTCCAGTATACAGAGACCCGAGAGAAAATGCAGGTTTTAAGAAGTGAGACGGAGGAAGAAACACTACCAGAAATTTTACCAATATTCTACTCGTTAATTCTGCTCGTTAATTCTACTCGTTAATTATACTCGTTAATTCTACTCTTTAATTTTTCTGTTGTATGTATTTTTTCAGGGTGGCAAGGACGTTATGTTTCAGCAACAGTGGCAGCATGATATACATGTGTTCACCCTCTGAAATTCAGAAGTTGACACTCTCCTTGGATATCTGGTAGGCCTTTAAAACCTGTGTTTGATACTTCTGCTCAGTGTCTATGACTACTTTAAATGAAACTTCTCCCCATGCAGCGTTGAGATCTATGCTGGAATTTGCTTGTTTCTAATAAAAAGTAAGTAAAGTAAGTATGTACTTTAATGATCCGCCTGCAAGCGCACAGCGGCTAACAAACATGTTATACAATTAGCATGTGCATGAAACATAAAAGAATGGTAACTAACGTCTATGAAACATCTTCCAGACCAGAAGGGCATGTTCATAAGTAGAGCATTCGCAAAATAAAGTTCTTCCTGGTCAGCGCATCGGCTCTAGGGATCTCACGGTTATGCGATCGGGGTCGGAGTGAATATATACAAGATTTAACGGGAGAGAGTAGCCCATGGAGGGTATGACTGGGAGTACGGGGTACGGCAGAAAAAAGAGCGGAATCGGCTCTATCACAAAGAACATCGAAAGAGTCAAAGTCAGCAGGCAGGAAGTTGAGCCGGACCAGTTTTCTGGTAAAAGCACACAGGCGGGAACGCTGCCCAGCATTAACAAATCCCCACCAGGCAGGTGAGGCATAAAGTAATGCAAAAACTTTGACCTTCCCTAGCTTCAGTGGGTGCAAAGGCTTGAGACCATTTTGTCTGAAATATTCTTGTAACGATGTAGATATGCCTGCAGCTGTAGATTTATATAGCACCAGTGTGGTGTATTCAATATTGTATCTTTATGATACAGGGATTCTGACTGTAAAATTACCGTGTCTGAATTACTTTATTTTACGATGTGACTTTTTCAGGGAAGCTTGGAAGGACGTTCAGGGTGATCTCTTTCTACCCTGTAATATGCCTGAGGCTCCAAAACAAGGATTTCTACGGAACCTCTTTGTTGGAACTCCAGTCGCGGTCGATCGAGCAGAGCTGTGTACGTAACACCATGCATAATTATTATTAATTATTATTATTATTTCGGATATTTCTATAGCGCTTCCTCAAGTCTACTACTACTCAGAGGCGCTCCCGACTGCAGCATTGATACTGTGTCGGAGTTTTCACGCCGAAGCGCCATGAGCAATCACGAGTGAAGGACTTGCCCAAGGTCCGTACGCAGCGGCTAGAGTGGGATTCGAACCTGCAACCCTCCGGTCACAAGGCGCCGAACTTACCACTGAGCCACCACGCTCTTTGTCTTCTGTTCTGCACTTTGTAAAAATACTTGATTAGCAATCCAGCTCTTAGCAATAGATCTTCAAAGCATCTTCGTTTCCATTATAATCATATGCATCATCATCTTCCGCATTATCTGCAACATCATCTATGTTATCATCGTCTGCATAATCCTCTTAGTCTTTCTGTAATCATTTTCATGGTAGTTATCATCGTCATCATAATGTCTAATCGATTCCATCATCTGGTCTTTTATAATACGATTAGCGCTCGGCCAGAACAAGGTGTAAGG
The DNA here is from genome assembly GCA_963556255.1 of Allolobophora icterica. Classification (NCBI taxonomy): domain Eukaryota; kingdom Metazoa; phylum Annelida; class Clitellata; order Crassiclitellata; family Lumbricidae; genus Allolobophora; species Allolobophora icterica. The sequence continues at coordinate 30,565,977 of OY744614.1, forward strand.
GCTAAGTTCTGTCGGTTTTCAGTTCCAGGTCAGTGTTCAGAAAGGTCAGACCAGGAAAGCCCATAGTAATGACAGACTTTATTTCCTAAGCGAAAGGGGACAAGTCACTTCTGTGACAGGCCGAGCTTAAGCCTGGCCTGTCATTTAAATAAGCCCTTGACCGTCAAGACTCTGTTGCACACACTGCAATTGGATTGAATGGTTAGACAGTTTGGTAAGTGAGGTGTTATGGTTTGTTTTTCAGTTGGTGAAGGAAGTGGAAAGGCTTCCAAGATGCTGACAAAGTACACTCCTGGTCCAGCTGGAATGGCACAAGCACAAGAAAGTTCTGCTTATGCCACCTCCGAAATAGGTCGTGCTAAAATGGTATGAAGATTTTGGCAGTCATTGTTTTCTTAATCAGTATCATCGTCCATGCTTTAGCTGTAATCATCATTTTCTTTCAACTTCAGCTAGACTGGTCCCATCTCACTTACCTGTAGCATCATCATCACCATCGTCATCATCATCTGCATACACCGGATACATATCGATGGTTGTTTCATAGTCAACCCACAGCCAGTTACTGTAGGAGAGTAGTCAGGTGAGATGTGCTGCATTATGTCTTCATCTTTTACATCATCTGTGTTGCTCCTTGTATTAATAATGTTATCATTTGCAGGATATTCTGTGTTGATATAATTATCTGCTTCATCATCATCGTCTTGTGCCATGAATTCTGTGTGTGCTGCCTATGCTACCTACTTTTCATTTTGCCGCTTCCTGTAGGCTGCTTTGGAACGAGGAGAGAAGCTGGGTGAATTGGAGGAACGCTCGGAACGGATGCGTCTGGATGCCGAACAGTACTCCCAATCGGCTCATCAGCTCAAGATGAAGTACAACAAGAAGTGGTACCAGTTCTAGGTGGTAGAGAACCTGCTCACCGCATTTCCAGTCCCTCCGGTTCCTTTGCATACCTCTTGGTCATCTACGGACTGATCCTCTGTACGGGCGCATCAACTTGCAACGCCATTGTTGTCACCTTCCACTTGCTCGGGAGAAATCAACAGCATCTGTCTATATGCCCATTTGTCTGTCTGTATGACTGCCTTCCTGTCTGTCTGTCTCTGTCTGTCTGTCTCGTCAGCGTGTCTGTTTTTGTAACCGAGCTAACTGTCCGGCCGCCAGTGGCCAACAGTCACCGAGCTAACCGTTGAGAAGTTTACATGTGACTGGTATCTTTCAACTGGCCAGCCAGCTTTGACCATTCAGCTTTTGACTGGCCTGTAGTCAGCCAGTTATTTTCAGACTGAACAGTCATTCACATGCTACCGTATACTCGCTTTTTAGTTTGTCGCTGGCTGGCCGTTGACTGATGGTTTATGGAGTGACTGGCCCCTCTGACTGGCCTGCAGAATTGTAGACTGTTCGGGACATAGCAGACGTCTCGTTTTTACCCAATAGAGCTGGCATATTCTGAGTTTTTCCAGTTTATGTATAACTTTTAGAACTGTATTCGCATCTGTTCCATTACTACTTTGCACGTGTACTTAATACGTTGGTTAAAGTGTTTTGAGTGGTGCAATTGTCTAGCGGTTACCATGCTGGACTGTGAGGACGGAAGTCGTGGTTTCAATCCCCACAACAGAGTAATTCAAGATTAAACTAGCGCCTTTCTAGCGTACTTGGCTATAAAATGAGCGCAACGATTGCACACTTTCAGTGTGGGGATCAGACAGTGGGGGAGCAGACTAGTCATCAAACCGTGAATGCAGAGCTAAGGAAATGAAGTGACTGATGCATAACAGCCGTGGTTGCCCCTTGGAGTTAGCTTACCAGTGATGATACTGTTCTTCTTCGGAGCTTGTAATCGTAATCGTAATCTCCAAACTTCTAGAAGCGCCACTCGAAGGCCAAGCGCAGGAGCTGTTGTTAGTGAAGGTAATAAATGATTGTCATTATTATAACAGTCATTATTTTGTTTAACTGATGGCTGCTTTTACTCATTAATTATCAGAGGTGGCTATTGTTATTGATGTCAGACATGTTATATATCTGTGCGAAAATTTGTTTATGGCATGGTTTAGATGTACGTTAGGGTGGTGCGAACGTAATGGTAAAAAAATTTTTTCTTAATTATTAATTGTAATAGTGCTATAAGAGGTGAACTTGAGGCTAAATTTGTCAGTTGCTAGTGCTATTTCTTGAACTGCCCCAACGACTTTGAAATTTAGCAGTAACAGTTGCATGCAAAATACTAAGACGCGATTACTTACCATAACGATTAATACACATTGCGCAAGTGATTATCAAGATATTTGTCACAAATAACTAAACAACCCTTTACTAAATTATACGTTTGGTTATTGAACATTTCTAAACACAAATTTTAAGAAGTTGAAGATCATTGTTATGGACATTATGATAAGTTTTTTCTCGTTTGCTTAGGTTTATTTACTTCTATGAAGGTAGGACCTACTTGGTTTTCTGATGCATCCATGTCTTCTTCGTCTGCTAAGCTTTGACTCTGTACTGGATATAGAGCTGTACCGATGCATCGGGAGCATTCGTAATCGGGCCGATTATTAGAGGAATCGACATAATCGGTATCGGAGGAGAAGTATCGGCGCCGATGCAAATTATTTTACAGCTGACTTTTTTTGCACAATTTTCGTTACAAATAGAAAACTGAGCACAAGTGTCTATGTCTTGTTTCTTATTATTGATTTATATTTAGCATTGCACTACTTAGCAGACACTGTAGAAAAAAGGACATATTATACACAGGACTGGAAACTCCTTGATAGCCCTTATACAACGCCGTATGCGTAGTTTTTGGGCGAAACTAAAATAATCGGCTTCACACGCGGTATCGGCTATTACAATAATCGGCTTTACGCGGTATCGGAATAATCGGCAAAAAACCTTATCGGTACAGCTCTAACTGGATCTATTTCTCTTTCTGCTGCGGAATTTTAATCATTACTGTCTGCTAATGTTTGTTCATTGCTGAAATCCAATGTTTGCGACATCTTAGGTGCTCGGTCAGCTTTCGCTCATGCCGCTTCTTTAGTTTAGTTGATGCAATCTTATCTTGACCGCCAATAATCATAACTCTAATCGTCCGCTGATCATGTAGGAACTCATGTTCATCGTTTGGCACCTTTCTGGCATTGGGACACTTACAATTGTCAACGGTATATTTGCAAGCTTCGATGTAAAAACTTTCTCTCTACATTTATGTTGAGTTTTGCCATTTTTACGATATATACTACTACTTTTTCGACCTAATAGGTCGGCGATCGAAATTCATCGTGGAATGCTCTTATCACCTTCAGAACTCTTGTATGTGAAACTGCTACGATGGAAGCTTTTCTCCATATAGCCACGATGTGCTTTGCTACGATTTCTACTGTTTGAGTGACAGTAGATTCTTTGGTTCCCTCCGTGTTGACTATGTTGATGTTATGTTTAATATAATTGTAGTGCCTCATAACGTCTTCATAAGTTGGCAAGACATTTTTCGGTAACTCGTACGAATATCCAAAATCAGTAGGCCTACATTTTTCAGCGGTTCTTGTTTTGATTTTGGATAACTGATCGAAAAGCCTTCTTTTTACAAAAATTTCCGATAAACCGAATTTCTACAAACTTTTATACATGACATTGATAATATATTATACAATTAACATCGTGCCCTGAAATATGACATATGACCTGGTAGGCAGGGGCATAACTTTGGTCTAAAAGTGGGGGATACCAATTTCTTCCATACACGAAGCAAGGCGAAGACTGCGATTTCTGGGCTGACTCAATAATAAAATATTGATTGACATTGTTTTAAAAGTAGGGGTGCGGTACCCCAGTCCAAAAACTGGGGGTACTGTACCCATCGTACCCCCACTCTCAAAAATTACGCCTATGGTGGTAAGCCCACTACCGGTTCGCTTAATATGGAGGATTGAAGGGATGAAGGACATTGAAGAATGAAGGTTCGCCTTAATATGAATTGGCTCTAATGCACTAGCAACAGAGGTATAGTATCGAACTTCGACGACGCCGCTGGGGCACCTCAGAACTTCAAAATAATTCAACCAAATTTTGCACAGTCATTTACTTTTACCAAATGCAACTTTTAAACACTATTACGTTTGTAAATTCGCACTTTGGTTTTTTCGCACCACCCTAATGTACGTGCTACCCTTATTGATTATGTATTAGATGTGCCGTGCTACCCCTGATTTCCAACATGTCCGTTAGATGATTATCTGTGTCATACCACCGATTCATGATGTCATGACATTTGTGTGTTGCGGAAGAAACTAGATTAAAATCAATGCGAAAGAGATTGAATGTTCACTTTTCTTACAGGTCCATTTCACTCGTCAACATATTCACTGCCATAGGTTTTTAGAATGTTGAAAAACATGTCAATGGTTAGGGGTCGTCCATTAATTATGTCCATAAAATGGGGAGGGAGGGATTTGAAAAGTTTGACAATTCTTGACTGGGGGAGGGGGTGTTCAAGACAAATTGACGTCAACAATAATTTAATCAAAAAGCAGCCATAGATTCGGAAATCTTTATGAGTGGTCTATTTCTTTTTTTTTGTAATTTAATCAAATGTGATATTTTCTTCGTTTTAAATTATCTTGTTTGTTGTTCTCAGATTATTGAGAAAATGCGCTGCATAATCTCTTAAATGCGAATATCCTGGGTTCTTTTTGAAAATGTAATATTTTTAGTTCCTTTTCAATGGAAAGATATTGGGGGGTAAATTTGTTTTGACATAATTTTATTAGAGGGTCCTTGAATGTTTGACAGTTGTTGACAAGGGGAGAGATGGGATCAAAAACTGCCTAAAATCTGTTGACTTATTTAATGGAGGACCCCTTAGACGTGTGAAACAACTCTTGCACACACTTAGTGTTACTGAAGGCAGTTCTGCTTTTCAATCTCTTTGACTTGGACACAAAAATATGAAAGAGATCTTTTTTAAAGCAGTTTATTGTTTCTGACGGTGGATTCGTGTTTTACGGTGCAGAGTTTGAATCATCAGATGCATTGTTTCTCATGGTCAATGGTAATTTATTATAATCATTCAGTTACAGTAAACATGATAACTTACACATTCTGTAATATTACGTGACATGATATTAGAGTCGCTATGCGGTTAAGAGAGATATTTTGGTGTGACATTCTGTACAATTTTAGATTTTTGTTCTATATTAAGTCGCCAACATAGAAGAAGAAATAAAGTTTTAATGGCATCTTTCCTGCAGAACGTTTTCTCACCTGTTGCTACCGGTATATGATGAGCCGTGCCAGTCAGCTGTATCTGTATGACCACTCAAAAGTTTTCTCAGATTTCTAGCACACCAGTCTTCCACTTCTGTGTTGAGGTGTTTGATGCTTACATGTAGTATGGCATGTGAAACTAATAGCTAAATTCCTTGGCAAGGATGTAGGAAGTATGCAACATGTAAGTGAGCTTGCACTTTTAATGGGGTCCATGGAGGTGGCAACACTATTACGGTCTCTATGGTTTAGATGTCTTTATATGTATCATCGTCATCATCATGTACCTCGCTATGTGGCCGATGAATGGAGCAGCCTGTTCGCTGCTCATAAAACAGGAACGTAAGAAAGAAGCTATTACTTTGCTATCCAGCGTCGAACGCAGAACTGCTATCGTTTTCGAGAAACCATGTCTGTCTTGCAGCACAAAGGTTACCATGACACCATTTTACATTCCAAATGAATGATTCTGTTGGTTGCATTCCTAGCTATTTACATTGCACTGGTAACAGGCACATTCCAGTTTTCTTCTGCATTTGGGTGTAGTCAACAAAAGGGAAAACCTACTGACAAAATTTGCAATACTACTAGATGTCTTGTGTGCAAGCACCCTGTGAAATTTGGAACATGGAAAACCAGAGATATTTGGTGAAAGGAAGCACTTGTATTGCAGGTGATGGCCAACACGGTTACTTATAGTTTGACGAAGATATCTAGTCGATTTCACATGATGGGTCTGATGTTTAAGCTCGTATCTTAAAGGCAAAGGGCCGACATGTTGGCAGGTATTCGATTTGTGTACAGGAAAGCAAGTGGGTAAACCCGGTGACCAAGAAAGGGTTGCTAGTACCTTTAAAGTTGTTCCAGAAAGGGTTGCTAGTACCTTTAAAGTTGTTCCAGAAAGGGTTGCTAGTACCTTTAAAGTTGTTCCAGAAAGGGTTGCTAGTACTTGCATAATTACAGAGCAGTTATTAGAGTGCAGTTTTAACCTTTATACGTGACTATATATATATATATATATATATATATATATATATATATATATATATATATATATATATATATATATATATATATATACCTGCCTCAGCGATAATGAGTGTCCATGATGAGTTTGATTGCCACAACTTAGCTTTCTGCGCACGAAAGAAATGTTGATAATAATGATATTTCTGCAGTGGTAAAACTGATTGTATACTTGTTAAGTCAATTTTTTACATTTTTACTTAGTTTTGCAAAATTTTGCATTGTTTACTTTATGGGATTTGTGCAATGATATTTCTATAAAATAACATCAGCAAGTCTTCTAAAACCTCGGCTAGTACCATGGGCAACTGCAGATCGTCGCATTGCTGGCCCAACACTGCAGGTAAACTCATTGCAGCGTCGATACTGTTTTGTTTGATGTTGGATGCCAACTTCCGGTTCTGTTGCTATGTGTACGCATAATTGTTATTGATTTGCAAGAAAACTTAATATCTCTTCGATGACTGGACAGGTCAAGTGACTGGAATGGTTTCTTTGACCCTGCCAGTCAGTTCATGTGAAGATTTATGTTAAGTTTGTCGTACAACCCACCAGTCAAATCATGTGTCGTCGAGCTGCACAACTGTTTCTGATTATGTGAACATATTTGCAGTCATTGCTTTCTTTAAACAACAAACAACTAGTAATTAAGGAGTACAACGCTATGGTGTCAGAGTACTAAAGGTTATTTCTAACCGTTAAATCTGATTTGTTTTAGCATTATTTGCCAGTATTACGTGGACTTTTGCAATACTGGACCTTGTGAAAGTATTCTGGGTTCAGTTGTTTGTGCAGAGTTTTTGTGCAGCCAGATGTTCTTTTACTTGCATCTTTAGTTTGTTAGTTTTTTTCTGTTTTACTGGAAGTTGACGTGTGAAACTTCCTGTTTTGAATTTTATACTGACATTTTTAGTAGCTCAAGATTTGTTTGACCATTCTTTGTGCAGATTTTTCTTTTATATGATTGCTGTTATTTCCAGCTGTATGCTGATGCTGGAACTGTTTCCATGTTGTTCATTAAAATCCTGGTGTTATAAGTTGTATCCTGTATTTACAACGATCGTCTGTTGGCTTCGTTTCCCGTTGTTAGCGTTGATGTTTACAAATGTTCTGTTTACTGCTCGTCACTGATTTCTACTGTCAACAATTTGAGATGATCTGGTTGGATGTGGCAGTATGGTTTTCTTTTAAGAGTGACAATGATGAGTTTCATGTAATGGAGCTATTTAACACTTCAACGACGAGCGTGCACTAAAATGTGTGGGAAACTAATCCCTCTTGTCGTTAAAGGGTTAAATATCTGGTAATATTGCGAAGTTGAGGCTCAATTGGCTACACAACTGCTGGTTAGGGGTTTCGTGTAATGGCAGAGACGTTTATCTTGTGCTAGGTCAGTTGAAGTGAAGGTAACTTTTAAATTGGTTTTGAATTTCCTAAATGTAGTTTACCAAGATTAGATGAATTACCAGATGGTAGCTTAGTAATTATAGATGAACTAACCGAAAGAACTAACCGAAAGTACTTGTTTACTATACACGAATTACTTTGTGCTCTTTATTGTAAGTTATTAATACTTATTAATAATATTGTAAATAAATTGCTTGAAGGTCTTAATTGTGAATGAACTGTTTGACAAGTCACTAATTGCAAAAATGATTGTGGTTGCCCTATAGCAGTTAGTTTTATTGAAATTGATTGTGGTAAGGCATGCTGCTTTAGGTTTGTAACCCTCTGCATTAGGGGTCAGTCGGAAAACGCCTCGGACATTTGCCTCGGCCGAATGTCCCATTTTTTTGCACTATTCGGAAGTATTCGCCTCGGCAAATACTGTACACATAAATAGTTGCTTGTCTGCCTCACATGCCAGAATTTGTAGTTTCATGATATCAGCTTTGAGCTTCATCTAGCATATTCATTTTGAAGAAGAAAAGTACAAAACAACACTAACACCGGAAGTCCACAAGGGAAGTCAAGTCCATTTCAGTGATTATTTATTTCTAAAATTCAAAATGTATTAGTCAGTTATTACAAGTAAAGAAATTTATTTCGATAATTTTTCATTACATGAAAATGTGAAGCTTTGCATATGGAACAAATGGTACTCGGTTCGTACCCGGATCCGGCAAATAGTACATCCAAATACTCGGATTCGGTACTCGGTGGAAAATGTCTACCTGGCTGACCCCTACTCTGCATGTTCTGGAAACTGTTGGGAGAATATGTATCCCCTCTACTTTAAGTCTGATTTAATCCAGTTACTTCTGTGGTGCTTAACAAACTTGACTGGAAGGTCAAACAAAGAGGGAGATGACTCTCCACCAGTCTTGTTGTCCTCGAGACCAAGGTCTTGGTCTCGAGTGCACTCGAGTTCGTTTTTAAAAGTCTTGGTCTTGGTCTTGAGACCAAAGGTCTTGGTCTTGGTCTTGAGGTTCAAGGTCTTGGTCTTGGTCTTGAGGTTCAAAGTCTTGGTCTTGGTTTTGCAAGACCAAGACCAAGACCGGCTGTCAATATGAACAGTCATTAATTTTAACAAACGGCAAGAATGTTAAAAATTTATCCAATAATTACTCATACAGTTATTGCTTTAGTATTTACATGGTGTGAATGAGGCTTTACTGTTGTTTTGGACAATTATTTTGACTTCCGGTTATTTACCATGGAATGATTTCAAAACAGACTCACGATTAATTTGTAGGCCTACATTTACATCCGACTCTTGAAAAGCTGCGTTGTGTGCTAGCGATTTCAGCACTTGTAGACCGTGTTTTTTCACATGGCAGAATTTTTATGAGGCCCCACAGGTCACGTCTTGGTCAGAAAATTCTGAGCAAATTGGTTTTTATAAAATTCAACAGGCATTTGGAATAACATTTCGCATGAAGGACTTTTGTAGGCTGAATACGAATTCGGAATTCGGAATTCTCTGCAGTCTCCATTTAGAGTTGTTTTGCTTGAATAAAAGAAAAAACTCATGTTTTCATTAAAATAACGAGTAGTCCGACTGGACAATTTTTAGTAAGGAATAGAAGTCTGGATACGACTGTGATTTCTTTGGGTCTTGGTCTTGGTCTTGAGGTTCAAGGTCTTGGTCTTGGTCTTGAGGTTCAAGGTCTTGGTCTTGAGGTTCAAGGTCTTGGTCTTGGTCTTGGTCTTGAGGTTCAAGGTCTTGGTCTTGGTCTTGAGGTTTAAGGTCTTGACAACAAGACTGCTCTCCACCCTTATAGACAAAGGCAAAGGAATGAAGTTGCTAGCACTTCATACCCACTTCAAACTTAAGTTTTATAACTTAAGCTTTAAGTTTGAAGTTTTAAAACTTCAGTTTTAACATTTCAGTTTGAAGTTTTAAAGCTTAAGTTTTAAAAGCTAAGCTGTTAAGTTATAAAACTCGAGTTTTCAACAAGAAATTATTATACATTTAACAAGTAACAAGAATTACAGCATAATTTCAACAATGGTAGAGATAAAAAAGAACCTGGTTAAGGTCCTTTTATCAGTCCTGAGACTCTCATTCACAACTTAAGCCCCACTTTTTCAAGAAATGTTAGTGATCCATGGAATCTGCCACCTTTCCGCTTCTTTACACGTAAACACAACTCACTCTAACAGCTCTTCTGTGTCCTCTCCCTGATGTTCTAGTGACTGACACATCACTGGACAGCGTCTCTGACTTGGAGCAACACTAATGAATAAGCTGGTGCTCTTTGTAGCGCTTTAGAAAGCTGCAAGTTTACGACTGATTATAACTGCATCAGAAATCCAGACCCAGTGTTAAACAACTAGTCGCCCAGCTTGTCTGCATTAGTTGCATGATTCCACATCAAATCAATTTAACTGATGCAGTGAGATAAGAACCCCAGACATGGTGGTAAAAGACCCAAGTGATAACTGTGCCACCTACTGGTATGTTCACAATGCATGTCCACAACATTCGTCCATACACTGACCTCAGTCACACTGCAGGAATATAATATCTAAAATTACTTCTTAAATAAATACACCAAGCCAACGCCAATTACCGCACCTACGGTCATCGGCAAATAGTATCTGTACCAGTCTGGTGATGTTTGAGGTGTATTCTCCACCTCTGTACCCAGTTCCTGTACTGCAGAAGATTGTTTTTTACTCATAGCTGCAGGCATGGAGTTTTCGTCACAGGGTTCGGGTTTAACAGGACACGACTTGAAGTCAGTAGGACTGCAATGTTCACTAGAGTTGTCACTTGCTAATTCTGTGCTCGTTGTCGGAGAGGTTTCCTCTGAAAATCCAGACTCTGATGCACTGCTTAGGTCTGGAAAGTGTGGCTGCTGTGAATTTGGTGCAGAGAAAAGCTGGCTCTCGTGAAATTTAAGACTGAAATCTGTAGCGTCCACAGAAGTTGAATATGCAGCGGTATCTTTCTGCGTTTCCAAATACCGTTTTGCTTCCTGATCTTGTCGCCGACAGCGTTCTATCCTCGGTGCAACGTCAATGTATTGTACGATTAGTGCCTTATAACTGCTTGGGTCTTTCCACATGTTAAGACTACTGAGTACAGTAATGTAAACAGAGAGCTTCAGTTCCTCCTTTGCTCCTTTCTCCAAATAAACCGGACAGAACTTATTTTTCTTTTCCTCAGAAAATGTTGCCCAGAGCGACGCCTTCGTCATTTCACTGAGAACACAATCATTCATCAGATGTTTGGTGAAAATGACAAAAATGTAGGTGCAGCAAAACAGCGCATGATCGAGCCAGTCAACATTGTTTCTAACATGCGATGCAACTTCCTCTGTCAGCCCAACAGTAAGAGGCGTTCTCTCGCCATCAAAACTCTTGGCATACAACTCTTCGATTATTTTTTTGATGTTTTTAGCAGCCCGCTCGTCTTCTTCGGCGTGTATAATTAATATGTCGAAATGTTGTTGCATTAATTCTGGTGGCAGAAATATCTGATACTGGGATTTTTTAAGATGATCTCTATCTTCTGTTTGTGAGGACTGCTGACGAGTGAACTTTGTCGTCTGAGAATCATCAGAACCCAAATTTAAAGATACATTGGGTCTTTTCATCATCTGCTCCTCCTGATATGCAGCTGATAAATTTGCTTCATTTCCTCTGAATGTTTCGTCTTGTTGATCAATGGGATTGCAGCCGGAATTTTCACCAGAACATGTTGTGCTAGAAGGTTCTGTGTGGTGACATCCAGCTGACTGCCCCTCACCAGACACCAGAGATTCAGGTATAGCATCAATATCCAGATCATTGTTCTCTGTTCCTAGACCATACCATGTATTGCTTCCTGGGTCTTCGGACATCCTTCAGGAGAACTAAGCTGAAATGACAATTTAATGTTCATTATTTGTTATATTACTGCTATCTGTTTGCCCAGAGTATAAAAATATAGGCAACAGAAAGATCTTTCAAGGGCACTGGGGGCATCTTGAAAAGTTCTGCATACAATTCCCAGTAATTACATACATACATGTATGTGTGTGCATGTAGCTAGACACTTATTATAGCTCACTTTAAGTACCTTGCAAAAATGCTGTCGGTACCTGCCCAAATGATGTTAAGTCATACGTGTATGTGTATATGTGTGTATGTATAATAATAATCTTCATTTAATATTTTCAAACTGACAATTACGCAGTATGATTACAAGTCAGTATGAACGGATGATCACAAGTTATTACAGGAGTCGAATTTAACTGTATACGGCAGCCTTGCAAGGCACCCATCACGTCCTACATCTCATTTTAACAGCGCGCCGTCTCACGAATGAAAGGCTGAGTGGACCTTTGGGAGCGTTGCGGGAAGCGATCCCGCTACCTACTGCTCTTCACGCCAGTGATGTTACCACTACTCTATGGACCCCCCATGTATGTATGTATGTATATGATATACATATGTATCTATGTATGCTTACATGTGTGTATGTATGTATGTAATGTTAGAATGTTTTATCAGGAGGTTGCGGAGAATGAGGTTTGTCAACGAAGAACAACTTACATTAAGAGCATAGCTAATAAGTGAACAGTACTTGGACAACTAGAAGCATCGCCACTGGCGTTCTGTCATAGACATTGAAAGCCCAACCGACAGACTCCCATCCAGAGCTGATAGTATGAATGTATATAGCACATTTCAAGTACCACACAACAGCTCTGTGAGGTACTTAAAATGTGTTGTGTGCAGGGCTGTAGTGGTAAAATTAGAGGTGAGTACACACTACAGGTTAGTTTTCCTAAACAAATTAGAGGTGAGTATACGCTACAGTATTTTGTGAGTATACGCTACAGCATTTTAATATAAATAAATAAAAATATTTTTTGAGGTGAGTATACGGTCTCTAGAGGTGAGTATATGCTGTATACCCGCGTATACCCTCGACTACAGCCCTGGTTGTGTGAGGCCATGTCGCACCATATTCAGATTTCCGGGACTATGTAGCGTCAGAGAAGAGTAGTGGCAGACGACGAGACTTGCAGCACATGAACCTGAGCAGTCCCTTGCAGGTGACAGAAAACACTGTGTTTGCCACCAGGTCTATACACGACGACATTCTTTGCAGCCGACAACTGATTATAATGTGTCGCCGAAGTAAAACAGTCAGCAACAATCCAATGCCCTTCCAAATGAAGTTTAACACTTACTAAGTAGTAACCCAATGCCCCTCTTAGTGGAAGAGTCCACTGGTGTTCCAAGAGAATTCCAGACATTGTCCAAAACAGTCAGAAGCAACAACAAAACAGACATAATTCCATGAACGCATACTAGGTTGCAGTAGAAGTCTGAATGAGCAAAATTATTGAATAAAATCTGTATGAAACTAACTAAATGTATGTATGCATGTAACCAAGTATGTATGCACACGTGCTTTCACAGATGTATACATTATATACATGCACACATGTACACACGTAGGCCTATGTATATGTACGTACGTGTATGTATTGTGTGAAAATGAATTCCTTACATTTAATAATAATAATAATAATAATAATAATAATAATAATAATAATAATAATAATAATAATAATAATAACTTACATTTAAGCTCAGCTTAATATGAAGTAGGGCTACCGAATTTTCATTTTGCCAGTCCGGTAGTCACTCGATATGCCATTACCAAGTAGGGCTAAAAAACACGCAAAACATTTTCTGTCTATCGCCGGTAAACCGCAAGCTTTAGAGACTTCCAATGACTTGTGAATTCTTCTACAACTGATGTGTATTAAAATTTATAAATATTTATAATTTTCTAAAAGGCATTTATAAAACGAAAACGAAACACTACATTTTACCATAGATATATTATCTTTTTCCGGTTCTCTGCCTGCTGCAGGTTCGTACGTCCAATGTCGCCATTTTGTTGCGCTATCGGCCCATCTTCAGCTCATAACCACAGTATTATTTATATAGTATATTAAATAATACTGTGCTGTAACCGTCCATCCAATGGCGGCGATCTTGTTTGACAGGTGAGGGGGACATTTTTGAACTGATCTGATGAAGAAAGTGTTTTGAAATGATCTGGTCCCAAAAAAATTTTTAAAAATTGTCGCGCGAAAAAATTTTATGACCTTTTTTGGTGTTTCTTCAAAAATGTGGGGGGCGCGATGCATGGCGTACGTGTTCCTCCACTGTTAAAGGTGCGGGGTCTTGTCCCCCTCGATCCCCCATGATCGCTGCACATGGGCGCGTTGTTAAAATGAGATGTAGGACGTGATGGGCGTCTTGAAAGGCTGCCGTAAACACACAGAATAAATAATTACACAGTACGTCGACTCTCATTGCTGGCTGTTGACTAGTTTTTGTGGTCACGTGATTGCGACGCCATCTTGAATCTGAGCTCCTGAATTATAGATTTAAGCTGAAATTAACGTTAAAAATAATATTGTTAATTCTAATGAAGTTCTCGATGTTGTTTAAACGTTTAAAAAATATTTTATTTGATGGATTCCGATATATCGGCGTGTAGTCCTCAATGTTGTTGTAACGTTTAAAAAATATTTGATGTGATTGTTTCCGGTGTATCGGCATGGAAACGTTCTCTTTCAAGATGTTTTTTGTTCACACATTCTGACTGCTGCAGAGGCCGGGAGTCGACGTACTGTGTAATTATTTATACTGTGGTAAACAGTTGAATTTCGACTCCTGTAGGCTAACAACTTGACAATGTGATCATCCGTTCATACTGATTTGTAATCATAGTGCGTAATTGTCAGTTTGATAATATCAAACGACGATTGTAAGATTATAATTATATTTAAAATCAGCACGCGGGCCGCATGTTGGTCAGCACGGACCTACAGACCTGTTTAGACTCTTCATCAACTTGTCTTATTTATTTTAACTTGCAATTATTGTCTATAACACTACGGTATGTAAATGTAATCCCATCGCGTCTGTGTCGACGGGAATCTGTCAATAAACGAAGAATTGATTTGATTTCATTATAATAGCAACTACGAGCCAAGGATTCTATATATTTAGCTAAAGCGTCGCGTTAATTTATTTCGCTATACGTTTCAAACTTGTACCAGAAAAGCGATTTGAGTTGTTCTTTTTCTAAGAATTTATAAGTTCAGTGTTTCGACGTATTCAAAGTGAGAAATACAAACAATTGAAAAAAGCCTATCACCGACCAGGGGTCGAACTCGTGTAGCAGGAACGTTGTGTTGCAACGCTCTACACGTCGTATCCCCAAACCCTGATCGATGACCAGCTTACGCACGGCGCCATTTCGCCATGCGATAGTAATAGGGTTTAAAACCTATATATTCAAGCTAAGGTCATAAACGCCTTCGTCACGGTGACATTTTAATGCTATGAAGCTGGAATCTGGCAGAAATTCAATCGTCTGCATTTATTTCATTGTTTTATGCATTTTAAGAATTGTGTAAGAGATAAACTTGGCTGGAATAATTATGTGACTAATAATAAGTAGTTCGCTAGATGGCGATGCGTCACAATACGATCAACAATAATTATTATCGAAAATACATGTTTCCGTAGGCTATAATTACAGCGTTCAAATGTTATAATTTATTGATAATATTTACTGATAGCTATCACCATGGTGTAAGAGATAGATGGTATGCGCATTGCATTACACTTGTATTATTACATAATGCATACAACATACACTTCTATATAATATTTTTGACTAACTTATTTTGTATTCAGTAGGTGGCGCTGGATATCACACTGCGCAAAGAGCATAGCTGCCCATGTAGGCCTATGTTGTTTGCAAGAATAGAATCGAGGCCCTAATCGTAATCTGCGAAGTTCTAAAGCGCCACTCGGAGGTCAAGCTCAGGAGCTCAGCCTATTCACGAGCGCTACCTCAAATCAGCGGGAGTTTCCAGTCCAAAGGAGGTCCGAATCCGGTTTCCAGGCCAGTTCAAGTGAAGATAGAAAGAAATTGCATCTGGCATCGTTGCATAGGTCTATAGGCCCAAGTAAATGACAAGTCCCGCAAATAATGTTGAGTATTTGTTTTGTACTTCCCAATTTGTGAGATTACTTAGTTGTAAAAATTTGAATTTAAGGTCCGAATTCTTCTGGGTGCCAGGCACTCAGAGGCCATTACGTACGCAAAAATCCGGGAAAATTGGACCTTCCCCTCCCTGTACGCACGCGTACTTTTTTCCACCCCTCCCCCACCTGCGTACGTACAGTTGACGCACCCCCCCCCCACTAAGACCAGCTGCAGAATGTGTCAGTTACACGGGTTCAGACAGCGACTGACTGCACTTTAGGCCAGATTGAAGGATGAGTAATCCATGGACTCACTGTTGAGTTGTGCGATAGTTTAACAGCGTTCAGAGGTAAGGTGGCATACAAGTGACACCTCTCCCACAGTCTCTGGCGATCCATTTAAACGGGGGGGTCCGTAGAGTAGTGATAACATCACTGGTGTGAAGAGCAGTAGGTAGCGGGATCGCTTCCCGCAACCCTCCCAAACGTCCACTAGCCTATCATTCGCGAGATGGCGCGTTCAGTGGCGGCGATCTTGTTTGACAGGTGAGGGTGACATTTTTGAACTGATCTGATGAAAAAAGTGTTTTGAAATGATCTGGTCCAAAAAAAGTTTTAAAAAATTGTCGCGCGAAAACTTTTTATGACCTTTTTTGGTGTTTCTTCAAAAATGTGGGGGGCGCGATGCATGGCGTACGTGTTCCCCCACTGTTAAAGGTGCGGGGTCTTGTCCCCCTCGATCCCTCATGATCGCTGCCCATGGGCGCGTTGTTAAAATGAGATGTAGAACGTGATGGGCGTCTTGAATGGCTGCCGTAAACAGTTGAATTTCGACTCCTGTAACAACTTGTGATCATCCGTTCATACTGATTTGTAATCATAGTGCGTAATTGTCAGTATGATGATATTAAACGACGATTGTAAGATTATAATTATATTTAAAATCAGCACGCGGGCCGCATGTTGGCAGTCTTGTTGTCAAGACCTCAAACCTCAAGACCAAGACCAAGACCAAGACCTTGAATCTCAAGACCAAGACCAAGACCAAGACCTTGAACCTCAAGACGTAGACCAAGACCAAGACCTTGAACCTCAAGACCAAGACCAAGACCAAGACCTTGAACCTCAAGACCAAGACCAAGACCAAGACCTTGAACCTCAAGACCAAGACCGAGACCAAGACCCAACAAAATCACAGTCGTATCCAGACTTCTATTCCTTACTAAAAATTGTCCAGTCGGACTACTCGTTATTTTAATAAAAACGTGAGTCTTTTATTTTATTCAAGCAAAAGAACTTTAAATGCAGACTGCAGAGAATTCCGAATTCGTATTTACAAAAGTCCTTCATGCGAAATGTTATTCCAAATGCCTGTTCAATTTTATAAAACCAATTTGCTCAGAATTTTCTGACCAAGACGTGACTTGTGGGGCCTCATAAAAATTCTGCCATGTGAAAAAACACGGTCTACAAGTGCTGAAATCGCTAGCACACAAAGCAGCTTTTCAAGAACCGGATGTAAATGTAGAAATCGTGAGGCTGTTTTGAAATCAATCCATGGTAAATAACCGGAAGTTAAATAATTGTCCAAAACAACAATGAAGCCTCATTCACACCGTGTAAATACTAAAGCATAACTGTATGAATAATTTTTGGATAAATTTTAAAAATTCTTGCCGTTTGTTAAAATTAATGACTGTTAATATTGACAAAAGTCTTGGTCTTGGTCTTGCAAAACCAAGACCAAGACTTTGAACCTCAAGACCAAGACCAAGACCAAGAACCTCAAGACCAAGACCAAGACTTTTGGTCTCAAGACCAAGACCAAGACCAAGACTTTTAAAAACGAACTCGAGTGCACTCGAGACCAAGACCTTGGTCTCGAGGACAACAAGACTGAATGTTGGACAGCACGGACCTACAGACCTGTTTAGACTCTTTCATCAACTTGTCTTATTTATTTTAACTTGCAATTATTGTCTATAACACTACGGTATGTAAATGTAATCCCATCGCGTCTGTGTCGACGGGAATCTGTCAATAAACGAAGAATTGATTTGATTTCATTATAATAGCAACTACGAGCCAAGGATTCTATATATATTTAGCTAAAGCGTCGCGTTAATTTATTTCATTATACGTTTCAAACTTGTACCAGAAAAGCGATTTGAGTTGTTCTTTTTCTAAGAATTTATTATAAATTCAGTGTTTCGACGTATTCAAAGTGAGAAATACAAATAATTGAAAAAAGCCTATCGCCGACCAGGGGTCGAACTCGTGTAGCAGGAACGTTGTGTTGCAACGCTCTACACGTATCCCCAAACCCTGATCGATGACCAGCTTACGCACGGCGCCATTTCGCCATGCGATAGTAATAGGGTTTAAAACCTATATATTCAAGCTAAGGTCATAAACGCCTTCGTCACGGTGACATTTTAATGCTATGAAGCTGGAATCTGGCAGAAATTCAATCGTCTGCATTTATTTCATTGTTTTATGCATTTTAAGAATTGTGTAAGAGATAAACTTGGCTGGAATAATTATGTGACTAATAATAAATAGTTCGCTAGATGGCGATGCGTCACAATACGATCAACAATAATTATTATCGAAAATACATGTTTCCGTAGGCTACAGCGTTCAAATGTTATAATTTATTGATAATATTTACTGATAGCTATCACCATGGTGTAAGAGATAGATGGTTTGCGCATTGCATTACACTAGCATTATGGTAATCCTGGGTTTTAGCGTCGGAAATTATTTACATTGCATGAGCGATGAAAACGTTTCACAGTTAAACTCAAACAAGAAGTTGGAAGATTGATGAAAATATCAATGAAACTAGAAGCCGGATGATTGATTAAAATATTACACAGTTAAAGTCAAACTAGAAGTTGGAATTGCGATAAAAATATATCGTTTTAGTGCCGATATTATTCCCGTGTATGACCGATGAAAACATTTTATAGTAAAACTCGAACTAGAAGTTGGAAGATTGACGAAAATATTCACGAAACTAGAAGCTGGATAATCGATTAAAATATAACTCAAACTAGAAGTTGGATGAACGATGATTATTTATTGTATATTGTATTAGAACGTCTCAATGAAAATAATTTCCGACGCTAAAACCCAGGATTACCAGCATTATTACATAATGCATACAACATACACTTCTATATAATATTTTTGACTAGACTTATTTGTATTCAGTAGGTGGCGCTGGATCTCGAAATTTATACAGCGCCCAAAAAAGCGAAGTCGCGGGAACCAGCTTAGACACAGGCGCTCAATCAAATCAGAATCGTTAGGCGGGGTGGGTGAAATCAGTTCCAGGTCAAGATCCAAAGGGTCAGTCAGGCAGACAGTGAGACTACTGTCAGACGGCTAAGGAGGGTGGTGCTTGGGATCGAAACGGCGAGGGAGGTAAAGGGAAGAGAATGAATCAGGATAAGACTTCTGAAAGAGCAATGTTTTCACTTTTGAATGGAAGACCTGTGGAGAGATAGCAAGAGGTGAGGTTTTGGTGAGTTCGTGGTATGGGTCTGATATTTCTCTTAGTACTGGTGGGAGTTTGTTCCAAAAAGGTTGGACAGCTATGGCTATGGAACGCTTCGCAAATATTAGTGATGAGGTGACGGAAAGGCCGAGGAGTGTATGTTGTTTGCAAGAATATAATCGTAGGCCGTAATAGTAATCTGCACATTTCTAAAGCGCCACTCGAAGGCCAAGCGCAGAGCACCAGCCCATTCACGAGCGCTACGTCAAATCAGCGGGGGTTCCAAAGAGTAGGCCTAGTCGAAAGGATGTCCGAATCCGGTTTCCAGATCAAGAGAGGAGGCAGAGCAGCTGTTAAGGCGGTACCGGCGGGCTATTCTGGGGTCCGGTATTCCGCCGGAATATACATACATACAAAATACATACATACAACATACTTACATAAAACATACATAATGCATACATACACATATACATTAATACACATATAAATGCACACATACATACATACATACATACATACCTACATACATAAATAATGTATTGTTCAAAAGCATGTGTTAGGTAAAATCTATAGGTTTGATTTTATTGACCGTTTAAATTTTTATCACCGCGGGTGGGCAGAGGCCCCAGTGCATTGCTTTGCCGGTGCAGGGCCTACAATGCTGTTAAGACAGCAGCGACTGTTTACATCGACAGTATTTATTGGCACGGCAAACAGTAGGCTTACTAGCACAGTATAAATAACTATAGGCCTGCTGTAGTTATATATACTGTGATTATAGCAACTATTATGTTTTTACAATTAGTAAAAAAGGTTAAGTATGATATACTCATAGCATATACATCAAGCACTTCGAGTACACATAATTTAAATTGACAGCCTGAATGACTTGAAGTTAAATATAATAAATATATGGCCTATATTCAGGGCTGTAGTCGAGCGTATACGCGGGTATACAGCGTATACTTACCTCTAGAGAAATTTGAGAGCGTATACTCATGGCTGTAGACGAGGGTATACGCGGGTATACAGCGTATACTTACCTCTGGGAACGAAAAATTTTCAAAAAAGAGAGGTTTTTAAAGGTTTTTAGGGCGAATGACTAAAAAAAAAAAAAAAAAAAAAAAAGGTCATCAACTTTTTCAGAGACAAAATCGTAAAAAGTCTGAAAATTTTCTGAGAATTGGTGAAAAGTCTGAAATTTTTCCTAAAAAAAGGTCTTCAAATTTTTTTTTACGCCGCTGGTCACCGGTAGCGTATACTCACCTCAAATTTTACCACTACAGCCCTGCCTATATTATTAGAACTCCAATGTGGTCGCTTCAAGTAGGTCCCAATTGTACCACAGCGAGACAGCTAACGACACCAAATGTACTCCGATGCCACTTTAATATAAGTATAAGCAATGGCGGCGATCTTGTTTGACAGGTGGGGGGGACATTTTTGAAGTGATATGGTCAAAAAAAAGTTTTGAACTGATCTGGTAAAAAAAGAGGTCAAAAAATTTTTTACTCTGAGCGCTAAAAAGTTGACCTTTGTTGGGGTTTCTTCAAAATTTGGGGGGTCCGATGTATGGCATGTCCCCCACCACTCTTAAAGGTGGGGGGTCTTGCCCCCCTCGACCCCCCTGGATCGCCGCCCATGCGTCCATCATCCAATCCAATAACATCACTCGAACATTCCCCTCGTCCTTTTCCTCTGATAATGATAATGATAATAACAATGAAAATAAATATAATAATAAGAAACGTAATAATAAATATAATTACAACAATAATAATTATATAATAATGAAAATAAAAATAATAATAATTTAAAATTACTAACAATTTATTGCAGAGACGTAGATCGATCATAATTGAAGTGACGTAACAATAGGCTTTTATTCTTTAGATGTAAACCTAATAACAATATACTTTTTCATTTTTGAAGTGATGCAAGAAAGGCCCTTATTCTCCACCCTCACTTTAACTTCAGGCTCATCTATCCACAATTGTGAAACCGCTTTCAACCACACACAGTTTTATCTCTCAGTTCAAATCACATTTCCAACATCTCTTGCTCTAGCTTCGTTCACATGAATGCGACCTCTGCTGCAGTCAATCCAAGCATGATTTCAAAACTGCCTCTGCCATTTCTACCTTCAAGCCCAAATGCCTAATGCCCAAATTGTAGTGGATGGCTCTACTTTCCTCTGGTCTACAGCACCATCTACCACACCTACAGATATCTTCTGCACCATCTACCACACCTACAGATATCTTCTGCACCATCTACCACACCTACAGATATCTTCTTCACCATCTACCACACCTACAGATATCTTCTGCACCATCTACCACACCTACAGATATCTTCTGCACCATCTACCACACCTACAGATATCTTCTTCACCATCTACCACACCTACAGATATCTTCTGCACCATCTACCACACCTACAGATATCTTCTGCACCATCTACCACACCTACAGATATCTTCTTCACCATCTACCACACCTACAGATATCTTCTGCACCATCTACCACACCTACAGATATCTTCTGCACCATCTACCACACCTACAGATATCTTCTGCACCATCTACCACACCTACAGATATCTTCTGCACCATCTACCACACCTACAGATATCTTCTGCACCATCTACCACACATACAGATATCTTCTGCACCATCTACCACACCTACAGATATCTTCTGCACCATCTACCACACCTACAGATATCTTCTGCACCATCTACCACACCTACAGATATCTTCTGCACCATCTACCACACCTACAGATATCTTCTGCACCATCTACCACACCTACAGATATCTTCTGCACCATCTACCACACCTACAGATATCTTCTGCACCATCTACCACAGCTGACCAAAAGTCTAGGTGAGTTTTGGCTCAGAACCTCATTCAGTCTTTGCTTTACTGACAGTATAGACTTAGAGTACACTGGTTCTCCCTGCTTAGCTTCTGTGGTCAGTGAAGAAGTGGCTATCTGCTAAATCAGCAGTTTAAAACTACAAATTTCCTGCATGAGAAGAAACTGATAATCCTCATTGAGCTACCTCACGCACTAGTAAACTGCTCTACTACAAAACTCCCACAAGTCCAACAAGCAAAGCATTCTACCAACAAACAACAAGTCCAGAAAATAACGAACAAACAGGTTCACTGATAGGAGGCTTTTACAAACGGCGTATAAAATAAGAAAAACTCAGTTCGTCAACATTTCAGACTATATTACCAGACAAAATCTGATAGTCCAAAAGCTGTCAATAAAATCTCAGAGCCCAGTATTCATATATTTATAAATCAGTTTGAAGTGTCACACCAGTTGTTCTAGGGCTGAGAAGCTGATAAAGGCATCCTTATGCAATGACCCCAACCTGGATCCACCTCTCACTGCAGTAATAATCAGTGTTATACGATTATGTACATTTAAGAACAATCATTTCAAGGTCCGTGAAGATAACAGCAGCTGTGATGGTGACAACAGAGTCATCACCATATTAATAATCAAAATTTATAATGATTATGATATGGCAATGATTAGAATGGTCAACAATGATGATGATGATGATGAAAATGATGATGACTGTCCCTAAATAAATAATCAGCAAAGAATATAGATATCAACAGTACAATTCCAATCACGATGACAATGGCAAGGATGGATGATGATAACAGTTGCAGCAACGTTACACTTCAGACCTTTACTGTCTCAAGTAACACTGTCCCTAAGGTTCACTAACAAGGATGAAATTCACCAAATCTCTCAAGCAAGATTCTCTTATTGCTATGATTATGCACGCTCGTATAAAAACAGAACAATTAATTATTGTATTAATTATACAACATTGTATTAATTATCATTTAAAACCTGTGAATAACACAGAAGATCTAGTGAGTTTAGAATCTCAAGTATAACATAATCAGGTTAAACCCAGCATCTTGCAGTACCAGTGGGATGTGAAAGTTCAATAAAATGCAAAATACATGCTATAAACTATACAGAAACAAACCTTTTTCTTAACAAGAACAGTTCTTAAATTGGCACGGAGTTAATCTCAAGTTGCCAGCTTGCAAAAATCTGAAATTCTGAGTAACTCGCTCTGAATTTTTCACAACAAACTGCTCTCCTATGATGCATCATATAAAAGCAAGCTGCCAAAAAGTTTAAGAACCACTAAGACATAGAAGGACCTCCTCAAGAAGATTCCATTCTGACTCAAAAATGACACAATGAATTGTCTGCAATTGTTCTGTTGAAGACAGGCCAGTAATCCTCATAATTAAACATATTTGGAGTTTGAACTAGGTACACTTATATGCCGATCCATAGTCATAGCGTTAGAACTAGGTAAACTTTCATGCAGAGTCATATTCATACAATCAGAACTACGTAAACTTAAGAGGCAGATTCATATGCATAGAGTTAGAACTAGGTAAACTTACATACAGATTCATAGTCATAGAGTTAGAACTAGGTAAACTTAATGACAGATTCATAGAGGTAGAACTAGAGAAAGTCATAGGCAGATTCATATTCAGAGTTACAAATAGGTAAACTTAAAGGGAGATTCATATTCACCGCAATGATGCTGGTCCCAAATCAGAAACACTAAAGTGGAAAGAAATCAATAGTCCTGGTCCTTTGGAAACTGAATTCACTAATGACAGTCAAAGAACTAGTGTCTGAGAATGACGAATCACACGAAACTACTTTGAGAACGGAAAGATTCATTGAATGAGTGTTAAGAACTACAAAGAACCGTTCTCGACCGATTTATTTCTTAAGCTGTAGTACTACGATAAAGGTTCTTGGTTAACAAGAACTGAATGTTGGGGTCGACGCAGGCGGAAACTGCTAATGGATCGTGAAGATGGAGATTCGGAGGCAGTGGATGACAGACAACCTGGCAATGGCGAGGCAGTGGAACCTGGTAGAGCAGAGGTAGTCAAACCCGGCAGTGGAGATGCAGTGGAACGTGGTACTGAAGAAATGAGCGAGCCTGGCAACGGTAAAGCGTGGGAACTGCGTAAAGGAGTGGAGCTTCTAATGGGTGAAGCGTACGAACTTCGTGGAGGTGCAGAACCCGGCAAAGATGAATGGACAGAGCCGTGCAGATGAGAAGAGGTGGGTCCAGTTAAAGGTGAGGGATAAAGCGCTTCAGAGGTGACATTGCTTGTGCTCATTTTTCGTTCCGCTGAAAGACCGCCCAAATCAGAGCAACTTGAAAGATTCATTGAGCCACCAGGTGAAGCAACAGATGAATTCGCCAAAGTTCCATTCGCAACTGGTGACGCTGGAGACATGGAGTTGCGCAGATGCGTAACCGGAACGGTCCTCAAGTGCAGGACCGGGATTGGTGTAAGGACCAAAGACTTTGACGGCGACGTCACCGAATCAAAGGATGATCTGCAGGATGACGAAGAATTTCTCGTTGAGTTTGAATCGCTGTGTGTCGGCTTAACGTCTTTTGGCACGTGTTCGATTGGAATAACAATCACGTCATCATCAGTCGATGAATTGAGCCTCGTTGGCCGTTTCAGGGAATTGTCGCTTCTCTGTGCAGTACTACGATTTACAGTGAGTGCAGGCGTTTTCGGTGCAGTGGTAGTAGCAAAGTCAAAACTGTTCAGACTCGATGTTGGGGTTGGAGTTGGTAATGCGTCCAAGCAACTTGGGGAAATACCTGCGCTCGCACTGTTCGGCAATAGGTACTGTGGGCCATTGGGACTGTGTGCCAGAGAACTGCAGTATGAATTCATCCCGCTGTTACGCAGGGTGACTGTTGAACCTTGAGTGGGGGTTGGTGGAGTGCTTGAATACAATTGCAGCACCCCGTTACCTGTTGGCTTACCATCGAGGTCCCCGCCGTCAGTCAGATTTTCAAGAGTGCGCTCAAGGTCTTGTTCATAGAATGTCAACTGATTGTCCACGAGGACGTTTTTCGATGACTCTGGAAACTCGCTCAGGCGCCAACCATTCTCAAACTTCAGCTGCACATCGGTGCCCAACAGGTCCAGCTTGACCGGCAGAGTCTTGTCAGGCTTTTCCATGGTGATTTCACTGGAACCAGACGTGTTGAAACCCACAACGTCTAACAGACTGTCGACCATTGACGTATGCGAACTCGCGTACTCGATAGCCGAGGCTTGCGAGCTAGCACCATCCGTATTTGCATCATTGAGGTCATCGACAGACGGCGAAAACTGACTGGACGATATACGCGACAATCGCTTGGCCAGCGGACTGGGCAAAAGAACTGGTCCGCCATCGGCCGGTATGTTTGGTCGAGCGGTCTTCCGACTGTCCAACTCGAGGTTCACCTCATCGTCCTCAAGGTTAACGTTGCTTATCAGCTGTTCGATTGTTGGAGGATTGAACACTCCTAAGGGTTTTGTTGGCTTTTCAAGAGCATCGTCGCCTTTTGGCGGCAAGTCCAGCTTAACACGGTATAACTCCAACATGACATCCTGAAGTGAATCGATGACACGGTCGTCTTCGTAGCCAAAGTCCTTGACGAGGCCACCTTGGAAGAAGTCCATCAGTTCGTCCATCGACATCTTCGGGATTTTTCCTGTTCAACAGCAAATATTATAACATAAATGACATTTCAATAACATAACCTGACATTTCTATAACATAATCTGACATTTCTATAACATAATCCGACATTTCTATAACACAATCTGACATTTCTATAACATAATCATTTCAATAACATAATCTGACATTTCTATAACATAATCTGACACTTCTATAACATAATCTGACATTTCTATAACATAATCTGACATTTCTATACTGTCATCTCAGGAAACTTCTCTAACTGGACAGCATAAAAATATCTCCAAAACGAATGGTTTTCATTTGCCGTGGAATGGCTGAAGAGCTCTACCCAAAGATTACCACAAACCAAAACATTTTATCGTCATTTTTGTCATTGTCATCCTCTCATCATCATCACCACCACCACCATCATCCATAGCCTGTCTTTACTCTATCGACCCTGGTCTGAAGGGCTTCTGTATTCTGACTGGTTCTGTCTTCAGAACTGCGACTCAGAAAGTGTTTTAACTTGGAAGTAAGGACCAGTTGATCCCTTAAGCTTTAAGACAATGGTGCAATATCATTTCTATTACCTTTTAAGGGGTCCCAAATCATTACTATCACTTATATTATCATTGCTTTTAGTCAGATAATTTGTGAATGTTAAGCTGAAATCTAAATGCCAACACGAGCTGACTCACGTCTGTGCATTTTCACGAAATTGTAACTCATTGCAACAAGAACTCTTTCGCCCTCGAGCATGTAAATATCCCAGAGCCGAAGAGCGAGGCGAAAAGGAACCTAACAGACAATACAATGAAGAGACAACACAATAGTAGGATGTCAATCCGATAAATAAAGACAAAACATAAAAAAAACGTGCTGACAAAGTTGATGCAACAAACTCCCCCCCTCCGATCACAAACTCGCCTCATGGTTGTTAGACATTCATGGCAAAGCTCAAACTTTGTTTCACAATTGCACGCTGACATAGTTAAAGATGGTGCTGCGGGGGCGGGAAGGGGGTCAAGTAACAGCAGGAATCTAAAAATATCTATCTGTAGTGGAATGTATTTGAACCCCTGGGCTCTGATTGACAGTCCAGCATGCTAACCATTGTATATCCCTAGGATTGTGTTAAATATCATGGCATCAAACTTTAGTTATTAACAGCAAGAACAAAACTTTAATCTAACTAGAATGCTCTGATTTCAATGGATTATGACTTTTGCTTGTGCTTTCATTTGAAGCGACCGATGCCTTGGGCATTACGACAACGGCGCTATAGAAGTCATGTAGATTGGATTGGATTGGATTGGATTGGATTGGATTGGATTGGATTGGATTGGATTGGATTGGATTGGATTGGATTGGATTGGAGTGGATTGGAGTGGATTGGATTGGATTGGATTGGATTGGATTGGATTGGATTGGATTGGATTGGAGTGGATTGGATTGGATTGGATTGGATTGGATTGGATTGGATTGGATTGGATTGGATTGGATTGGATTAACAAGTACATGACAGACAACAGAAAATCTTGGTGGTTATCATCTTCATCACAGTCTAAAAATTGCTGAGACGAGACGAGACAAAGACTTACTCGATCAAGAAAGCATTGCATAAACCATTTGATCGTATAGAGCTGGGAAAACATATCGTTGCGCTCCTGAAATATGCATCAGACGAAATCAATCAATCAAGTAATCAGTGGCTAAATCAATCAGTCAGTCAGTCTAATAATCTGATCTTTAAAGATACTACTTTTTTCTTGAATTATGATTGTTGCTCTCCTGAAATGCACCTGGCGAGTAGATTGATCAATCAAATACTCAGCTGATCAATCAGTCCAATTGATTAAATTGATATCTACCTAGCAACTCATGCAGCACTGACACCTACTGCATTCAGCAGTGAATGGATGAGCTACTGGTACATAGGACGGATTAAATGGATGGATGAATGGATGGATGGATGGATTATAGATGGATGGATGGATGGATGGATTATGGATGAATGGATGTACAGATGGATGGATGGGATGGATGTAATGACCAGGGATGTCTATCCCCCTAAGTGATTGGAGCAACTTCCCCTTCCCCTGTTCTTCGCCCCTCCCCCTTCCTTCCCCTCCCTCCGTTAATGGTGGCACACACAAAAAGATCTTCCCCATCCCCATTTCTTGGATGGAGCATTTGCACCAAGGCTTCTATGGTGTAGACGCCCCTGGCAACGACTGAACTTAATGGAATGACAAAGCGGAAAAAAGAAAGTTGGCTGCTTACCAAATGTTTTCTGGCTTTAGGCAGAAACTTCTTCAAAATGCGGTCATGGTGCTCTTGAAAACGAATCAGTTTTGGAAAACCCGGAATAAAGAATCCTAAAGAAAGCAACTCCCTCGTTTAATTTTAACTGGATCGCACAAATTAATTTAATGCAACTATTTCCAAATAATACAGTGTTAAATACGAGGCACACATCGAAAATTGAAGTTACTCAATATGCCAGTTGTCACAGATATCGTCCCAATGCCCCTTTATGCAAACAGGGCAAGCATTTAACTATGTAAATGCCTTTAGCAACAGCAATTCCCATTCCTCACTTATACAGACCTGTATGCATCTATACTTCATAAAGGTACTAAAGACTAGTGGAGGTTATACAGATGTTTTGGCCAACATAGGGACAACACTCCAGTGATCATTCTTCATGTTTTACACGGATTAACCTGTAAGAGTTGTAAGAAATGTGACAAACTACCACTGCTATAGATATGGTAAAACTGTAATTCTGACCATGCATGTGGTGTCTGTTGTCACTGAGGAGCGCAACCAGTGCCCAGAATGCGTCCTGCAAGAAAAATAAACAACAGTTAATAGAGACATATTCGTCAACACTCATGAACTTAGTAGTCATCTTGAATGGGTGCTAAATAAAGGCTCTTAGTGAATGAATGAATGAATGAATGAATGAATGAATGAATGGCTCGCTCAGTGCCCTACAGAATGACCGTACAGAATAATAATATCTTCGTTTATTAATTCAAACTGACAAGTATGCAGCAAGATTACATGATATATTATAGTAGTAACAGACGATACCAAGTTTAACAGGAGTCGAATTTAACTTTATGGCAGCCATGCAAGGTGCCCATCTGTACCTATTGCTCATTTTACAATAAAATTGACACCTAGGAAATGAAGGCTGAGTTAACCTTGTGGGGCTATCAGGTATCAAACCCGCGTCCTTCTGATCTTCGTGCCAGCGTGTTACCATTCAACCATCTCCCCGCCCCTGAGACTATAACCTGCACCCTCTGCCTTCAGAGGTGGAGCACCCAACCATTCTGGCACTGTGGCTGCCACTGAGTATAAATGCAAATAGGTCAAGACTGAAAGTAGACCAATAGCATAATTGTAACTAACCTCCTCGTTCATGTACATGAGCAGGAGAGCTGCTATCTGGCTCATGCCCTGGCAGTATCCAACCTCCGTGTTGTACATCGAATAGGAGGCCAGTACATGAAACAGTGCCTGTTGTCTGCAAACACATGTACATCATTTTTAAAGCCTTCCATTACTACACGTCCAACGCTGCGATTCACAAACTAAATTCGATCACATTTCAGTAAAACTGCCATGCATAGCAGGAACAGTTAGGAATGCTTTCTCTGAAAGAGAATCAGGAACCAAAGCAAAACATTTACTTACTGAAAATGATAACAGTTATAAACATTGCATTCGAGCTTCTTGATGTTTTAAAACTTATCACTGTTCCCGCCTATTAGTGTTGCTTCTTCTAGGTGTTCTGCATTTTAGTGTTCCAGCTTCTTTATGTTACCGTACCTCAGCGAATAAGCTTTAACTGCTGACAGCACGCAAAGGTGCTTTGTTTTCCAAGTTTTCAAGTTGTCAAGTTTTTAGCCATAGTAAAATTTTATTTAAATTATGTATTTTTGCTTTTTACAAGAAAAGCTCCACCACGATTTAGTAAAAGTTAAGAAGGGGTGCTCGATGGAGTAGTGGTAATTGTACTGGACTGTTAATCGACAGGTCAAGGGTTCAAATCCCATCCAGGACATAAAATTGATTCGAGACTTCTGCCCCACCTGCATCCCTTAGCCCAGTGGTTCCCAAACCGTGGCCCGCGGGCCAAAAGTGGCCCGCCAATCCTTTTAATGTGGCCCGTGACAGTCACTCACAAATTTTGAAAAAAAATTAAATTACCTTGTTTTCTTGATTTTCGATTTAAAGTTAAGTTCTTTTTTTCTATTATTTTGTTTTAATCTTAGTTCACTTTTCGTCAAGCTCTATGCAGCGTATTTACACTTCCGTTGAAAAAGACGTGTGTTTTATCTTGCACTGTTGTAAATTGGCACTGACAATATGCCAAAAACATGTTCCATTCGATGTCAGATGTTACCAAATGCTGCGCATGGGGAAACTTATGACGCTTCCCCAGAGACCACTATTTGCTGGCGCTCCAGCGCACGCATTCGTCCACAATGAAAGCAACTGAGGACGGCTCCTCAGATCTCTGTGGCCCGCCATGATATTTTAAAAGTAAGACTTTGCCCTCCATCAAAAGAGCTTGGGAACCACTGCCTTAGCCAACTCAAGTATAATGAGTACACTGACCGTACACTGTCGGTGGAAAGATGAGACGGTGAGGGAGAGGACTGGCTGCCTCAGGGCTATCTTAAGGGACTGCTCTTCTTCTTCTCTTGAAGAGATTTCCAGGCACCATGCAAAAGGCATCTGTGCAGGACTGCTGGATGACGAGACGATTGTGAGCCATCACCACCTGATCACATCACCTACCTTGTTCTCAACTCTGTTGGCTGGGCTCTGCATGTGTACATGAGCCGAACACTGGTTATCTGAACAATATCTGCTAACTGATGTTTTGTTCTCAGTAACATTAACATCATTTCGGGTAGTGCAGAGAGAGCCTCTGATTATGTTTTCTCAATTGGAGCTAAATAAATAGTAAATATACTTCTGGCACGGTTCATCTTCACTGGAAGCTTGTGCTTTGAAAAGCACAGCTGCAAGAGAATAGCCGGATGGCTAAGGACAGCCAGCGGTGCTAAAACAACGATGTTTATTTATTAATGTAAGTTTTAAATAATTTCTTATCGAAAGAGAGAGGATGAACTTGCTTCACGTCATATCGTTTGCGGAACATGATGTGGTCTCGGTAGGTTCGATTAACGTCTAGATCGATCTGCCGTATGTCCCCCAGAGGGCACCAGCGCCGAGCAATCAGCTTCATTTCCTTTTCAAATCACATCACCACATCAACATAATGTCACATAAAGTAATGCAAAGTAACTACGTACATTATGTCAATCATTGTTCAATGTTGTCAAGTTGTTACTGACTGTGTAAATTAATGCATGTGAGAAATTAAATGATAGCTGTACAGTAAATTATATCCTAACACCCTGTAAAGTAGTGTGATATAAAGTTTGTTGAGCATTAATAATACAGCATCTTTCAGAAAACTTTAAAAGACTCCTAGAGCTTTACCCAGGCTGTCTGGTTTCCCCCCAATCTTCTTCCTCAACCATCACATTCCAATTTCTTATGTACTCCAGTTTCAGACCACTGCTCAGAGGCTCTTAGATGCTGCACATATTCTCATATTAAATTACATATCTTTCATTACCTTTCAAAAGCCAAGTGTTATTAAGATCTGAAAAGATTATCCATAACCTTTTCTCCCCTTCCCCCAGTCTTAAGGCTGGGGATTTTTGGACCAGATGCCACTGCCAATACTAAATGTCTGTCAAAGTGCTGACAGCTTAAATGTATTACACACGGACACATGCCTGTAATGCAAGTACGTATTTCAAATTCTCCCCATTTTTACCACTTGAAGAAGCTCCCAACACCAGCTGATCATTATCATAACAGACAACTGCTTTATAAACATATGCAGTTTGAAAAATAAGATCACAGAACTAGTAGAAGAATGATCAGAAAGTGCACTGTGTTCCTTTTTTAAAGTACCAGCAAGTTCTTACCTCGTACAGTGCGGGGTTGGCCTTTTTACTCTGGTCTACATCAAGCAGCAGGGACCAAATATTGCCCCGCAGTGCCTCAGGAATGCCCTTGTAAACTCGACGAGTAACCTACAGCAGTCAAGAAAACTGTTACCAGACACTCGT
This sequence comes from Allolobophora icterica, assembly GCA_963556255.1. NCBI lineage: Eukaryota > Metazoa > Annelida > Clitellata > Crassiclitellata > Lumbricidae > Allolobophora > Allolobophora icterica. Next base: position 30,597,974 of record OY744614.1, read on the forward strand.
AATTGTAATCTTGAAATTTCTACAGTGCCTAAAAAAGCGAAGTTGCAAAACCTGCTTATTCACATGCACTCAGTCAAAACATAATCGATAGGCAGGTGATATCTGTTTCAGGTCAAGATCCAAAGGGGTCAATCAGACAGACCGTCAGACAGCTAAGGTGGGTGGTGATTAGGGTTGAAACGGTCAGGGATGTCAGAGGAAGAGGAGGAATCGGGATAAAATTAGTGAAAGAGCAGTGTTTTAGTTTTGAGTGAAAGACCTGTGGAGAGATACCAAGAGGTAAGGTTTTAGTGAGTTCGTAGGATGGATCAGATATTTGTCATAAAACTGGCGGTTGTTTGTTCCAGAGAGGTGGAACAGCTCTGGCTATGGAGTGATTCACAATTTTAGTGAAGTGGTGACGGAAGGGAGGAGAAAGTGTTAGAGTGAGAAGTATTATGTAACGTCTGTTGTAGCATCACCATCTAGTAAAAAATTAAGAGAGTCTCTGAGTCAGACAGACAGACACGGAAAGAGATAGACACAGAGACAGACAGACAGAGGCTAGAGGACGGGAAGAGACACTGACAGAGAGAAGACAGAAACAGAAACTCAAGCTTTATGGCTTCAGCTATGTTTACACTCTGGTGTCTAAAGTTCAGTTATCTTAGACCTGCACCGGGTAGCATCATAATTGATAGGGAAACCAAAAAGACTAAACCGTCTAATGCCTCCCAACAACTGCATTCAATTTCTTTTCATTTAAATATTTAGCAGTGACACTTAGACTGGACATAATATTTGGGTCAGGTCATGCCTCTGCTTGATATTACATGACGTAATCCTTGAGCATCAGACTTTTACCTGTATAGATATTTTTTTTATCTCAATGTGCAGTTCATATTTAAATTCTCTACAGAAAACTACCAGTACATATGCCTCTACTGATTCTGAAATACACATTTGTACTTGAACTGCCAATGGAAAACCGCCTGCAGACCTTTTCGCTCGGATAATATCTTTTCCACTGCTGGAACATCTTGAGCCATTTCTGTATCCGCTCGTTCTCTGTGACTTTGGCCTGAAGAACACCACACAGAAACAAAACTAAAATCAGAAATCAAGACTAAATGCAAGAAAAACTCTCACTACAATAATTTTGTACTGTACAAAAAAAGAAGTGAAACTTGAAATCCCTCAGAAGAAGAGTTAAGTTCTTAAAAAGCATGTTGAATATTGAGAAATGAAGAGAATATCTAGCAATATCTAGTAGTATCAGTAATCACAGATATCACTATCACCATCATCATTTACACTGAGACACCAAATGAAACTTCTGTTACAGTATGCATCATCGCATAAATATGCTCTGTAGAAATTCAGAGATTACTTATCACCAATAAATGCATTATCTAAATTACAGGACTTTCATGCCAGAACAATAGGCATTGTCGTTCTTAGCTGTGCTGCTGCTAAGACTGTCATTAACAGTCTAAACAGTGTTGACACACTCTGTAATCATTCCTTAATTCTATTAATTAATTAAGACACTGTTTCCACTTGCCAAGCACTTCAGAAGAGTTCAGCCATGACCTTTTGACCTCTTCTTTGCCTCATCTCTCAGATCCGGTTCCCCCTCTAACAAATCGCCCTCCATCCTCCTCCGAGTTCCTCTTAAAAATACTAGTAGCTAATTGCAGCAGACATTACTGCAGAGCTCTGCAACACTCATAGACAGTGTCTAACTATAATAAACCATCGCTTGATGGTAATTACTGGTATAAGATAATCAAATCTTGTCTCTTCTGCAACCTCTGGGATCTTGACCTCTGGGATCTTGACCTCTGGGATCTTGACCTCTGGGATCTTGACCGGTTCTGTCCCGAGGATTGCAGTAATTACCAAACCATGGCTGCACTAGAGACAACCACCCTCTGATGCCTCATTCATTACAATAAGGCCAATGTGGAAGTCTTCAGTTTAGATAAATCAGAGTAGACACTAATGTGGCTACACTGACATACATTGTCTGGACATAAGCAAACCAGATGTGGCCTATATCCAGACAGTCGATGAAGCTCTCTATGACGGCCAGGCTTTAGACTGCTATGCTTTATTACTAGACAACAGAGTTGAACAGACAGTCTTCAAGTGTCACTGGTGTTTGCCTCTCTTACTGGCCATTACTTTTCTGAGTTTAGTTTTAACAGCGGTGCTACATAAATACGGCATGTAGAAGGGAGGAAGAAACTTCATTACCACTGGTTCATAGTTCATACTATCTCCCAAAGACCAGCATTGTATATTCTGTCCCGATCGTCAGTTTTAATAAAGTCAATGCCTGCAGTCTATATATGCCTGTACAGTCATATTACTATACTTAGCACCCACACATCATACTCCTGCCATTGCACCAGACAACTATTAATCAATGACATCCTTTATAAACATCAGTGCTAACTATATTGCATAGAAGAGAGACAGCGCTCGGGGCAATCCCAACATCCAGAAATAACCGTTTTAATTAAGTCACTGTATGGCAACATGTTGTCTGTGGCTGCAGTCATATTGCTATTCTTAGCAACATCCTTGTCAGTGCATTTAGTCCATCTAAATTAGTCTGGCGGTGACCCCAACCCCACATCAAGTGAAACGCAAACACAGTAGAGCAACAGTACCGAGATGAAATGTGATTTAACAAGATGACATATGAGGGTGTGATGACATCGGATACAACATTAGATACATGATAATAATTATGTGATGAGAAGTGACCAGATCACACTATATTATGCAGTAAGATTTAGTTACATTAAATATGATGTCATGAAGTCTTAAGTGATTAGATAAGATGATTAGATAACATATAGTTGTTAAAACCGTTTTTTGGTTTTTATTTTTACCAAAAAATCTTGTTTCTTATTTTTCGTCATGCTTTTTCTGTCTTTTATTTTTTATATGTCACTTAATTTATTTATTTACTGTCAGTTATTATTTTGTTTAATTTTATTTTTGTCTGATATCACTTACATAGCCTCCGTACTTTCAAGGATTCAGCTAATTTATGTCACCATTTAATGTCATCATTTGAGAAATAAATAGCACAGTACAAGAAATAAACCAAACTTATAAACAATAAACTAATTGCTGTAGATTAATGTTACTTAGCGTTTACTAATCAAGTTTTTTCAGAATGAATGAATGAATGAAGTTGCATTATTTGCTGATTAAATTCTGTAAACAAGGTTTTTAATTTAAAATTACAGTACAAGGTGTAACAAAGTCAAATTATTTTGTTTTTTCGTTTTTTTCCGTTTCTTCCATTTTTTTATTTCTTTGAAAAAAACGACGTTTTTTCCGTTTTTTTATTTAGTTTCTTACGTTTTTAACAACTACGAGATAAATCATGAGATGAGACTTAATATACAGTGAAGATAAGAACCTTAAGGAGGTGGAGCTATTGATCAGCCTACAGCAAACCCCGTGTACACTTCCTTCACTCAAAGATCTTTCACCAGAAGTAGGTCAGCATGATGTTAACTGTGAAACTCCATTACAGCACAGACTGCTTGAAGTGCAGACTCAGTACTAATGCATGATGACTGCAGTTTCTCTCAGCATCCCAATTTTTTTCAGAAAAAGGTCAGTGCACTATGACTGCCAACTGAAGCATCTAAACAAGCAGACATGGAGAATAACAAACACGGAGAAGAGTCATTGTCGAATGCCTACCTTGGCCTCCGATGCTTCTGGAAGTTTCGGCAGAGTGTGATCGCTGAAACAAAGCAGTGATCAATGAGCTTTATCAGTGGTCCTGCACCAGAGAGAATAATGCGACAAAGACGAAGGTTTGTGGCAGCATAAAGGATCAACAATGCACGATAATAGTGATGGCTATGATGATGGTGATGATGACAATGATGATAATGGTGAAATCATCAACATCAATTCAGCTAATGATAAAATAACTTAGGCTCTTGTGAGATGGTATTTTAAAGGCAATACAAAAATTACAATGGTGATGTGGGATTACGGTGATAACGACCGCATCTTTATCAGTCAATACCATTACCATCATGACCAGTAGCACCTTTGTGAAGTTCCTAAAAGGCAAGTGGTCATCATCACCACCACCATCATCACCAACACACCACCTGCATCATCATCACCACCAGAACCAGTACCACTACCATCATCATCATCACCAACACACCACCACCTGCATTATCATCACCACCACCATTACCACCAGCACCATCATCATCGCCAGTGCACCACCACTACCAGCTTCATCATCATCATCATCATCATCATCATCATCATCATCATCATCATCATCATCATCATCATCATCATCATCATCATCATCATCATCATCATCATCAACAACACCATCAGTACCACCACCGCTGCTGTACCATCACCACCATCATCATCACCAACACACCACCACCTGCCTCATCATCACCACCAGTATCACCACCACTGCTGCTGTACCACCACCACCACCACATCATCATTCATTCACTCATAGATTTATATAGCACTTCTTTAAGAGAACTACTCAGAGGCACCACACACTACCAGCTGCATCATCATCATCACCACCACTGCCGCCAATGCTGCTGCCACCACCATCACACTGGTGATGATGAACACAGTGCATATAAATGATGAAAACAAAGTCTGATTGATGGTCAGGTGAGTGAACCGATAGGTAATCACTCCAAACTTTCTCTACTCACTGGATGAATCCATATCTGTCGGTCACGTGGTAGACCTCAAATGCCGGGTCTTCCCAGGGGTCGATGTCAGCACCATCTCTTCCCTGCAAACAAGACAGCCAATGCTGAGTCAGCAGAATAGACAGCATTAAACTGACATTGATACTAATTCAACACTGCACTTCCTATGCACTCCCCAAAGTGCACACGAAACCCGACAGCACAAATCCACCTTCGAAGAGAAATCGCAGACGGAACTGGAATGGAGGAAAAGACAATGGGCTCATTCCACATTCTGTTTGGCAGCCTACTGCAAAATTTATCTAGATCCCAAAGAAGGAAAACGTTAGGAGGGATGAACTGTGCTCTGTGGCCAAGGATCAGAACAGAAGCAGAAAAGGCTGGTCTGTGCCATAGGTCAGAGTCTGATCAAAAACACATAAGGCGCTGATGCACTCCTTCAACTCCTACACTACCAGCAGAACATCAACACTCCCCCAATACTGACCCCACAATTGTTACATTTCTCTCTAATTACCAAATGGCTTTCTGAAACACAAGCAATTTTGATTCGATGATTCTGTCAAATTTAGGCATATCAGATCATTAAAGACCAGTAATTAAAGATAACAGTTAACTGCGGCTATACTGGCTACACAATCAAAGGTGACTGATAACTGAAGGCAATACATGTAGGTATCAGAAGTTGGCAGTCATAAAGAACCACAAACAAAAGCAGACAAAAGCCTAGAAAACCAGACCAGATGAACTGCAGACTGAAGTTAAGTACGTACAGAGGTTAACTGTCTATTGTACTGTATTGTATTCTAATAATATTTCTAAAGCGCTTCTAGCGGCATAAACCATCCAGAAGCGCTCCCAGTGCGCGAGACCCCAAGAGAAAAAACAGAACAGAGCTGATCATCAGTTCCTTTGAAGCAACTATTGTTTAAACAGACAGCAGTCACTAATGCGACTGCAAAGCTCCTACACATCTCTGTGGCTTCTAAAACAATTTGTCTAGCCTCCTGTGACAACTACAAGTGTCTGGCTGCAGGGCACAATAATTGTCATGTAGTAAAATACAGTTAAACCTACAGTGAGTAACAGCACAAGATGTCTGTATGTACATATTCATACATGTATGCACACAGACTAGCCACATTAGTGTCTCCTGTAACGAGACAACTTTTAAACCTTTCAGTTCAGACTAAACTCAGATCAGCAAGAAACCAGAAAAAGAAAAAGCAATTCATTAACGGTAATTACACAACACTTTATCCACAAATTAGCTCCACGCTTCAAACAAAGCACCACAACGGCAGATAATAATAGACTCTCTGGCACACATGTCTGTCACTTGCAACAGTCACAATGCCGTTTGATTGAAGACCAGAGCAACTCCTATACTAGTAGGCAATTACACCAACTTCCTCAACCAGTCCACCTTCTTAGAAGCATCGTGCTGGACAAATTATGGCAAGAATCACCTCTGAGAGGTACTTAGAAGGCATTAAATGACAGACAGACAGACAGACACACACACACACACACACACACACACACCTACACACACACACACACCTACACACACACACACACACACACACCTACACACACACACACACACACACACACACACACACACACACACACACACACACACACACACACACACACACACACACACACACACACACACACACATACCCACACACACACACACACATACATTCTCACACATGGAAACGGAGGACACTGACTATGAATTAACACTTTAACCATGAGCGTGCACTTAAATGCAAGGAAAACTCTAGTCGTAAATGGGTTAAAGGCAGACACTTTCTTGATTACTACAAAAAGTCATATGAACATCTGTTCCAAGTCATCAGCCACTTGTGTAATAACGCTCTGAATAAGCGCAATATGATGAAAATTTTTAATGCTCGCAGTATCACAAAAATTTGTGCGAATATGAGGCACCACTAGTCAGTCGGCAGGTGAAGAGAAGTTAGATATCCAGATGTTTGAAACCCACTGAGAAGTTAGATATTCAGATGGTTGAGAGCCAATGAGATACAACAAGTTTTGAGCCATTTCTTGTATGCAATTCTTATTATGTTGATTGATATTTTACCACATGCTATTTAAGAATAATTCACCACCTGACAGAAAAATTGCATAAATCACCCACAGTTTTTTTCCCATGTCTCAGAGTGAAACTTTTTACAACTCAGACAAGAATCTTTTTGCTAAGCAGAGATATTATTGCCAGAAATGTGGCCCCTCCCCGGAAACCTGAATGTAAGCCACATAAGGAGTGTCTAGTTACTAGATCCTGTGTGCAGGCGAGCAGCCACACTAGCGACTGCCTGTAGCAGACATTGCTCTGACGTGTGAATTATTCAATACTGGTGTCATTGGGGAACCTGATACTTGAGCTTAAACAGTTTCCTCATCCCAAATCCTATTAGCTGGTGCAGTCGCAGCAAATACGCAGTTCCTAGGCCTTTGAAGGGGCCGGCGGCTCCCAGCTTTCTGTGCCACTGCTGACCGTCCAACTACTGGAGTAGTGCTTCAGACTTCATGGCTTCGTTAAATAACCCTTTTAAAAAGACTCAAGTCAATAAGGTTCTGCCTCCTGACTGATTTAGGACTATGCGCTAGTAGTTTATACTGTAATGACACTTCGGTTTATACGAGGCATTGGCTCCTCGCCAAACTATGACCGAAGTTCGGGCGGATTTAATCGGACAGTCAACTGCACCCAGACGAAAACATTGAACAGAATTGTGTACAATCAAAGCACCCGGCTGCAGCTTTCCACTGACACTAGCAGATTAAAATACTTAAAAATCTACAAAATACAATACAAATCTACTTTCAAAATACTACTGTGCCCATCACTGCCAAATAATAGCCTACTCATGAGCTAAGGAAAACTATTGCATGGGTATTACAAAGAAGTCCCAAGTAGCACGCTCAACCAAAATCCAAACTCATTTCACAATATTTATTAAAGAAATGTCAGCGCATTACTTTTAATCAACACCGCAAAAACTCAATTTGTTTTTAAATTAGCAACAGAAAGAAAACCTAAAAACAACAGTTCATCATTTCCTACTGCCTACAAGAAACCAGAGCAATCCAATACGGTATTTAAAACCCTCCTGGGTGCAAGTTATCGATTACGTCCACAGGCGTCCACATAAATTTATCTGGTAGCACACCAGCAGAGCGCATTGGGCGAGGCCTACAGCCAACCACTTTCCCTGATTACTATTACCTAGACCTTATTTATACCTTGTTTATTGGTATATAGCCTCAGTACCTAATTACTGAGCATTAGCTGATGGTCAGTAGGGATAGTAGAAATTCATCAAGTCACGGAAGCTTTGAACTTCGTGATTTTTGGCATTTGCCGCAAATTGCCATAAAATCTGTGAATTGCTATGATTTTTTGAATTTTTTTTAAATTAATGCACGCGACGTTCTGAACTGATGTTTCACAAAGTAACAAATTACAACAAATTCAAATAAAGTAATTAATAATAAATTAATAATACAGCCATGCGATGACGTTGACGTCATTGACACTGTCCCTAATTGTCTTTGATGCATGTGCATTTACACCGACTCTATTGGAGGCATTAATCCATTATACTTAGCGACAGTGTCGTTTCTGTGTTATTTGCGTTATTGTTTGTTGGATCTTAGTAAATAAAAGCGCGATTTCATGCCGTGATTTGTCGTGATTTGTCGTGATTTTCGCCCATTGTTTCAAACTCCTACTGTGATTTCTGAACTTTGAACTTTTTGCCATTAATTTCTACTATCCCTAGTCTTCAGCAGTCATCCACAAAGGATTGCTTAAGGTCCTTTTGCAGTGATATTATCCTTTGTAAGGCTCAGACCCCTACCCGCCACAAATGCTCAACCGATCAGTGCTACACAGACTACTATGAATCCTATAAAGATTATATAAAAATCTAGTTATATTAATTAGGGAGTAACCGGTTATTGGCTCGGAAACTGATAAGCACCGATAACTACTTCAAATCCCATTATCGGAAAATCCGATAATTCAATCACCGATAAAAAGTTAGAAAAATCGGAATTTTTAAGGGGGTGCGCTTCCTGAGAAATCTAATGAAAGGGGTGTGCTTCTTTGAAATGTGTTTAAAATTAATCTAAAATTCTAAATTGATACATTTTCAGAAATAAGTTTGCTGATGTAGTTTTTCATGGACTGAAATTTTCTGCAACTTCAGCAAGGCTATCGCAAAATACATAACGAAATGCCACAAATTGTTAATATATCTGTATATAATATATATTTTAACATAACCATCATATTGTGATAACTTCACTCACAAGCTCAACAAATATTTGCGATTATTGGTATCGGTATCGGAATCACCAATAAAATGTGCTAAATTATCGGTATCGGTTATCAGAAGAAAAGTGCTTATTGGTTACTCCCTAATATTAATAGACCATAGTTATTGTTATTTCTCACCAGAAACTAAGTATTCCAGTCACACTAGTATTTGCTGAGTAAAAGACATTATTTTACAAGCATATGACGTGAATGTCTGTGCACTGAAGATTTCATTAGGCAAAACTGCACATAATGGCAAATGATATTGCTAAAACTTTACCTATTGGCAAAGACCAGGTATGTCAGACTGTCCGTATTGGCAATGGCAAAGACAGTATAATATATAGGCACAGAGGGGCATATTGGCAGGTTTCTTCATTTGTCAATGACCTATCTGACCCTCTGTTACTTGTGGTGGATCCTAAAGTAAACCATCAGGAAAAATCCAACTGTCCTTCGCCCTACAGCACATGGATTGGAAAGGAATGTGCCACATAATATCAAAGTCAGACAGGAGATCCAGAACACATGTTACCCATTGTCGGGAGTGGTCATGTGTATATTGAAGTAATAAAAATAACTTCAGAAGGTGATGAAACCAGGAACTGAAGGAGTGATCAGAATTCTGTGAAAAACTTAGACTGTAACCACTGACAATGGAGAAGTACTAATATCCAGATTCCAGTGTGTGTATGTATGCAAGTATGTATGTATGCATGTATGTATGTATGTATGTACCACATCACTTGAATAGCACCTACTCGGTTACCTAGGAATCACTGAACAAATGTGTGGGTAGTGATAAGGTAGGAGTTCAAATGACTTCAGGTGAAGGGAAGCAAGTCAGTTTCAGGTTCGACTTCAACAAGAAAACAACTCTGTCACAAAGTCCACCCATCTGAGGTTCATTTAGGAGTGAAAAGGAGGAAAGTGTAACATCTGAAATGAAGCTATATCAGATGGTTGAACCCAAGTTTCATTCAGAACAAGAATATCTACTGGATAATCAAAGATATACAGTTATAGAAAGAGAAGGACTTAGTCCATATAGGTGGAAAAATTTGATAGTTTAACAGTGGCAAGGACCAGGATTTTTAGCCCAATATCAGTTATGTCACCTAAAAGAAAGAGCAGAGGGAAAATAAGTGATGTGTATTTCTGATACATTTTGGACTAAGATTTGGAGGATTGGGGTATTGTGAAGTAACAAAGCAAGTCAGAACAATGCATATAGGATATGTGTGAAGCTGGTTGGTTATGGTAAAATGAATCTATATCAGAAGGACAGTAAAATAAAACCAAGCAGTCTGTTTTCAGGCAATAAACATCAGGTGATGGATGTAACTATGACTGAGCACACACATGTGACAAATAAAGAAGGTCACCAACAATAATCAATGCAGACATACGAGGACAGCGTCAGGTGGGTTTGAAACCAGTAACAGTAACAGCCTGTGCACAGTATGCTGAAGTTTCAGCAAATAGATACTGAACAACTTTGAATCGAAAAAAAACGCAGAGCGAGTAACCAAGACAGAGAGCCTATATAGTCTAAAGAAAATCAGTCAAGAATCTTCAGCTTATGGATCAACTCATAAGCGCACTGCAAATACAAGATGGGACTGGGAGGTCTCTGTTAGTTGTGGACCTATGTTCGAATTTTACTAAAGAGAAGTGAGGAGCTCCACACACAATGGATTTATGAAAAGTATTATACAGCCAGCCATGAAACGAATGGGCAATAACAGCGGAAGTAGGCCGAACACCAAACGTTTACATAAAATACGAGAACATGTATCCATGTACCCATCTATGTATATATGATGCAATGTGCATGCATGCCTGCAATACAGACATGTATGCATATAAACAGCATTGGACTGCAAGCAATTATAAGCCCATATGAGTGTAGAAGAGCTCTTTAGATGATGACAGAATGGCTGAGCACTAATTTATGGCTTAATATTCGGCTCTATTCAGTCCCTAATAAACCTTGAGTTTTATTGGGCAATTACTTCCCCTGAAATAGTAAGTTGATCATTGGTTGGATCGTGGTAACATTATGAAAACAGTTACGTAGGTGTTAACAGCTCGCTCCACTACAACAAGTGCTCGGTTATTGTGACTCAACTGTGAGTGCTTCAGATAGTTCCGCTTCAATAGTCATAGCTATGCATCAGCTTCAAACAATGCAAAAGCAAAGCTCCGTTCAACAATGAATTTCATAGGACAGCAATTATCCTAGTCCGATCATTATTATCCATAATAACTACTATTTGTTATTATATCATTACAATTATTATTATTTGCTTCTTCACGTTACATATAATCCCTCACGAACCCAAGGTACATAATTATGATCCCTCATGACTTAAAAACATTTAAAAGAGAAATTTAAGTGCCATATGTATTAATTATTAATAATTTCAGATAAGATCACCTACCAGGAAATCAAATTATTACTAACAGCCTTCGCCTTTGCCATACAAATGGCTGAACTAGGACAATAGTGGTTGTCAACATATGGGTCCAACTGACCGTGCTGAATCACCAGACAATTTATGTGGTCTAGTCCCCACACTTTAATAGAGGTAGCTTGCTTATTAGGCATAGATCTATCAATGTAAGAGTCCTGCTATTCTGTGGCTAATGGATGTTTGGGCTGAAGAGCACATATTTGACAGCAGCAACTCAACAGTTGAAGGACATTTAATCATAACATGGCTTGCCATTGACCAATCAAATTAAAAACTCGAAAATTAAAAATTGAACATTCAATTTAGTTTAGAACTGCAAGCAAGATGACAATAAATAAATAAAATTATAATAATATTAGGTAAGGTCAGTGGCCTTGCTAGGGGTGGTGGGCCGCACCGGCTGACACCTTCAGAGGTGTGACACCAAAATTATGACAAAATGACTGTGTAAAAAAATTCATGCAGAGTTTCAGCAGAAATTTATTATTTTAAATTAACAATAACAGATAACAACAACAAAAATTTTTCTTCAGCCCAGCTTACATGTACTGTATCAGAACCAATTTACAAAAACATTACTAAGGATACTGTATGGTCTGGTAAGGGACTAAGGAGGAGGTCTATAAGGGTGACATCATGACGTGTTGCACGGGGTGACACCAACCCTAGTGACGCTAATGGGTAAAGTTTAACTTTAGAACATAAATATTTGAGGCGGCAAAACACTTTGTCCTGGGGTGACAGAGTGCTAAATCCGCCCCTGTACATGGTCTAACATATTCTCTCTTCACCTGTAGACATATTACATATATCAAATGCAACAGTATTTATATACAATGGAAACCTGTTCCAAGACTAAAGGTCTAACAGAAGAGAAGGCAGGATGGACTTGAGTTTATGGGCAGAAGCCTAGTACCATGAGAAGCAACACAGCTCAGTATACAGCCACATGGACACTATAGCACAACACTTTACCCACCTGACTCGCTCACACTGCAACACAGTGCATGCTCGGGCGTACCCACAGCCTTGAATCTTATGCATGTATATGCATATATATATATACATACATATATATTTATTTACATATATATATATATATATATGAACTGAGAGATTGTCTTGTTATTTCTGATAGTTAGATAGGAGATGTGCAATTTCCATATGAACTGGACCACATCAGAGATTCTTCAGATAAATTACCATAAATACCTATTCAATCAACCAGTAAAGTGTTCAAACAGATCTATCCATTCTACAGCTTAATATTATCCTTATACAGCCAATGACAATACTACTTCCACAAACAGCTTGATATTCACTACAAAGAAATATACAGTTCGGACCCATTAACATGCTGTCATTGGGGGCAAGTCATCGGACATGGGGCGCGTTAACCGGACCACGTGTAAAACAGACTAATGCGTCAGTTCATACACTACACTTTGTCTTCATGTGGAACTTGCGTGATAATTAATTCGATATTGACCTGATTACGGCTTGGTTTTTGGTGCGCCTTCATGCGCATTAGACACCAGCGTGATAGAATGACCATTGCCATAACACCAACGAGGGAACACTGGGCGGTGGCGTCATCATGTATTACGGACGCGTCAGCCTATATGTTATCCACAGAACTTGGTCCAAGAACTCTGAACCTGTACAGGTGTCATTTGTCAACACTGGATTGGAAAAAATCCATTTGGTGGGCTCTGTTGGTGTGGTCCTGAGCCTGACACTGATGATTGAATCTGCTAATTATCTGTGTATTGGTTTGCTTGTTGATGCACCTTCCTTTCTGGACAACATTTAACATCATTAAGGCTATATACATAGGCGTAGACTGTGGGGTGGGGGGGCAGCCGGGGAACGTGCCCCCCATAATTGAGATGGACTCTACACCCAATGCAACAAGTGTAGAATGAATAACCAAATCCCCCCAATATTTTGGACAAGTTTACAACAGTAATATATATAATATTATATATATATACACATATGTATATATAGCCTACGTGTATATATATATATACTATATGTTATATAGGCAATATATATATACACGTAGGCTATATAATAGCCGGAAAACCGTACTATATTGCCGGAACAGAGCGGAAAATCGCTCATTTCACCTATTAGAGCACTTACTCAGCCCATCAACTGGGCCCGAAACCCATACTATATACACTATATATATATATATATATATATATATATATATATATATATATATATATATATATATATATATATATATATATATATATATATATATATATATATATATATATATATATATACACATATGAATCGACTATTAGCTACTCATGATTATATTCTGCACCATAGCTACTCACTCTGTATCTCAGCCCCTATGCGTGCTAGATTCATAACGCAAAGCTTAAAAGGTCATAGATGACATACGTAGCCACCACTGGGACTGCCTTGGGGCTAATGCACGCCGATTCTGATATAGTTTTTTTCCTGAGTAGGCAACGTTTCACCACGCAAGAAGACTACCTTGGCCACTCAGTACCATATGTTCTCCAAGGTATAACTTTTATACCAGAGTATATTATAGCAAGAAATTAACCATAGTCACTCAGTGTTATATGTTCCCCAAGGTATAATTTATAACACCAGAGTATATTATAGCAAGAAATTAACCATACTCACTCAGTGTTATATGTTCCCCAAGGTATAATTATTATACCAGAGTATATTATAGCAAGAAACTAACCATAATCGCTCAGTGTTATATGTTCCCCAAGGTATAATTATTTCATCAGAGTATATTATAGCAAGAAATTAACCGTAGTCACTCAGCGATATATGCTCTGCAGCGTATAAATTTTACACCACAGTATATTTTAGCAAGAAATAAACCATAATCAGTGTTATACGTATATTTTCCAACGTATAATTTTGCTGTGTAATTAGGCGCCCTACTTAGTTTGAAAACTACCTTAGCCACTCAATACTATACGTGCATTTCATCTTGCAGCCCCGAGGGAATGGAATTGCCTACTTATCTCTTGTTCGATGATCGAACTCTATCTCTTTAAGAACACATGAAAACTACTTTTCATTGGTTTTTAAACATCTGGATATCTAACTGGACTTCTCCTGGCGACTGACTTGCTGAGAATCAGGTTCGCATTCTGTGTGACTTTGCGTACGTTAGAAATGTTCGTAATAAATAAATAAATAAAATAAATATGTTTCACAAGGTACCATTCTTATACCATCTATGCAGAACTATTATAACACGGAATTTCTTAAGCATAAAAATGACTTTAAAAACCTGGTCAACTATTAGATTGGTGCTGAACCAGAGTCCACCTGACTCAGCTATATATAGGATCATTAAACAGGGATGGTAACTTTATAATGGATAATGCATTATTAATGCAATGATAGCATATAGTTTGAAATGTGCACTTTACCCAGGTAAAGTGCACATTCTCCTCCTTCTCTGACTACCTCCGGCCTTCTCCTCCTTCATCGTTGGCATTGTACCCTACTGCTACTAGTGCAGAAGAGATTATGTCTATGTACTCAACAATGAAAATACCTCACAGCATAGGACATGATTTACTTGATCCAGTTGTTATTGGCTCTAATTTAGATTATATTTCTAAGCCTTTGGCCAATATATACAACTGCCCAATGACTAATGGTGTAGTACCTTTAAAAATGAAGCTGTCTACGGTTACTCCAATTTTCAAACAAGGTGATTAGGGAGGAATTAAACAACTAGAGGCCAATTTCTATTTTATAATTATTTGCAAAAATACTTGAAAAGGTAATTTACCACAGACTATGATTTCGTTGATAAACTGAAACCACTTTGTCCCTATCAACATGGATTCAGACCGGGTTACTCAACAACCCTATCCTTAATAAACATTCACGGCAAAATATCTCAAGCCATTGACAATAAGGAATTCGCTATAGGAATCTTCCTCGGTCTGTCGAAGGCATTCGACACGGTGAATCATAAAATATTAATTAAAAAGCTTTTTAACTCTGGAGTAAGAGGACTTCCACTGGCTTGGTTTCAAGATTATCTCTCATCACGATACTAGCAAGTAAATGTAACGGGATTAGATGGCTTGAGTTTGGAGTTCCTCAGGGGTTGGTCCTTGGACCATTTATTATTTTTTATTTATATCAATGATCTTCCTTGATCGTCTACCTTACTAAATTTTGTATTATTTGCTGACGACTCCAATGTATTCCATTCTAATGCCTCCTATAAGGACCTATTTGATAATACTAATAAAGAACTAATGCAAATAGGTAACTGGTTTAAGGCCAACAAACTATCTTGAAACTTAAACAAAACCAATTACATCCTATTATCAGCAAGGGGTAAGATCAGAAACCATACCTTAGAAAAGCTTATAATTGACCGGACTGAAATTCCCCAGGTAGACTCGGTTGAATTCCTAGGGGTTTACCTTGACATATATCTAAATTGGAAAGAACATATTGAACAAATATCCCACAAAATAGCAAGGACTATTGGGGTGATAAAAAGAATCTCCTACTTACTATCATCTGAAATATTAAATACTCTATATTTTACTATGATTTAGCCTTATCTGTATTACTGTAATCTGGTATGGGCTTCTAACTATTGTTCTAGGCTTAGCAAATTAAATATACTACACAGAAGGATTATAAGAATAATAACTAAATCGCACTATTTGGCTCATACTCATGACTTATTTCCAGGGCTGTAGTGGTAAAATTAGAGGTGAGTACACGCTATCGGTTAGTTTTCCAAAACAAATTAGAGGTGAGTATACGCTACAGTATTTTGTGAGTATACGCTACAGTATTTTGATATAAATAAATATAAATATTTTGTGAGGTAAGTATACTGTCTCTAGAAGTGAGTATACGCTGTATACCCGCGTATACCCTCGACTACAGCCCTGCTTATTTCTGAGTTTGAGAATACTTAAATTGGATAAATTACTTGAATGCCAAATTGGTATTTTTATATATTCATCGATAAACAAATTACTACCATTGCTACTATTAGTTGTGTGTATTGTTATTAAATACAAACATTGGTTTACTAAAAACAGATACTATTTAATAGTATCTGTTAAACGGTAAACGAGTCGTTAACTGGTAAAACAACCTGATGTTACGGAATGTATGTAAATCAAATGTGTGGACCAAAAAATGTTCTGTTCTGTACCATAATATGTTTATATTCCGAACCGTAGCTACTCTTTACTCAGTATTAAAACTACCTCAGCCCCTCAGTAATATATGTTCTCCAGGTATAATTTTATAACAGAAAATGATTATAATTTGAACCATACCAACTCATTGTGTAGATAGAATTAGTACTTATCATTAATCAAAACGTTGAAACTTCCTAATAATATTACTATGTATTAAAAATACCTTAGCCACTCAGTAGCCTACTATATGTTCCCCAAAGTATTCTTTTTACACCAGAATATGATTATATCCTGAACATTAGCTACTCATTGCTAAGTATTAAAACTACCTTAGCCACTCAGAACTATATGTTCCATAAGGTATAATATTCACACCAGAATATGATTATATTCTGAACCATAGCTACTCATTATTTAGACAGAATTATTACTGATAGCAATAGCATCAATCAAAACGTTGAAACTTGCAAATATTACTACTACGTGTTAAAGCTACCTTAGCCACTCAGAACTATATGTTCCATAAAGTATAATAATATTTATACATGAATATGATTATATTCTGAACCATAGCTACTCATTGTGTGGACAGAATTATTACTTATAGTAATAGGATTAATCAAAACGTTGAAATTTGCAAATATTACTACTACGTGTTAAAGCTACCTTAGCCACTCAGAACTATATGTTCCATAAGGTATAATAATAATATATACATGAATATGATTATATTCTGAACCATAGCTACTCATTGTGTGGACAGAATTATTACTTATAGTAATAGCATTAATCAAAACGTTGAAACTTGCAAATATTACTACTACGTGTTAAAGCTACCTTAGCCACTCAGAACTATATGTTCCATAAAGAATAATAATATTTAAACATGAATATGATTATATTCTGAACCATAGCTACTCATTGTGTGGACAGAATTATTACTTATAGTGATAGCATTAATCAAAACGTTGAAATTTGCAAATATTACTACTACGTATTAAAGCTACCTTAGCCACTCAGAACTATATGTTCCATAAGGTATAATAATATTTATACATGAATATGATTATATTCTGAACCATAGCTACTCATTGTGTGGACAGAATTATTACTTATAGTAATAGCATTAATCAAAACATTGAAACTTGCAAATATTACTACTACGTATTAAAGCTACCTTAGCCACTCAGAACTATATGTTCCATAAGGTATAATAATACATGAATATGATTATATTCTGAACCATAGCTACTCATTGTGTGGACAGAATTATTACTTATAGTAATAGCATTAATCAAAACGTTGAAACTTGCAAATATTACTACTACGTGTTAAAGCTACCTTAGCCACTCAGAACTATATGTTCCATAAGGTATAGTATTCACACCAGAATATGATTATATTCTGAACCATAGCTACTCATTATTTAGACAGAATTATTACTTATAGCAATAGCATTAATCAAAACGTTGAAATTTGCAAATATTACTACTACGTATTAAAGCTACCTTAGCCACTCAGAACTATATGTTCCATAAAGTATAATAATATTTATACATGAATATGATTTTATTCTGAACCATAGCTACTCATTGTGTGGACAGAATTATTACTTATAGTAATAGCATTAATCAAAACGTTGAAACTTGCAAATATTACTACTACGTGTTAAAGCTACCTTAGCCACTCAGAACTATATGTTCCATAAGGTATAATATTCACACCAGAATATGATTATATTCTGAACCATAGCTACTCATTATTTAGACAGAATTATTACTTATAGCAATAGCATTAATCAAAACGTTGAAACTTGCAAATATTACTACTACGTATTAAAGCTACCTTAGCCACTCAGAACTATATGTTCCATAAGGTATAATAATATTTATACATGAATATGATTATACAGAGAGCGCCTCTGAGTAGATATCTTGAAGGGGCGCTATATAAATGTCTGATAAATAAATAAATAAATATTCTGAACCATAACTACTCATTGTGTGGACAGAATTATTACTTATAGTAATAGCATTAATCAAAACATTGAAACTTGCAAATATTACTACTACGTATTAAAGCTACCTTAGCCACTCAGAACTATATGTTCCATAAGGTATAATAATAATATATACATGAATATGATTATATTCTGAACCATAGCTACTCATTGTGTGGACAGAATTATTACTTATAGCAATAGCATTAATCAAAACGTTGAAACCTGCAAATATTACTACTACGTATTAAAGCTACCTTAGCCACTCAGAACTATATGTTCCATAAGGTATGATAATATTTATACATGAATATGATTATATTCTTAACCATAGCTACTCATTGTGTGGACAGAATTATTACTTATAGTAATAGCATTAATCAAAACATTGAAACTTGCAAATATTACTACTACGTATTAAAGCTACCTTAGCCACTCAGAACTATATGTTCCATAAGGTATAATAATACATGAATATGATTATATTCTGAACCATAGCTACTCATTGTGTGGACAGAATTATTACTTATAGTAATAGCATTAATCAAAACGTTGAAACTTGCAAATATTACTACTACGTGTTAAAGCTACCTTAGCCACTCAGAACTATATGTTCCATAAGGTATAATACTATTTATATTAAGTTCATTGTATTGTATGGTCATATTTGATTGCATTTATGTAAAATTTATGTAAAATTGTTTAACCCAAGTAGATGTAGAGTTAAATCTATTGTGCTGCCTACATAGATTTGATAATTCTTAACAGTTATCTGTATAGTGTCTATATGTGATTTGAAACTGGATCCAAGAAAGTGCTAGACTTCAAACAAGTATATTTAATTATGACAGTTCTTGTTTCTCAGTCTCATCACTATTCAGCATGTTCATCTGAATGCCTATCTTTTGTAATACCTAAAGTTAAAATTCTGCTGATTGAATGAGCTTTTTGGTAGATGGGCGTAAATTTTGGAATTCCATCCTTGTAGGTGCTCAATCATGAATATGATTATATTCTGAACCGTAGCTACTCATTGTGTAGACAGAATTATTACTTATAATAATGCCATTAATCAAAACGTTGAAACTCGTTAATATTACTACTACGTATTAAAACTACCTTAGCCACTCAGAACTATATGTTCCATAAGGTATAATATTACACCAGAATATGATTATATTCTGAACCATAGCTACTCATTGTGTGGACAGAATTTTTACTTATAGTAATAGCATTAATGAAAACGATGAAACTCGTTAATATATACGTATTAAAGATACCTTAGCCACTCAGAACTATATGTTCCATAAGGTATAATATTTACACCAGAATATGATTATATTCTGAACCATAGCTACTCATTGTGTAAACAGAATTATTACGTTTAATATCATTAATCAAAACGCTGAAACCTGCTAATATTACTACTACGTATTAAAACTACATTAGCCACTCAGGACTATATGTTCCATAAGGCATAATAATAGCTACTCATTGTGTGGACAGAATTATCATTTATAGTAATAGCATTAATCAAAACATTGAAATTTGCAAATATTACTACTATGTATTAAAGCTACTTTAGCCACTCAGAACTATATGTTCCATAAGGTATAATAATATTTATACATGAATATGATTATATTCTGAACCATAGCTACTCATTGTGTGGACAGAATTATTACTTATAGTAATAGCATTAATCAAAACATTGAAATTTGCAAATATTACTACTATGTATTAAAGCTACCTTAGCCACTCAGAACTATATGTTCCATAAGGTATAATAATAATATATACATGAATATGATTATATTCTGAACCATAGCTACTCATTGTGTGGACAGAATTATTACTTATAGTAATAGCATTAATCAAAACGTTGAAACTTGCAAATATTACTACTACGTGTTAAAGCTACCTTAGCCACTCAGAACTATATGTTCCATAAGGTATAATAATAATATATACATGAATATGATTATATTCTGAACCATAGCTACTCATTGTGTGGACAGAATTATTACTTATAGTAATAGCATTAATCAAAACGTTGAAACTTGCAAATATTACTACTACGTATTAAAACTACCACTCAGTACTATATGTTCTCCAAAGTATAATTTTTACACCAGCATATATGATTATATTCTGAACCATAGCTACTCAGTACACATTTTGAACAAGTATATGATTATATTCTGAACCAGAGCTACTCAGTACTCGTCCACTAGATTTAACCGGCGAAAAAATAGGACACAATTTTTGGTTTACATTGATATTTGAAAAAGTTATGCAGAAAATTCAACAAAAACGTTGAAGCTTGTTAATATTGGTACTATGTAAGGCTCGGTAATTTGTTTTAAAAACAAGCCGCCTTATTTTATAAATATATGAAATATATACATTGACTATCCGAGGTCTTCTTTTTCACCAGGCCTGATATAGGGGGTCGAATTTCAGATAAAATTTCCTTCTAATCTACTTGCATTCTAGGTTTCTCCATGGGATATCTGGCAGGAGACTATGTCAGGAGTCGGGTACAATTTTGATTTCTGTTAAGAAACACTTCTGAGTATTTTTTTCAGGCTCTCAAACGTTAACTACTCACCAAAACTGAAGAGCTAACGACAAAGAGTAGATAGCGTATATGTTTCATAGCATGAAATGAGTAGCTAATGTGCGATTAACACTAATATATATATATATATATATATATATATATATATATATATATATATATATATATATATATATATATATATATATATATATATATATATATATATATATATATATATATATATATATATATATATAGGCAACGTTTTTGCTAGGTACTCAAAATGCAAAAAAAATAAAATTTCTGGATAAGTAAGTAAGTAAATAAAGAAATAACTATTTGAAAGAAAACGGGTAACTTTGCTCTTAACCCACTCAGCAAGAATAGCAAAGAGACAGGCACAGACATACACACACACCAAGAGACACACAAAACAACAACGCTTGGCCTATCTAATCTAATCTAATCTAATCCAATGCCTTTTGTAGTATCGTTAACATAATTCATTCATTCATTCATTCATTCATTTATTTATATATAGCGCCTCTTCAAGAGAGCTACTCAGAGGCGCTCCCGACTCCAGCACCGCCAAAAAGAACAGATAATGCACATGGAATCAGTTGATGGGTCACTTCAGAGAAGTGATATCTATCCGAGAGGTCATGGGCGTCCATGGGAGCATTTGCCCCCTGGATTTTGAAAATTGTCTCGATTTCTGTGTTCATGAATAGCTAGTGCAAAAACGTCATTTCCCCCCAGAAAAATTTTGCCCTCCGTAGAAAAATTTTGCCCCCCCGAAAAATTCCTGTGGACGCCCACACGAGAGGTGAGGCAAACGAGAAGCGAGGCTATGTTGGGCAAGCAGGTTGAAATAGAAGAACCTCAGTCAAGACCTGAATTGCCTTTAACAAAAAAGAATTCACAGAACTTGCTGCTGGGTTTTCAAAGACTTCAAAGTGAGACTATACCGGAACTCCTATCACTATAACCTACTCTATGTCTCCAAGACATAAGCAATTATATGAAATTAGTAATTCTGTGTGGCCTACTCATCCGTAAATTAGACCAGATAGGCACCATAGACTAAATCATCAGGAACCTAGGGAACTATAATTGGAATCATCAGCCCAACACTGCATACATAAAATCAGTACAGACCCAGCCCTGTATACCTTGTATATTTACCACATATATTACACATAGACTAACGTTAACAAGTACACACACACACACACACACACATATATATATATATATGTATATATATACATATATATATATACATGTACATGGCATGTTTACTGAGGCAATGAAATTTTATTTGATATTATTACACCTATAGGTCAGTATAAATACGTACATACATAAGTATATACAGATATAGTTGATGCAAGGTGCAGCATTAATATAGGCCTACAGTGTTGTACATCTGTTGGTGGTTGGTTGACAGAGAACTGTAAGCCGTTGTTAATGAAGTTGGCCAACCAGATACGATCAACGCCCACCTTGGGCAGATAACCAGCCCACACAACAATTTTTCTAAGGTGGAGCCAGGAAACTAGGGAGGAGGAGGAAGAGGACGAGGAGGAGAGGAGGAGGAAAGCCCACCCAGATTTGGGACCTCAATTCAATTCAATTTCTTGTTCCCAAAACAACCAACACAAAAAATCCGACAGTAACACAATAACCAGATGTGAAGGGATACAACAGGAGACCCAAAAGGGACTATGGTCCTGCTTAATTAGGGTCGCCCATGTACCATGAGTAACAATAAGTAATAATAAGTAATAAGTGTAAATGACAATTGGTTAGTCAGAGTTGAATCAAATGGTTTAAGAGACTTTCAGGCCCAATCAAGTCAGACAGAACAGGCACACAACAAGCAGCAAGAAAGAAAGAAAAGAGACCAGACGCAAACAAAACAATCACAAAAGAAAAGAGAAAAAATGTATCTAATAAAAACAAGAATCATATAAACTACCATTCATTTTGTTAATTCAAGTAGGCACAAATTGACTTTTGAAACCAAAAAATATTAGACAGATTACGAAAATCATTGGGTCAGTTGTTCTAAACTGATGGGCCCGCACATTTGATGACTAACATTCGGGTATTGGTCTGGGCAACACTTTCACGTAGATTCCCTCAACCAAAGGGATCATCATTTATTTTCATCCTTCACTGATATGTGCCAAAGCCTCAGAGGTGAGATCTTGACACAGATTTCACAGAGCAGTAATTGCCTGTTTTGGTGTGATTATACTAGATGCTGGCCGGAAATGTCAGTCATACCACAAACACTGATATGCTTACTAAGTCACATTTATTATTTAAATTTACTTGGGGTGTGAAACAGCCCAGGACATATTGTAATATATTGTGACCGGGGTCCATAAATACCCTGATTAAAAACCATGACCTACTGAACAAGAGGGGATCAATGATACAATACTGTGGCGTGTGGTGGCTCAGTGGCAAGTTCGGCGCCTTGTGACCGGAGGGTTGCAGGTTCGAATCCCACTCTAGCCGCTGCGTACGGACCTTGGGGAAGTTCTTCACTCGCAATTGCTCGTGGCGCTTCGGCGTGAAAATTCCGGCACAGTATCAAATGCTGTAGTCGGGAGCGCCTCTGAGTAGTAGTAGACTTCGAGAGGCGCTATAGAAATATCCGGAATAAAAAAATATACTAGAATTCAAATTACTTGATATTGCTGGATTTTGTTTAACCTTTATTACCTAGGTGGACCGTATGTCTCTATTTGCTGGATACAAGAAGGTCCATGAGGTAGAAAGCTAGAGAGGTTGCCAAAGTGGACTCTCGAAATCCAGTCAAAGGGCCTGTGGGAGGAAATGGAGAACGGATGCAGTCCAGAGTCTCTTATCTACCGAGATAGGCTCACTGCGCTAGTATGGATACAAGACGTACAGCTCCGGTGAAAGACTACGTCTATCTTCAACGATGCTTCAGCCAAAGGCATCAAGGCCGCACTCCACAGCAACCATACATTCCAATCAAAGACCCAATCAATGGTCGTATTTGCCTGGCGCCCTTGGCTCCCTCGAAATCGACAGACAAGCAGCATCCCATTCTAACGGCACTCTCGACCCCTCGGTAAGATTTATTGAGAGATAGGACAACGAAGGCTCAACAAGCATACCATCTTCCATCTGGAACCTATCCGAAACTGGCGGCAGCAGCACAGACCACATGCATTCATTAAAGTAGTGTGGCCAGGTACATAAACTGTCTGGCATCACCACAGCACAGTCAACTCCGCCACTGTTCGTACTCTGGTAGTGCCAGTCCCAAGCCTGGATAAAGGAGGGCGACGCTAATGATCTTTGTAATCACAGTGTCGTTAAACTGAAACTACTACTACAGCACAGTCATTAAAGCCATCGCACACAGACACCGTTGGTAGTAGAAGCGAAAATGTGAGTATTGGGGACAGTTACTGCATTTACGGTAATCAGCCAAAGCTGTTAATTGAACTAGCAACCGCAGTACAGCAGTATCTGCTAACATCAGACATGAGAGAACGCGTGAGGGTGTTGCAAAGCAGTAACTGCAATTCCCGAAGTAAACAGGTGAAGCATGTTATTCCTCCATCTCCACCTCTTCCTTCCTCTATCGGACTCCCATTCCCTGCTCTCCTCCTCCCTGATTAAAGACAGGCTCTTCTCGGTGGATGCGGCAATTGGGAACAATAGTTCTTTCCCCGTGCTAGATGAGTCAACACTGCTGCAAGTTTTACTACAAGTCCTTAATTCGTCCACTGGCCTCGTTAGTCCAAGCGCTGTTTATCCAGCATGGCTCTTCTGTGGCCATTAGATGGTATATCCAAAAACTCAGTAGCCACACAGTTGCTGCCATGTAATTAAACCTTGTCCTTACTTGTTTATTCCGATACTGGGACGCCATTGATAGCATGATACTGTTATTAATATGTGGTCATTCAGAGTTGCTGGTCCCTCCATCTGGAACTCCCTACTTCCTCATACTTGCAACTTTCCTACCAAGTACCACTACCACTGTCCTTCACTCTGGACTGAAAACTTACCATTTACACCCTGTTAGCAATTCTTAAAGTTTGCCCAACTTCAGTTTGCATTTCTGAACATTGTAACGAAGGCATTATCAAATTATCAGTTGCATTGTATTGTATTCACCAGTATACAGTACTGTGATGTACTAACACAGTAAATAATTGTAGCAGGATTTCAACAATGAATCATAATAAAAAATATTTTAAAAAATTATCTGAGAAACTTTAAACTTTACAGATTTGGGTAGTGTATACTCCAAAGTGACAATGACAATGATGATGATAATTGTAACAATGATTATATGAAGAATGACAATGATGATACTGCTGCTGCTGCAGATGCTGATGATGAAGCAGTCCGATGACAATGACGAAGAGCAACAAGAGAAAGCTACGCGTGATTGACATCTGATGCGGATGACTGAATGTAGACGCAGATGGGTTGACATCTGACACGGATGACTGATTGCAAGACACAGATGGGTTGGCAACTAACCTTATCGTATTTGTCGATAATGTCCAGCCTTTCTTTTGTCGCATGCGCAAGTCGCACTTTCTCCTCAATTGTCAGCGTTTGATCTGAAACAATATTTAAAGAACAATCAGTTGACAAGTAGGTTCTTTCCATAGAGTGAGAGTGAGTTTTGCTGATCTGCAAAGTACAATGATCATCCGATTTAAACTGGCCTGTCTGACCTATAAAACCCTCACAGCGTGCACTCCTACCTACCTTCAACCACTACTCTCTCAGTCTCTCCTTACATTCCACCACGCAGTCTGAGGTCTTTGGTTATGGGTCTTTTGGTTGAGCCTAGATGTAGCATGCCATGGGCTCTCGTGCATTTCGTGTTGCAGGCCTCAAGGAACGGAATCGACTACCAATGTTTATCTGGTGCTCGACCTCTTCTTCTTCTTTCAAGAAACGCCTCAAAACTCACTACTTCTCACTGGCTTTCAAACACCTGGATATCTAATTGCTCTTCACCTGGCAACTGACTAACTGCACATCAGATTCACATTTCTGTGTGACTTTGTGTTCGTTAAAAATGTTCATAATAATAATAATAATAATATGTGTATAAATCTACAAAGTGTTAGCAGTTAATCATACAGGACTGTGTAACTAGGTCTTACTAGGCCAAGAGAAATGGAAGATGAAGGCATGGGTAGGAGCTTATATGAGAGTGGATGGCAAGTTCTCTCTCTCCCTCTATGATCTTTCCATAGACACTATAACGTTGGTCTAGTCATTCAATACCTTCAATCAAAACCTAGTGTCAAAACAAGTCTAGAAGTACTCGAACAGGTAAAAAGAAAGCTCCTGGCTGATTTGCTTCAAGTATCGAATGTAGTCATTTCAAAAACACTATTTACGAACAGCCTCAGGGTAGACATTCCTCCAAAGCCTACATAAATGGGTAATTCTACACAAATGTCCCAATAGGTCATTTTCTCCTAAATTAAATTACCCTTGCATAGTATCTTGAAAAGGTCTCACTCGAAGGTACTCTGCATATACTTGTTAGGAAATCAACCAGTAGAAACCTACCCATGGTGGGCAATTGGCACCTGTTTGAATTCTCTATATACTTAGATTCCAATTATGTTGTATTTGGGATGTGGTTAGTGGCTACCATGATGGGCTGTGATACCACAGGTTGAGGATTCAAATTCCAATAATGCAGAAACATGTTTTTTCAAGATTTCTATGCTACTTGCACTGATTACAGAACTTCACCATATAAAATGAATACACCGCTTGTACACTGTTAGTGGGAATATCAGACGGTGAGGCAGAGGACTGACCAAACTGCCCTCGTATGCCAAGGCTAAGAAAGTGAAACTGCTAACACTTCATGCCCTTAGCTACCTCTCAGAAGAACTGTATCATTCTTATTCTTGTTACTGTTACTGTTCTTCTATAGTTCTTTGCATTCTTCTAATTTCTACTTCCGTTTCATCTTCTTACACATATTTTTGTTTTTCGTGTTTGCATTCTTTTCATTCCCATGCTTCTTCTTCTACATTTTTCTTGTGTGCAGACTCCGCCTTTCATTTTTGTGACCTATTCACATGGCACTGAAGAGGGAAACAACACTCGGAGCTGACAAAATTGCTCACAGCACTGTCTCATAGTTCACAAAACCTTGCATTCGAATCAGTCAATCTATCTACACCCTTACTTAAACCTCAAGTCAGCAAATATTCATCATTATCATCAGTTCCTGACGCCAGCCGTTTGGCGGCGATGGGTACGAATAAATGATCTCCATTGTCCTCGGTCATTTGTCAAGTCCACTGTCCCCTTAGTGTTAATCCAAGTGCCAGCAAATATTGCACTTGATCAAAGGATAACCTGACTTTTTCTGCGCCTCACACCATAGCAGTGTTTGGCTCTGAGCGTTCTCGGTGGCTGGTCGGACGTTTTGGAATCTACTGCCCAGTTTTGTGCCTGCTGAAAGTTCTCTGATGTTATACGGAACTAAGCTTAAAACTCATCTGCTTCAGCTTGCTTACTCACCATAGCTTCAATTCTGGAATGATGCCTAATAAGCATCATGAGTTCTTAGATTAGATTTGAAGATTACACCCACTCACCAATAATCCCTAATTAGTACACCCCATTTGAGAGGTAGGAAACCCTCGGTTACCCTTCATAATGAGCTGGTTGGAGGATGCTGTGTCATCACAGCAGATGGCCTGCACCTCCAGATGCAGCATTATTCAAGGGAAATAGGTCACATAAGTTAGACCGATGGGTCATCATCATGGCCCATGGTCATCGAAGACTGTCTTTTCAGTGAAACCTACCCTGCCTTACCCTGAGAAAAGAAGATCTCATCAGGCTTCGGTTTGTTTAGAGGGCAAATCATTTTTCTTTGAAGTCAAAGTTCACAGATTCATAGAAGTCACATCACATCAAGAGATAGGGCAGACAGACAGAAATAGAGAAAGCCAGAGAGAGATTTTATAGATATGTATATATGTAAGTATATATATACATATATATATATATACATATATATATATATAAATAAAGCAACACAGATATACAGGCATAAGCCCTATAAACATGTCTACATGCATCTGGTCCACATGGTCAGAGGTTATAAGTAGTCATGCATATCTGTGTTTCATTAACTCATACCAGTACATTTTGTTTCTATCTGCATGCAGACATGTGTGTGTGCAAATTCGTATACTGGACCTACTCACATGTTTTGGCCAAGATGACCACATGTTTCTCTAGTACATCATATTTAATCTATGCACTGATCATGTGTAATCATAATCGTAATCGTAACTCCAAACTTCTAAAGCGCTACTCTAAAGCCAAGCGCAGGGCACCAGCTTCTTCACGAGTGCATGTGAATTTTGCTACATAATTTTTGACCAGGTGGACTTCTAATGTGACTTCAATCATGGGCATCCATCCATTGGGTTCAACTCATGCAGTAAGTGGTATGCGTTTTTGGAGTCATTTCTCTCAAGGTTCTGCCATTCTTTCTTAGTAATTTGGAAAGTTTTCGGACGTTGTTATGGAGGTTTTGTGCCTAAACATGGACTCTTCCAGCCAAGGTGTTTCATGCTACCACAGCGTCAAGCTCCAGTTGGAAAGATCAAGAGAGTCAGTGGATTGGTGCCGACCATTCTACTGCGGTGATGCTCTACGAACAATTGCCTGGCTGCCAGGAATGTTGTCCTTTACAGACCCAGCCGAAGAGGGATGCCTCCCTGGATGCACCTTCTTCAACCATCTGCGAGGGACTGATCACCTGTTAGGGTCTGTGTATTGTGACACTCTTCACCTGTTGTCGCTCCTCAGCGTCACTACTCTGTGTCTGTCTCTGTCTGTGTGCGTGTGTCTGTCTGTCTGTCTGTCTGTCTCTCTCTCTCTCTCTCTCTCTCTCTCTCTCTCTCTCTCTCTCCAAGAACTCTGAACATGGCGTCTAATATAAGATCTTGATTGGATTCCCATCATGGGCATCCATCTATTGGGTTCTACACGTCTGTAGGAACTTGCCTGTGGTGACTCTCTCTTTTAGTTACCTAAGCACTGTTTGCTTACTGGTTAATGTTTTATTCCTTTATACTTAATGACTTTATCATCATTTAGTTTGGTATAGACAATGTTTTGGTGGGGTATTTAAAAGGCACTGTAGTAACTGTCCACTTACATCTCTAAACAACATACATACAAGTTGTATTGTATTGTATTCATGAATGCATTTCTAAAGCGCCTCTCGCAGTACAACCAAATCAGAGGCGCTCCCAGTGCGCAGAGGTCCGTGAGAAAAGAAAAGTCTTAAGAAATCGAGAAGTAGCAGAAATTCAAGTGTTTTGTATGCTTATGTGTTTTCATTTGTGTGTATATAACTGGCATGAATTTGGCGGAATTGAGAGACTTGTCATCGAATAGGAGACGGTGGAGTGTGTTCACTAGGACGATCGCTAGAGCTCCACGAGCTGACAGCACAAGGTGACAAGGTGTATATAACCATGCTTATACAAATGCGTCTTTATTGGTATGTATAAAAACAACCATTTATGAACGCCTTACAAACAGCGCCCTATTTGTAACCTTTCCCAAAGAGTTTTTCATTTAGAGTGCATTGGTGTGTACATTTATAGGTGTAAGTCGAGTTGTTAAAGCAATGCCCCTATTATACCCCTATACGTGCGTCTTTCTAAGCAACAGTATTTAATATGCTACGAATGATGCATTGAAATGCCTTCACGTGTAAACGATACAGGCGACAGTGCAGAAGGCAAGCCAAAGCAGGAGTCCTTAAAGCCATGTGATGGAGAGCGCATTGCTGCACGCTCCAGCTCAACAGTGACAGGTTCCGTGAGGAGAAGAAGGAGAAGGAGGACTAGGAGGAAGAGGAGGATGAGGAGCTGGTACTACTGATAAAATTAACAGACCCAGGTGCTTGGGTTCTCTACCCCTCACCGCAGACCTGACTACCACTTCAGATCAGGAAAAGCACACTTAAAGCAACAAATTGGTCAAAGCAAGCCAGCCATTAAACCCAAAGCATTCACTCCTAACAACTTGTGTCTGCTAACCGCAGACATTGATGACATTACATGCTAACAGGAATTAGAAACAAGTGTGGTCACTGGTGTGGCTCTTATGGCAACCAGATAAAACAAGTGGCCCTTATGATAACCAGAAAAACATTCAACTCTAATGGTACTTGAAAAAGACATTTGGACCTTATGGGAAGGAAACAAAACAATTGATTCTCATGGGAACTTGACAAAAATATTTGGCTCTTACGGTAACTAAAAAACATCTGTCCCTTACATTAACCAGATACATAAGACAGTTGGCCTTTATGGTAACTAAGGCAGTGCATGGTAGTCTAGTGGTTAGCGTGTTGGACTGTCAACTGAGAGGTCAGGGCTTCAAATCCCTGCCAGGGCAGAAATTTGGTTAGAGATTTCTGCTCTACCTACACCCGTTAGCCAACTCAGCTATAACGAACACATTGACTGCACACTGTCAGTGGGAAGATGAGACGGTGAAGGAGAGGACTGGCCACTTGCCTCATATGCGGACGCTAAGAAAGTGAAGTTGCTAACAATTTATACCCATGGCTGCCTCTCAGCCTAGCTCACGGGACTGCTCTTATTCTTCTTATGGCAACTAAGCATTTGGCCCTCAAGGTAACAGTTAAAACGTTTGATCCCTATGGTAATTAGGCCAAACAAATCAGAAGATGTTATGGTAATTCTGTTCCATTTGCGTCCCTACACCAGACTTCTCTACCTAACAGAGTACAATGACGTACACTGTTGGCGGAAAAATCAGATGGTGAGGGAGAGGACTGGCCACCTGCCCTTAAAAAAGTGAAGTTCCTAACACTTCATACCTATGGCTTCCTCTTGGATAAGCTCAAGAGACTGCTCGTCTTCCTCTTTCTTTTTTTCTCCCCTTTCTTCTTTTTATCGTCATCGTCTTCTTCCTTTACATATCTAGTATTTACTTTGATAACAGCCACTGTGCATAAACAAATAGAATACTTAAAAGCCAGCTACCAATACTCCCAGAGGGTGTGGGTATCGGAACAGAATTACAAGTGGGACTGCTCTTTTGCAGCGAAAACAGAAAGCGACTTAGCTATATCGAAACTCTGCAAATTAGATACTGGAACTGTAATACAAGTGGAAGTGCAAAAAAATTGAAAACTTAAATGCTGCAATAGATATTTACTCTCAGAAAGATGAAGCTTCGCTTTGCTTGTGATTTGCCTCTCGCTTAGTCAAGTTTGACAGGAAATCTTTAACAGTTTGGACTGAAAAAATGAGACGGCAAAAGCCTATTCATATTTTTAAACTGTGATGGCTCAAGCGATGGATGTAGGTTCGCCCATGCCAGAGGGCGCTATGGTGGCCTATATGTAGTTCATATGGCCTTAGACTGTACTATAATCTGAGAGAAAACTAACAGCATGATCCAGAAGATATTTACTGCCAAACAGTAAATACCTTTATATCTGGAGCAATTTCAGCTCTGGTTTATCAAGACTGATTTCAAAACCTGACGTCTGGTGGCTGTTATGATATATTGAATAGCATTCATAATAGCATAATTAACAAACATTTATTCTGTAGCTTTGGGCTACAGAGGAAAAGTCAAATATTATAAAAATCTGGTAAAAGATGCTAGATCCAGCCGAAAAGAAATTAATAACTGGAGCCACAATAACCCCAATGTCGGCCCGAAGCCTCAGGCGACCAATTCATGCCCTGAAATTTTATTGTGGCCAGAAGTTGTCTGGTGAGAGCACAGGGTCATTGTGGCTATCCACCAGATGCTACCATACCCCGGCTTCAGATTCTGATTTACACACATACATTGAATGCAAAGTAATTGCTCAAATAATAAAGAAATTAATTAATATACACACTGTGTCCACTGTCCAAAGCCACAGAAGGTAATACCCAAAGCACCAAATAGGGTGCGGTCAGGAGTGTTTTTCAACTTACCTAAAACTGCCCAACTTCTGATTTCCAAAACATATCTGAGTTTGATCAAGCTTCTCCATCATACTGTGATTTCTTTACATATGGTGGTTTTACTTGAAACAACCATCAGTTACTGTCTAGTGCATCATGATATCCACTTCAAAGTCCTATCACTAACCAATAACTCCCCTACAATACTCCCAGTCATAATATCTTCCCCAACTCTTCACCATCCTGCCTGCCCCTCTACCCGATCATCCTCCAATCCCAGTCTTTCTCAACCCCCCCCCACCCCGTTACTCATCTCAAGTTCTCCAACCAAGCCATATCTCACACAGCACACGTATCTGGAACGATCTTCCCCTGAATTCCCCAAATTTTCGGTTCCTCCGTCATCATTGCCAATCACCCATCATCATCTGCCTCAGGCTCCTCTATCTATCACTCTTGGGGATTTCCACTCAAAACTGAAGTCTCACCTCTTCAAGAATTCCTACCCGGACTCACCTGATCCCTGGCCTTCCAATTCTCGACCTAAACAAAACCGCCTTAGCAGCTACCCTACCTCCTCTGACTCCTTGGCAACCGGACTCTGGCCTCCTTTTGACTACTCTTTGGACAACCCTCTGACTCGACGCAGCACTTGTGAATAAGCTGGTGCCCTGCGCTTAGCTCTCGGGTGGCACTTTAGAAATTTAGAGTTTACGATTACTATTACTGTAGTTCTAAGTCATTTGAATATGCTGAGATTGGCAGTCAATTAGTTGCCTCCAGACAGAGAGTTCTGCCAAAAGTGGCTATGTTACAGGTCACAGTGGTTTTGCCAATGTTGCCATATACTAACATCTGCATCTGGTATTACCAGACACTACTTAAAACACACAAATGCTGATTAGGAAATACTAATCTCCAAAAAACAGCCAATAATACAGGAAGTGGCCAATCCGATAATTCCTGGTTGCGCCAGATCAAGTGACACTAAATTAACAGGTCAACTGGTGTTAATTAGGGTGTGTTGTTCAAAAGCTGAAAGGAGTTGAGAAATCTGTCTTAGGCAGGCGCCAGCCCTAAAACCTAAGCAAGGCAGTCAATCTAAAATAGATTAGCACTACCAACTGTGCACACCAGAGTTTCCCAAACTGTGGGTCGCGACCCACTTTTGGGTCGCAAAGCTCTGGCAAGTGGGTCGCCAAATTTTTCAAGAAACATTTATTTTTCAGAGCAATAACATTTGGCTACGATTGGGCTATAACATTGATACTGTTACGATTACTTACATTCTTACATTAAATAAGTTCAACAGTAACTGTTTTTGGATTGCGATAAATTGTAAACCGTTTTTACATTATAAGTTTCCTTTTAATGCTTTAAATATGCCAATGCCAATTTCTAAATGCTGTATGTAAATCCGCATCTTTCAATGCCAATTTACGAACCAAATTTTAGTTCACAATGATTAATTTTACACAGTGGCTACCGAGACTGCCAAGATATTCACAAGTGGGTCCCTACCCAGACAAGTTTGGGAATCGCTGGTGTAGACAACTCTAACTGAGTATAGGTAAACAATCCAAACTAAGTTAACAATATACTTAACAATCAACAATGTAATGGAACTTTATACAGCACTAAGCACTTCCTACTTCAGAAGCTTATTAGAATCGACTGGTCATTGAACATGAACGTCTGCGGGGGAGGGGGGATTTGCTCCCCTGGATTTTGTGCAGATTTTACAAAAATGAAATCTTATTATGATTATTACAACAGTCCCAATACGATTTTCAATGTGAAGAAACACTTAGTTATTTAGGTAAGTCCTTGACCATTATTTATTTTTAAAGCTTTCGTGTGTTCTGTGTTCATGAATATTCTATGCAAAAACGTCATTTTGTTTAGTTCTTGTGCCAACAATTTAAAACTTTGCTCCCCATACAAACATTCCTGCGGACGCCCATGTCATTGACTGCTTGCATTCTCAGTTCAAACCTCAGTTTGTCACCACTGATTTGCAAAAAAAATTATGGAAACATTGTGCACACGTCCTGTCACAATGTCTAGCAACAACAGACACTAGTGTGGCTAGAATGACCAGAGTCTGGCAATGACTACCACCTAAGGGAGTATGGGGTATAGGTCGGTGTGGTCTGTACCCAGAACATGATGCAGTTTATCATATACTGTCCATATTAAGAAGGCAAGCCTGTCTGGCAAAATCCTGTACACTAAGTTCACTTGACTGGCCACAAGTTCAAATATGTTCTATATAGCCAAACAAGGGTCTGTTGGTATGAGATACTAACTCAAACCAGACTACTCCTATGTCGTGGCAGGATATTAAAATTCAAGTCCTACTGGGATTGAAGGACCTCTGGACAAGCTTAATCTGGAAAATGGAAATCAGGATTTTTGAACATGATTACTGGTTTCTTTTCGTGCACACTACGGGTTGACGCTGTGCGCATTAGACACTTGTGCTATACATACAAGTTCTAATTACTGATTCTTCAGTAAGGAGAAATACGGAGCACTAGGAAGCAGTAGGATGCAGCAAGAAGCAACAGGAAACAGCAGGAAGTAGTAGGAATCAGCAGGAAACAGCAGAGAAGTACAGAAGCAGTAGTAGGAAGCAGTAAAAAGCAGCTGGTGCACCTGTGCTACAACAGTTGCCATAATAACTAAGACTACCAGAACAGTACATATTTATGCAGAATATCTAAATAAGACAACTAATATTAATATCATCACCACCATCATCAATTCATCATCACCACCACTATCTTGTCATCATCATCATTATCATCACCATCATTTTTATTAGTTTTTACTAACTTAACTTAAAAACACACTGTTAAAAATGTTCTGTTAAAGGAGAATAAACAGAATTGCCATGGCTTTTACTGCACATTAAACTAAGTGGACTAAACCAGGGTTCTCAAACGGTGGTACGCATACCACTAGTGGTACACAAGGTGTCGCTAAGTGGTACACACACAAATTCAAAAATTTTTAAATTTTCTATGAATTTATGCCCATCTTTCTTTGATTAGCTATACTGCTATTTTAGCCACAATTCTATGTCTGCCATACGCTTCTTTTTCTTTAAATTTTCTATGTGTTTATGCCCATCTTTCTTTGATTCTACATCCACCATGCGCTTCTTTTCTTAAAAGTTTACATTTTTTCTACGCTAATTGCAAGGGGACATCACGCTCGCCTGTTGTTTTTGATCTGACCTTTGCTGGTGGCACGCCAACATTCGATTTTTTACCTGGTGGTACAAGAAAAATAAGTTTGAGACTAAACAACGCCACCATGAGAGGATTATTAACACCTCTAATTAATTCTTCTCTTCAAATGGTGTGTACCTCTGCTTTCGTGTTCAAGCTCGTGTCCCTACATGTATGTATACTTGACAGTATGTGTCATTCTCATTTGCATTATGTTTGTTCAGTGCCATGTGACTGCTGCAATGCTCAAGGCCTCTTGTGCATTCCGTGTATAAACTGCACAAGTCTCTTAACAATGTGGTTGTTCACAAAGTTTATTGGCTTGTTTTAATAATGTTTTCCAAGTTAAACTTTTGCCAGTAAACAAAACTGCACAATGCTCCAAAATGTCTGATTACTTTCTATAATTACTTTGAAGTTTTTGTACTCATGAATTCACAGAACTACATTTCGCATGCATAGATACAAATTTATACACAGCGCAAATTGCCATAAATGGGTGCTTTCCCCAAAGGCATAAATAAACGGGAAATTCGGGAATCCCCTTCAAGCCTGCCTTGTAGGACACTTTTAACTCCTATATTGCTGCTAGCAGTTCTTTTGTTGTATAAAAAGGAATGAATTGTTTACAGTGCAAATAATGTTAAATAAGGTATGCACTCACCCATTCTAAATGCTCCCGGATCTCAAAATCCAACTTCTTTCGGTAACTAAGAAATAAAAAAAACAAGCTATACAAATAGTACAGTTAACTAGGAAAAATTTACAATTTATCATAGATTCAAAATGACTTTCTCCTCCGAGTGTGGGTTTGGAATTCTGGTGAGTTTTGTTAAATTAATCTTTTGTTGCCAAAGTAACTGGTAAGGAACTGCTCCATTAGCACATCAACCAAAGGAGTCTTCAATGACAAAGCGCAGGGATTGAACTCCAGACCAAGCGACAAAAGGTTTCTGTCCCTTCTACCATGTCACTAACGCAGTGTTTAATCTAGTCCCCCTCTTCTGGGAGGGGAAACAAGGTTTCTGGGAGGACCAACCATACTTGAAAGAGTTTCAGAATTTTTTTCAACTTTCATCCAAACTTTTTTTGAACTTTCATCTTCAAAAAAAGTTGATGACCTTTTTTTAGACATTCGTCCAACTTTTACACTTTTCCTATAGCAATTACTCTCTCAAAAAGGTTGCTGACCTTTTTTATGGATTTCGTTTCTCAGAGGGGAAAACCATGTACCGTATCCTGGGGGGGGGGGGAATTTCCCTCCCCAAAAAGGTTTCTACATTATAATATTGCTGGCCTCTGGGGGGAAACATCAATCCTGGGGGGGGGAATTTCCCCCCTCCCCAAAGACGTCTAGATTACTCACTGCCACTATGGCACTTGACCACAATATCATCAACAGCTGGTATGGAGACATGCAAAAGGTGAGTTATGGTATGGTAAGGTTAGGTAAGGTAAAGGAAAGCAGGGCAAGGTAAGGAAAGGTAAAGTCAGAGAAGGCAAGGAACTGATCATGTATCATTGACCTGGAAAGCAATTTACAAGGCCTCCAGATGTTGAATTGAAGTGGCTGTATTTGCATATCAATAAATTTGTCCTCAGAACCTTCGACCATGGACTCCAGGAACACAAAAACATATAATATGTTAACTCTAAGAGCATCTTAACTGGTGCTGTATGCTATAACTAATCTTTCCCTATCTAACAGCAAGTCCTCAGAAGCATGGTGAAATGGCTGAATGACTGAATTGAACTGGACAGATGTACAGCTCTCTACCCAGGGTCAAATTGGATAAGCCGGGGTGGAGGGGTGGGCACATCTTCCAGAGGTTCTTAGATGGCACCAATTTGTTCACGTTGCATAATGTATATACATGGCACAACAAAAACCACAGTACCTGGATTTGACCCCAGAATAAGTGACACCTGCTAAAAAAATTTAATTATACCCTAAGAAAAACCCTTATATGACACTGCACAATAGCTTACTGCTGTCAGTGTTCTATTATTTACAATTTTGCATGCATTGTGTGTAAAACATAGCCTTTGTCTTGCGCTAATGAAGATTACCTACTTACTTACTTACTTAATACATTCCTCAGTCAGAACATGATCATAAATCACTCCTGGAAAATGACAAAAATTCAAAGGACTGCCTGAAACTGTCAAGCATCACCTAGTCAGCTGAAGCATTTTTAGTGCTGGAAAACACCAGAAATACTTCAATTAGCTGGGCTATTTTAAGCCACGAGAACATTTTTCATTAAGAAATTTCACCACCAGAATCACTACTGCCCCTTAATTTATTCAACAGTTAAAATTCAGTACTTGCTTATCAACGTTAGTCACTCAGGCTAGCATGGTTGCCAGTTAAAACTAATTGTATCCCTCATGAATTTTTCACCCGCTGACAGAGCATAACTGAGCAAAAAGTTACAAACGCTTAACCCATAAACATTTCTTTATCAGTAGTTTAGCCATTTATATAAAAAAAAGATGGTTTACGGCAGCCACACGCCAGTTTATACACTACACATGTCCAAAACATGGACTAAAACGAGGTTTCCTTATCAGAGTTATCCCTATTAGTGTGCTGGGTAAAACGGCAGCTAGATAAGCCGACTTTAGTCTTTAAAATAAGCATAGCCAGAATACTAAAGTAGGTACATTGCACAATGAGGGGGCATAGTGGTTTAGTGGTTAGCATGCCAAACTAACTGAAGAGATCAGGGTTTCAATGCTTGCCATCTCAGCAGAAAGGCATTCCAGAGTTTTGTTCCACTTGGACCCCTTGCCATCTCGGCTACAAATGAGCTAAGAAAAGCAAGTAGCAACCACCTCATAAACATGGCTGTGTTGAGGGACAGCTCACTTTCTTCCTCCAAACTGAACATTATTGACCATAAAGTAACTCAAACCAATACCAACAAAGTATCTGATTACTAGGCTAACACAAACTGCTTTTGTCAATACCCGACAAGACATACTGGCTCCAGTAATCATTCTGACCACACACTGTTACATTTACCCAGCACTCTAATAGGGATAACTCCGATAAGGAAACCTCGTTTTAGTCCATGTTTTGGACATGTGTAGTGTATGAACTGGCGTGTGGCTGCCGTAAACCATCTTTTTTTATATAAAATGGTGGTCAGATCCCTTCTGGTTCCAGCATCATGACATGCAGAAAGGATCCATGCATCGAATTAGAATCAGAAAAACTAAGAATCAAATGCACTCTGCCAGTAGAACTATAGAATCGAAACAGTAGCATCAATTGCCATTGTAACGATAAACAAAGCACAGAATTAAATTCAAATCGCATCGGAAACAAGCATCGCAGAGAATCAAATGCAAATTACGTACATTTCCCGAGAAAATATTATTCAACGTTGTCAAGAAAGGAAGCACGGTCAATGATCTCATGCATCAACAAGAAACATTCGCTTCGGAATATCGATCCTATCGGTCTTCCAGAGTCCAAGTCAGCCCATCGTAACATTAATCATTACGTGAACAACATTGCTGTTTGCCTCATACCAAGAAATTAGGCGATGCCATACAACACAGCATCCGCGTTTAATAATAGAAGGTCTGTCTTGAGTGCAGTCTTAGATTCAGGGCATTATCGATTTCCTCCACTGATAATTTATTGATTCCGTTGAGACATTGGACATTCCTCGAGGATCGCCTGAAGTTCATATCAGGCAGACATCTTTGCTCCTCCTATCAGAGGAGGAATATGGAGCCGCACAAAAACCAACCCGGCTGCATCAATGCAAGTTTTAAAATTAGTATCTGTGATGGAGTTTTTGGCAAGCCAGACTGCCACCCCAAAGGTTGTGGGTTTGAATTCCTGTTTGCAGAGAGAGCTACTTCAATATTCTCTTAAGCTGATATAATCCAGTCATATTGGCTGTACATGAGAAATTGAGAATCACACCTCTTAGCACTGTGGACAGAGAGAAGGTCGTCATTTAACTTAATGTAAGTATTTGGTCAAATGTTCTCATTTGATGAGATCAAGAGAAGGAAACATTTTATGTACGTATTTAGTTTTGTTTGTCTGTATACAATATGTATGTACCAGTACACATGTATCCAGGTACATATATACCCGTGTGTGTACATACCGATACATATGTATATATGTATATTATGTATGTACATATATTATGTATGTACCAGTATGAATGTACCAATATGTTTGAATGGACGTACCCACATGTTTGCAACAGTATTGGATGTACCAGCATGTTCGTAACAGTATGTATGTAACGGTTGCTATGAATGTATGCACCGAACGAATATATATATAAAAAGACTTAACACTTAATATAATCATCCTCTTTAAAGTACCTTAGTCATGCACATTCACGATTCTGCTACGAATCAAGTCCGATTCAAATCCTGTCTCAACGTCTGTAACACTTGTATCATATCAACACAGGAGTCATCATAATCATAAAAATGGTCTCTTCAGTGTTCCAGGTCAAATGCAATCGTAATGAGTTGGACAAAACCAGTCGAGATCGAAGAGATTGTAGAGATTGGGACACAAGCCGTAGCCGATAAGCCACCGGAACAGATGAGAGTCGAGTCTCGACTTGGCAAAATAAAAGATATGGCACAGCAGTCGAAGGATCAAAGAGCCCCACACAACATCAGCAACAACAAACAACAAAGAATGAAAGAAACAAATGATTCATTGCATCCATCACTGATGCATCTACATCAGACGCATCACCATTTCCAAGATAACATCATGGCACCAGAGATTCTGCAGTACTCCCAAAATTAGTATAATGAGGACCCATTTATGCAGGGTCGTTGGGAGTCAATGTCACCAGGACCACACATGTTAGTGGACCATGAGTTCAAAGGGAATACGCCGACTGAAAATACATTAGTGTGTGATTTACATATGCTTGTTCAAATACATAGCCTGTCTAGTGTAGAGGCACTTGCACTGTAGCCTACTAATCGCATGACTTTGTTGAATACTTTGAAAGGCCACATTGCTGTCAGGTTATGGGCAAAGGTGACTCTGGTTTTAGACCAGACAATTTATGTTTTAGCCCAAATTAAGATCTGCTGTTTCCAGAAATTATTTCAAACCGCAAAAGTGCCTAGGCACACAGCTGTTGTCACCTTGGCTGGTAGAGAGCCAATAAGCACCTGCCGATGTTAATTAAGTAGACTGCCAGCTGAAGGGAAGAGCACAAGTACCATGATTTATCTGTTACAGCAGCAATTAGGTGTTGGGAGTGAAGACAAGTGCAGCAATATTAAGTTCACCTGCTCTGGAATTGTACTAACCTCTGCAGAGCCTAAAGCCCAGCCCCAGCTAGCAGTGGCAGGCCTAGGCACAGGCAAAGCAGGCAGCAGTTGCCTGGGGTGCCAAAATCTAGGGTCACCATTTTCACTAAAAAATGTGTTTAGCCATTTCTTCAATTACAATGATTATTTTCATTAGAATTCAAACTTTCGTTTATGGAACAAATTTAATATTGCAGGTATTTGTTTAAAATAATTGCTTTCAGATTTATTATGTTTTGATAAACTGAAACTCAACGGGAAGAACTACATGCAAAAAAGATCTCTGATTACTAATAAAAAATAATAATAAATAAATAACTCAGTAACTGCTGCCAACCACAGATCTGTTTAAAATGCACTATATTATATCCCAATGCCAGAATATTTATCACTGTATTTTTTTACAGTAAATTACAAGTTTTAATAACCAGTTCAAAACATGTAGCCATTGATGACAGTCAAACTTGTCCATTGTACACTAAAATGTATTTTTATATGAACCGTTCAGCAGTGATTTGCCTGATACACAGGCCTACTGGTTTAACA
Source organism: Allolobophora icterica (assembly GCA_963556255.1). Taxonomy (NCBI): domain Eukaryota; kingdom Metazoa; phylum Annelida; class Clitellata; order Crassiclitellata; family Lumbricidae; genus Allolobophora; species Allolobophora icterica. The sequence goes on from OY744614.1 coordinate 30,639,414, forward strand.
GACATCCTACTGTCTGAAAAGTCCTCCCAGATTTTTTAAATATCACAGCTACTGAGGACTTTTCAGTTCTGGGCTCACAGTATTATCGTTTTGCGTTCCCGAATACTCGCCCATTGTAGCCTATCATTTCATCGTCCTAAAAGCAAATACACACATACCTTTACGGAATGGGTGTACGAATGTACAAGTAGTTTGATAATGCATTTAAACTGACAGCATCACAACCAAAGACCTCCAATAACATCTTCAACTTATTTATTCTTGTTCCTTCCTAATAAATTTTGTTTCTGGTTTTATGCTCATTTTATACACTTATATTTTCGTGAGTAAAAACTATAATATAGACTAACATTGAAATTAAATTTGTGATGCCAAAAAATACGCTGTAATGGGAGAATAACCGGGGATGCTAAAATGATAGATTGACCAGTTCTGTCCAAAGTTTGAATTCGACCTACAGTTTACCTTCTTGGTACTATGTTTAATTTTTAAAGTAATAGCGAGTTCCTGACCAGTTTGGAAAAACAAGCACCCGTTTAAACTCCTTAACAGCCGCCGAAACTGCCGCCCATACTAAAATATCTCTGACCCCGCCTCAGTCTCCACCAATCCCACTCAAAATCTCCTAACCCACCAAGCCCCACTTCAAACCCCACGACCAACCTCGCCCCATCCACCAACCTTGCCCCACCCCACAGGCAAGATGTGACAAACTCAACCCTCAACAGGCACGTGGAATAAATGTACGCTAAAACTTAAGCTCCCACGGAGAAAACAATGACAAAAGATTAAACAGTAAAAATCAGTAGCGAAATTACGATTATTCATAACAAAAGCAAGTGGGCTGCAACTAGAGTGCAACAGTAAGTTGTTACACGATCTATCCGTGTGGAGATGAAAATAAACGATTCAGCTATTGACAAAATGTAAATTTCTTACTTCAGCAGAAATCACAAAACTCCATTAATTAACTTAACTACAGTAGCAGAACTGAAGTCGCCGTATACTTTACTCCGATTTAATCATTTATAGAATTTTCATAGCAATTTGTGTCATTTTATTTATTATTCCGATTAAATCCACTGGGCTTCTGTCAATACGAGTCTCGCACATAAGCGTTGACTGCTGCAAAGAGATATAATATCAAACAGAAGTCGAACATCTTCTGCTCTAGACAGCCGCCATTCCCGAGTACAGCGAATAGCATATTAACGCGTCTTTACAGATTTTTTTAATATTTGTTTAATATCTTCAAACTGACAATAACGCAGTATGATTACAAATCAGTATGAACGGACGATCACAAGTTATTACAGGAGTCGAATTTAACTGTACACGGCAGCCATGCAAGGCGCCCATCACGTCCTACATCTCATTTTAACAAACGCGCCATCTCGCCAATGAAAGGCTGAGTAGACCTAAATTTGAGAGGGTTGCGGGAAGCGATCCCGCTACCGCTTGCTCTTCACGCCAGTGATGTTACCACTACTCTATGGACCCCCCCCCCGGTGATATCTTTTGGGGAAGCAAAGTAATAGCACAGTATAAATAATTATTTATTCTGTGGTAATAGCTTAATACAAGCCAAATTATCACTTTACTTTACAGTCATTTGGGAAAGCAAAGTAATGTCATAATATAAGCCAAATTGCCAATTGCACAATAAAGCCCAAAGAGCGTGCCAATATCTGTGTGCCAAAAGGAACTGATCTATGGACATGTTATAGGCTGCACATGGCGACATCAACTTCAATACTTTAACGACGAGCTGCATTTGTTTCTCAGTCGCTTTTAGTCGACTCTCGTCGTTAAAGTGTTAAGTTTATAACGTTTGCAATGCACCAACTTCATAGATCGCAACCGTGATCAATAATTCATTGAAAAATGAGTATGGTCGAGGTCTTTATTAGGTCGCTATAGAAAATCACGTACATTTACATTTACATTTACATTTAATCTCGAGATTTCTTCAACGCCCAAAAAGCCAAGTCGATATTCACAGGCGCTCAGTTTAAAAAAAACAATTAAGGATTATTGTTTATGAATTATATCCATATCTGACTACAAAGGCATTTCTGAAAAGAAAAACAAAGTGGCAAAGCTTTTACGACTTTACCTTGAAAACATCTTGTAGCCTACTTTTGTCCTTTTAGCGGATTTTTTATGTCAGTTATGTCACAGTATAAATAATTACACAGTACGTCGACTCCCGTCCTCTGCAGCAGTCAGAATGTGTGACCAAAAAACATCTTGAAAGAGAACGTTTCCATGCCGATACACCGGAAACAATCACATCAAATATTTTTTAAACGTTACAACAACATTGAGGACTACACGCCGATATATCGGAATCCATAAAATAAAATATTTTTTAAACGTTTAAACAACATCGAGAACTTCATTAGAATTAACAATATTATTTTTAACGTTAATTTCAGCTTAAATCTATAATTCAGGAGCTCAGATTCAAGATGGCGTCGCAATCACGTGACCACAAAAACTAGTCAACAGCCAGCAATGAGAGTCGACGTACTGTGTAATTATTATACTGTGGTTATGGTGCAACACTTACCTACTTAGGCTATAGGCTACAGTTACTTAAATAATTAGTCATAAAATGACTTTGAAATGATACACGCTAACGTTACTAGTCGCTTAGGATTGTATCCTAATTGTTTATCATTAAAGTAAAGTTTGTAATTTGCATTTCTCAAACTATCCAACATGTTTACATGTTTTTTCGGTAAAGCAAATTCAGCTGTCATCTCCATAGAATACTAAATAAATGCTTAAATAAGTAGCTATGAAATTACTTTGAAATTTGCCAAATGATGAGCACGATTTGAATAAATGTTGCTGATATTAATTCTAACGATTAATATAGCCTAATCATTGTATGTGCTGTATTTGAATCTCGTAACAGGCTTAACTGGAGCTACACAAATTTATTCTATAGGATACAGCGGCGCACTTTCTGTTCGGCGGGAGTGTACGCATGTGCTTTGTGTGTACATAAAATGCTGTATGAAAGATTACAACCCGGTGAAATAATGACGTCCTTTTGCAGTTTGGTATTACCGCCATCTAGCAGCAGACTATAACATTTATTAATTAATTGCGACTTAATTAAAGCGATATATAATTATTAAAGCTTTTTAAAATAATTCCAAAGATACTTTAAAAAATATTCAAATTAAAGTAACTTTGATTCTTTGGATTGTATTGTCTTTTGCCAATGTTTTGCAGAATTTATGCAATCGTCGGTGGCGCTAATTGAACTCGTGCTTAGGTGTAAACTCTTTGTAGTGTGAAGTTTAGTTTACGGCTGTACGCAAAGTAGCGTTTTAATGGCGGACGTTATTGTGTAAAGAAAACGAAGTTAAGAGTTGGAAATTGGGTGTTAGAGTGACGTCTCATCGATTTTTACTTCGTGTAGCATTTCAAAATAACATGGGCGACAAAGAAGGCGGTAATTAAATCGAAATTAATTGTATCTAGTTTGTAAAAGATCATCACGCTGAACATCTCGTGCCTTCGAGCGGCCCTGAGCTTTTGAAATCACTTGTTTCCGGAGAATTAGAATACGTAACTTACGATCCATATTTGCCCACATTTCTGAAATCAGGAAATTGGATTGAAGATGGCATACAAAAACCGGTTTAACCTTATAGCGCCACTGAACCCATTTTAACGCAATTGCAAAATAAGGAAGAGATTACGTGCTGGTGGTACAAACACATTTCATGGAAATAAGCGGGAAACAGAATTATGGCAAACTTGGACTTTAGGGAGCCTGGTTGGGCCTGTCACGTATGAACAATATGGCTGTTCCAGATTTGGAGGGTATTCAATAGAGTGCAGTAACTAATGAAGCTGGAATGTTACACAGTGCATGTAACTGTGCATTTCTTGCAAGTTTTCTGTGCGGTCTACCCGAATTCCTGAAACCCGATTCCACAAAAGTGGTGGAAATGCAAAATTGACGAATTCCCCAAAACAGTTTTCTGCTAAGCGTTCGATTCCTGAAAACTAGTATCGATTAGCCAGCCAATATCCTGAATAGTATATTCGAAAAGTCTCTAAAAGTTAGATTTCCGCAAATAACTCTTGTAACTTAGAAAATAGATTTTGGGGATCCTGTGAAATTCTGTTTCGGGGATTAGGGTTTCGGAAATTCGCTATGCACCCATTTTCTGTGCACCAACCAATGCAAATGACTTTCTTATCAGCTAGGTGCAGGAAAAAGTTTTTGCTTTGTCCACCCATACAGATGTTCGGTGTTGTGTATACCTCCAAATGGAAAACGTGTAAAATTTACATCTTTTTCACAAATACCAGTGCTTTTTTTCAGCCGGAATGGCGTTCCGGCACCTTTTTTCAGCTTCTAAAAAATAATTGGTAATTGCGAAGACTGAGTGCCTCCCTATATAAATAATATGTTTGCCACCGACTTCGCTCCAATAGAGCGCCGCTGCCTTCCAGCCACATCCCACAATGCAATGCGCTAAGTAAGTAAGTCGAACCACATTTGAAGTCAAACGGAAATGAACTTTAATTAGATTGAAAATTAACATATATGCATACATCTTAATAAATGATTTAATCCGTTATATTATATATATATACATATATATATATATATATTTAAATGCTACCTACCAGGAACATCCCACAATGCAATGTGCTAAGTAAGTAAGTAAAGCGAACACTTGTATTACAAAAACAACTGAATGATTTTGTTTATATATAACGGATTAAACCATTTCTTAAGGTATATGCATATATTTCAATTTTCAATCAAATTAAAGTTCGTTTTACTTCAAGTGTGCATTTGACTTCGTGTTCGTTTTACTTACCTAGCGCATTGCATTGTGGGATGTGGCTGGTAGGCAGCGGCGCTGTACTGGAGCGAAGTCGGTGGCAACCATATTGTTTATATACGGAGGCACTCAGTCTTCGCAATTACCAAGTAATTTATTTATTTTAATAATAATAACAATAATTTATTTATTTTAATTTAATTATTTTAAGTAGTTTGAACTGTTTTCAGTGTTTATTGAGACCCCTCCCAACCCCGTTTTTCTCGGGATTTTAACCCGCCCATAATTGTTCCAGAACCTATTGTTCTGTTCCGTTTTTCCTAGAAAAAAGCTCTGACAAATACTATTACCCTAACTAAACTTCTTTACAAACAAAAGAAATCAATGTAACCCACTTATTGTTTCATTAGATTATGCACACTTTGAGATTTTAGCAGATGTGAATGAAATTCTGCTCAAAGGATAATTGGAAAAGGTGAATACCGTAATCACCCGGTTATAGGCTTTCACTGATTCCATTCGTAAACAAGTCCTGTCAGAAGCTGCATTGGGAACAGAAATTAAGAGTACAAAGTAACTAACTTCAGCATCTGTTGTCCAGTATGTTGATCTGTTTTACTGCACCCTGCATCAACTCTGTCATGTAAAGATGGTGCTTGATGCCGTCATGCTAGTTGGATCAACAAAGTATTTCTGTTTTCGAGTTGTTATATTTTTGCTACTTTACATTTGGTTGATATTTCACATGAAAACTGCATTGAAATATGTTCGTTTAGGTTTTGATGATGCAGTGGAGGAGAGAGTCATCAATGAAGAATACAAGATCTGGAAGAAGAACACACCATTCCTCTATGACCTCGTCATGACCCATGCCCTCGAATGGCCCAGTTTAACCGCCCAGTGGCTACCAGACATAACTCGGTTGGTTCACATTACAGATTACGCCATACACTGGAGACTCATTATAAGTCACTTCATTTTAACCTGAATTCTCGTATAACGTGGTCTAGGAACCCTAATTAGTTCAGCTAGAGAAAATAAACTTGTCATAACGTGACCTTGTTATGAGGCTGTTTGTAATGTGGCTCCCAAACAATGTCTTGTAACTACTGCTTACAACAGCATTACAGTTTTCCACCACCTTTTAAACTTGCCTGTGTCCTCACCCTACCATCACCTTATCATCCACTTGTAATATCTGTCTCTGGACTCTTGAATATTTGTAATTTTAAGTCATCATATGTTATAGATAATATCTCTTCAAGGCATCAGCTACAACAGAGGTTCTTAACCTTTTTTGGCACATTGCACACCTAAACTTGTAACCTAATTTGACGACACACCAAGCAATCGTCGTATATGAATATTGTGAGAAATGTTAAAGTTAAACTAGTTATTTATTTAAAATGTTAAATTGTTAATATGTTTAATGAATAAAACTGTTCATATTGAATCCTTTCTAGTTTATACGTTGACTTAGTAACAGTTAATAGGATTTTTGCTCCTGGAATTATCTTTGGATCATATTAAAACGAGGATCCACAATATTTCAAGTAGTCATCGTTCCACTTGCGCACAGCAGATTAATTTTTCTTCTTTTTCGTGTTTTTCTTGATTGGTTTACAAACTAGCAGTGGCAGCAGCATTGTTTTCGTATTCACTAGACTGACTATAGTATACTGTTGGTGCGAGAATCCGTCTCACTGCTACCAAAATCGAATTCCGCATCATCAAATTTAGAATCGAAAAATTTTCGTTTGCTTCTTATAAATTTGTCCATTTCGCATGTTACAGTAATTGGTAAAAGTTTACATCGGTGCGGTCGCAAACGTGCATACTGTATAATTTAAACATCATGGCCACCTCTGGATGCGATATAATAGTATAGATAAATGGAGTGCTACGAATTCTCACAGCCTACGTCCGCTACATTAAGTAAGTTTAATGCAAGAATGACGGACATAGGCTGTGAGAATTCGCGATACACCAATTTTTCGCGACACACCAACGACACATCATGTTTACGCGACACACTGCCGGTCGATTTGCGACACACTAGTGTCGCGACACACCGGTTAAGAACCTCTGAGCTACAAGGCATAAGTTTTTTGTTACAGGGCATCGAGTAATGGCACAAATTCTCTTGTATAAGGCCTTATGTCCTCTGTAGAACCAAGAGGGAAGCTCCTTGCAATCCCGCACTAGGGCGTTTGCCAGGAGAAAGTTAAGTTTCTCAGCCCAGTTTGGAGGAATCTAAATTCCATGACCCTGCACATCAATGGTCCTGATAGAGGCACATAACATATTAGTGTTTTATCTTTAGACCCCATCTTAGCCGCTTAATCATGCTTGAAGTAATTTGTGATACGAACTTTTTGATTGTAATGTTTGTTGGCATGTTTAATTGTTATTTGTAGACCAGAGGGAAAGGACTACGCTCTACACCGTTTAATTTTGGGCACACACACGTAAGTAAAGATTATGAAAATATCTGTTTCATCTGAACTATTATTGGCATTTAGCATGATCTAAACTCAGGGCACTAATTGAAAACAATAAACATTTGTATAGTACTTGAACATTTGCTCAAAGTTCTTACGCAGTGAACATCGTCAAAGGGAGGAAGTAGTATTTATAGTACTTATAGCCAGCTTTGGTCCTAGTTGTGTTAAGTGTTTGTTAAATTGATGCACTATTAGCTTCTTGTCTCTTACGTGAATTCTATTAAAAATGAGTGACTAGCCATGGAGTGACCTTTGCTGGACAAATCCCCGCCAGGGCAGAAATTTCGATTCGAGATTTCTGCGCCCCCTAGCCAACTCAGCTATAATGAGTACACTGACTACACAGTCAGTAGGAAGGTGAGACCGAGGGAGAGTATTGGCCACCCACCCTCATATGCTGAGGCTAAGAAAATGCAGTCGCTAACACTTCATAACCATGGCTGCCTCAGGGCTAGGTGAAGGGCAGATCTAGCTCTTATTCTTCTCTTCATGGATAACCATGTTGCACCATGCAAATCACAGCTAAAGAAAGAAGTACCACAGCTCACCTGAGTTTTCGGTGCTTAGAAAATTATGTTACTTATCCAGTATGTTACTTTTGTAACATACTGGATAATGTGAATCTGATATTTTGACATCTGTGTTGTTTTGTATTAGTTTTTGATTAAATGATTTGCTGCACAAAAATCTTTAACTTTGCTTTTTCTCTGGATTTACTAAATTGGCAAACTAAACTACATGTTATTACATTTATGATTTTTATTATTGGACAGTGCAAATCTGAAAATGTATTTTTACAGCACAGTGTGGATAATATGAATATGATAATTTGTAACACTGGATTATATGAGTTTGAAACAACTGGATTTATTTTGCAGCTCTGATGAACAGAACCATTTACTAATCGCGGGCGTTCAGATTCCAAACGACAATGCACAGTTCGATGTGTCTCATCATGACACTGAGAAAGGAGGTAAACCTCCTAACATCCGGCTAAACTATTTAGGTTGTCTAAGTTCTTTCAGCTTTTGAAACCTTCTATTAGGTGAATTTCAGCGTTTCCCTTGTTGGGTAGAAATAATGACCAGATGCATATAGTGAAATGATTCTGATTTATGTAAGGAAGATTTTACAAAACGTTTGACTAATTACGCTGTACTATTTTTACAATATGATGAAGCAGATTTTTGGTTGGTGTGTGAAACAGAGTTTGGCGGGTTTGGCTCAATGACCGGGAAGATTGAGATCGAGATAAAAATCAACCATGAGGGTGAGGTTAATCGTGCCCGGTATATGCCACAGAATCCTTGCGTTATAGCGACAAAGACTCCGTCAAGCGATGTACTGGTATTCGATTATACCAAACATCCATCGAAGCCAGGTTAGTTTTACAGTTTTTGTCTTTTTGATATTTTTGTGTTTAATCAGATGTGATCCGTTGTTAGCCTTTCACAAGTGTGTTCAGTGTTGATGAGGACTTCTGTGAGCAATGTAAATAATGTAAGCAGATGTTTGTCGAGTGCCTTGCAGCTAGGGCCTTCTGGAAGGACTGAGTACATGGTTGGCAGAGACTATGAAGCGTTTCATTGGAGCTGAATTGTAAATTTTTTTGTGTTAAGGTCTATATTATCCAGATTTAAACCGTGAATTTCTGCTGTCGTTGAAGTAATTGTATTCGTTATGAACATTAGTTGAATGAGAAGCTTTGGTGAGAATGAGTACTGAATCACGCTTGCCCAGTTGTGCTGTTTAACAAGCTTTGGCAAGTTGTTTGGTGGCAATTTGTCAGCAGCGTCAGCTTGGAAAAAGCAAGGTTGTGATGCACTTCCACTTCCTGTGTACTCCCAATTTTTGAAATTTTTCTGTCTGGCTGGTGATCTTGGAAAGGAGAATGAGCACCTCTTATGTGTTGTTCTACGATATTTTACAAAGTTTATTTTTTCCAAAGTTTTTACGTTTGAACTAAGGGCTTTTCTTGTCGTCTGCAGATCCGAACGGCGAGTGTCATCCAGACCTGAGACTTAAGGGACATCAGAAAGAAGGGTAAGTGGGAGAATTCTGTTTCTTTGGTTGCTTCTAGTGCAGGTAACCAGCCATTTTGAGTCGTGGCATGAAAATCATGAATACATTATGGCTTTTTAGAACGCATTTTTGTAGAAAATTACTTTTAATATTTCACTTTCATAAATTTAATGCTGGCAAACAACCAGCCCAAAATAGTTCAAGGATGAGTTTGATTCTAGTCTAGCTTGTTTACTGATTCTAACTGACGTTGTGCGGCACCACATGTGTATCCATCAGGGTTCAAATTTTGCTCAGGTAATGCAGTCTTGTGTTGTACTGTGGGAGTTCAACTTCTTCAGCCCTGTACATTGTATTCATTGGTTACTTGTTTCTGAAGAGTTCAAATTTGTTTCAGTTATGGACTTTCTTGGAATCCTAACGTCAATGGCTATCTCCTAAGTGCATCGGATGACCACGTACGTAAAATATTTAGACAATTACCATATTTTCCAGACTATATGTAGAGGTTTTTTATATGCGAGTTGAGGGTAGCGACTTATATTAAAGGTATTGAACTGATTATGATTAATCTGTTGAACATCTAACTGCTTCTCTATCAATATATTGTCTGTGGATCCTTGGATCACTTCGGTAATTTGAGATATAGAACCTAGTACTAATCACTGTAAGATAATAACAAACGGCAAGGACTGTAATCTTTAATTCGAAATTGCTGAAGCACCGGAAAACCACAACAAACACCAAATGTTGAAAATAAATTTATTTCAAAACTGCATAAAATTTAATTTCAACCAAAGGTTATTTTTAGCAAGTATTTGTTAATAATGGCCATGTATTTATGGATGCCATTAGCACATGTGAATACCATTTAACCATCGGTGTTTTGGGTGTGCCATATCTGCCAGTGTGGTATATGATTAATTTTTTTTTAATTTGTAACTTTTACATCACATCGCCTTATGCAAAGTTACTTTGATTATTTCTTTTGACTGAGCACTGCTTTATTGTGTAATCTTCAAAAAGAACTTCATGAGCTTGTTTGTAGTTTCAGTTGTGTTATTTGTAGACCATTTGTCTCTGGGATATAAATGCCACTCCTAAGGAAGGCCGTGTAATAAACGCACTGACCATATTCAACGGCCATACATCGGTTGTAGAGGTCTGTATATGCAGAATGCTGTATTTATTTCCTTTTGTAACATGTTTATATTACCACTATGTAATGCATTGATCTAATACATTAATCTGATGGACATAATGATCGATGGTGCAGAGCAGTTTTAAGTAAAGGATTTGATCCAGATCCCTGCTAATGTACTGTCAAAGAGATGCATAAACCTGCAACATTGTTATAAGGTATTGAGCCAGTTGGTGTCCATATTATGTTTGCTGTGTGTGTATTTTAATCCTTGCACTGGCTTCCTGTTCAGCACAGAATCTCATTCGAATCGAGGCTTATGGCTTATGAAACGTTGAACTATTGGAAACCACAGTATTTAAAATTGGTCCTTGTTTCTCAGCGTTGTCACTATTCAACAAGGTCATCTGATTGCCTTTCTGTGGTCTTGATCTAAAACTAGAACTGTTCTTGGTTAACAAGATTTCTCAGTTGCTGGATTTTGGAATTCTGTCCCTGCATCTGTTCGTTTTTGTATTTTGTATTTAACGATTTGTATAGTGCCTTCAGTAGAGTGAACCGTTCAGAGGTGTTTGTTCTCGCTCAGTAACCTATTAATTCTGAGGATTTGTTGACGTTGTTAATTAATTACAATAATAATGTACTCCGATCTGCAACTGGAAAAACAGACTAATTTCTTTTACGAGGGATTTTTAGTTAATATTAATGTTATGAAGTGCTTATATGAAATATGATTCTGAGGATGTGTTGATGTATGATGTGTCAGTTGAATATTAATGAATCGTACGATTTAGTTTGCTTGATGTCTGTTTTAAATTCTAGGATGTGTCATGGCATCTTCTGCATGAGGCATTGTTTGGTTCTGTATCTGATGACCAGAAGTTGATGATGTGAGTAACAGACTATAATAGATCATCACATTTTTATATATGCCTCCCCATCACTGCATAACAAAGGAAAACACTAATTTATACACCTTTTGTCAAAATCTGTGATCTATTGTCTGAGGCGATGTAGAGTGCTTATGAGATGTTTTGATTGTTCTGTTACATTTCCAGCTCACATTAGGTTGATGGAGCAAACTGTTGTGTTGTTAACAGAAAAAAGCCTTTGAAGTGCATGTATGTCCTGAGGAAATGACTACTTACTTATTGCTAACTTGTTAAAAAAACAAAGGTTGTAGTTTCTTAACTGAACAAGGCAGGTTGTTAACTCTCAAGCTGTTACAGTTTGATTATCAGTTGAGTTTACTGGCTGCAAGTTTGTAAGATTCACAGCTCTGTTTCAAGCATTCCAGAATGAAAACCATTTCTGCTTTAATCACTGTTCTACATTTTGTGAAGAAACACTGTTAAAGTGAAACCTCATATAATTCTATGACTATATTCAGGAAAACGACCATGCATAGAAACTTGCTGTAGGGATGAGAATAATATAAACATATCTAATGAAATAACTAAGCGTAATTGTCAATTTTGGCTAATTGCTGACATTTTTACCTTTTTACTCTATGTCCAGAATATTATCTTTGTGCAATGGATGTAATTGCTCCATTGGAACCACATAATTTGTGAGCCCTAGAAAGGGTTATCATTGTCTAGGATTTCAGTAATCAACAACATGAGGATGTGTTAAGACTCGTTTTTGCTGGAGGTATGTCATAAATGAACGTTTACTGCACCTTACATCACGCGATGATGCTCTGGATGTAATGCATTCAATGTTTGCTGTTCAGCTGGGACACTCGTTGTTCAAACACAAACAAGGCTAGCCACACGGTTGATGCTCACACTGCCGAAATCAACTGCCTCTCCTTCAATCCATACAGTGAATTCATCCTCGCAACTGGATCAGCAGACAAGGTGAGCATTGTTATCGTGAACTCCAGATTTCTAAAGCACTGCTCTGAAGCTAAGCTCAGGGCACCAGCTTATTCACGAGCGCTGAAGACGACAACAGCCTAGCAGTTAGCTTTAGGAATGTTTCTAATTTGGAGAGGTTAGTTTTCCTATTGTTTTACACTCTATCTGTAGTTTATATATATAGTCTTAAGGAGACAAAGTCAAGAAATCAGCTTTTGGACCATCTAATAAGTGCAGCATAATTTAAAGAGGTCTGTTAGTTGTGAACCCATGTTAGAGTTTATTTAAAAGGAAATGAGAAACTTGCTGTAGGCAACGGAATTGTAGAATAAACAATGGAAACCAAATTATTTGATAAATTGTATGAGAACATGATACATTGTGGAAAAAATGCAAGTGGGTTTTATGTTTGTGATGTTTTAACATTTTTAGACTGTTGCTTTGTGGGATTTGAGAAACTTGAAGCTGAAGCTGCACTCGTTTGAGTCGCACAAGGATGAAATTTTCCAGGTAAATGACAGTCTTGAATTTTTAGTTTATGTGATGATGGCTTCATAAGCTTAAGCGTGACTTGCTTAGCATGAGAAACACGTGCAACAAGCCTCACTTGAGTTTAATTCTTATGATAATCATGATATTGGTAGCCGTGAATGAAGTGTAGTATTTACATGGGTCATTCCTCATCCAGTGAACCAAAATTTCATAACGTCACCACTACATCATCTGAGGAATTCTTTGGATATCTGTGGGTTTGTAGACCACTGCTATGAAGGAACATAGCCAAAAGCTTAGTCATGAATATTTGCAAGTCAGAAAGGTAACAGATATAATTATAAGTTTGACTAGGGTTCGTCTAATATGGTGGTCAACACACTAGCAAAACATGAATTTCGGAGATGGTGTGGTCAGTTGATTTGACACACATATTAGCTTCTTGCTGATACAGTGTTTGAATAAAGAGGTGCTATGTAGATGCTAATACTTTAATATAGAAACCAAGAAGGATTAGACTTCTGTAGTGAGAATTATGCGGTAATACAGTATTCTATTCTATTTATAATGTTCTAACTAGAACACAAATAGTCTCGTAGTAACTGTGAATGTGTCATTGCCACTGTGTAAATCCACTATAATTATGTTACGCTAGGTGCAATGGTCGCCACATAATGAGACGATTCTGGCGTCAAGCGGAACAGACAGACGTCTACATGTTTGGGACCTCAGGTAGTAACTTATGGTTAACTATTACATAATAAACTGTTGTTAGGATTACCAGGCATATTACCAGCTACGATTTGCATGTTATGAACAGTGGTTTCCAGGGATTGATGGATACCTTGTATGTTACAAGGACAGCATTGTGTGAGTAGCCTTTGCTGATGGTTATATGACTTCGCTGTGAATTGTAAATGTCTCTTATTGCAGTTAGATTTGAACCCTAGGCTTTTTGAACTCTATGCTTTGAGGTGAAGTGCTGAACTATCTATCAGCCTGCGATCGACCACTGTGATCTTTCGTAATTGATATTTCGTAATTGACGACGTGTAGCAAACAAGCTCCCTGGGTTCCTGTACATAGTAAAGCATATATTTCTGTTCTACGTGAAAGCTTCCACTTGATGTAACTAAGTATATCATAGGCAATTTTCACTTTCTGTGTATCTGACAAGCCTTGTGAAGTTCACTTTTGTTAATTATTTGCTTTGTAATTGTCAGCCTACATTGTAATAATTGTTTGGGTTAGAGTTTAAAAAACACAGAATTGTATGTTTGTTTTAACAATTTCATGGCATTTCAACGTAGTGGTTTATTTAGCAGCAGAGAAGTAACATATTTGCAATGCTTTTCTTGACAGTAAAATTGGAGAAGACCAGTCTGCGGAAGATGCAGAAGACGGACCACCAGAGTTGTTGGTGAGAGTTTTGTATCAATAATGTTTAATCTGAGGTTGTCTGTCTTGTTATCCAACCAACCCTCTAAAATTACCCATGTGTGGACAGATCTAGCACACTGGAAATAGGTGTTCATTACATTGCCATAACAAATTCGATTGCAACTCTCGTATGCGCCTTCTATGTGGAGAATCTGTTTCGTCATCGGCCATATCACTAATAGTAATAGTTTTTATTGTGTATTACAAAATCTCAGTTGAAATTATGAATAGATTTTTCCAAGTGTCTAATTTTGTTTTCCAGTTCATCCATGGAGGCCACACTGCCAAAATCTCGGACTTTTCATGGAATCAGAACGAGCCATGGGTCGTATGTTCTGTTTCTGAGGATAATATCATGCAAGTGTGGCAGATGGTGAGTATTTCACTTCGTTTGACTTAGGACTTTGTAAGATTTGCCTGATGTGACAATGAACAGGTTTTTCTATTCCACATGATTTGAGCTGCGTGGTTATGAGTTATCCCGTAGGACCTCGTTGTCTTCAACGTGTCATAATTGATCCTACTTTTCAAACTTCCACAATACTGTTTAGGGGTGAAGCATTCATTGGCCCATTGTCCTGGAGTAGCAGGCCATCCAGAGTGCCAAACGACTTATGGCACAAGTTCCATACATTAGTCCTTGATATGGAATCAGAACGAGCCATGTATGTTCTGCTGATGCTTTGACTCTGCTGTTGCCTTTGACTCTGTGCAGCATACATTTGCTGTCTTAAAGTGCACTGTTTAAATCTGTCAGTCATAGGTACAGCACAGTTTTGTGAGTTACTTAAAATGCGCCTTGTTAAGTGTTCTGATAATGTACGTACGCAAATTGATTGGCCTTCAAGTGAGCTAGAGTTCAGTCTTTCCAGCTATCTGGTACTACCAGAGGAAGTAGGACTGTGGGAGAGGTGTCACTTTTATGCGACCTTACTTCTGAACGCTGTTATTAAACTATCACACAACTCAACAGTAAGTCCATGGATTACTCATCCTTCAATCTGGCCTAAAGTGCAGACAGTCGCTGCCTGGACGTGTGTAACTGACTCATTCTGCAACTGGTCTTGGGGGGTGCGTCAACAGGGAGGGGTCCAATTTTCCCGGAATTTTGCATTACGTAATATATGGATGGCCCCTTATTTTTGTTGCTTTAGTTTACATGTATGTTTCTTTGACAGGCGGAGAACATCTACAACGATGAGGAACCAGATGCGCCAGCTGCGGAAGTTGAACAGTCTGCATCATAGGCACAGTCGGACTAAACTAACGTTTGTGACGAATGCTATGCTGAAACATTTGCACAGATGACTGGAGCCTTGGAACAGTCTTCTTTTTCACTTAGCGATGTGTAAAGACCTATCTTTTTGTTACAAGAAGTTACGTTTGTGACAAGCTGTTCTGTCACGTAAACGAATTACATCACCGATTGGGATAATTTGATTTCACGGCAAACATTGTCGGCCTTTTCATACTGGTAGTTGAAAACATACTAGGGAACGTAGTCTAATGGGCACGAGAAATCCTAATCTAAGTTGGGAATTTGATGACTTCGGCAGCAAAACTTGCCTGCTCCATCGGTGGAATCAGCATTGATTTCGTTCTAGATGAGCCTCTGCGATCTGCTTTGCACATTTACTGTTGCACTAAGTTTCAGATTTCTACCAAGTTGTCTAGAGACGAGGTCAGTGTTACATAAAGTGGGTTTTAATAAAAAAAACGAGTCTTATGTTTATGTAAAATTGTTTGCTGTTTTTATCGTGATTCTATTTTGTCTTGTGATGATGATCCAATAAGTTTTGAAGCAATCTTTGTTTACTTGGCTGCATAGTTTCTGGACTTCTCCAACTGTTTACTTTGCATTCACTACTGCTGTAGGCATAAGCTTGAAGGTTAACTAGTCCTCATCAACTGATGTAGAAGAACCTTAGCTATCATATTTGATTACGTATATAGCGCTGCTATCACAAGGCATCGAACAACTGTGGCTTCATATTAGTGAAACCACACTTATAAATGTTGAAGCATTCCAGACAAAAGCCAATAGAATGGGAAGATGGGAGGGCAGATTAAGGTAGGTAAGCAAACTGAAGCAAATACCGGTACCCAGATGGACCTGAATGACATTAAAAACCTGACACATCCCTTACTGAGAAAATGAAGACACTGTCACTGTCAAAAGTGGAAGACTGTAGAGTTAGTGTTGGGTGACAGAGTGCAATTTTTGTTGGTCTGGGTGGTGAGCAACAAAGATAGGTCTGCTTATGTAAATTTACTGGTAAGGTCAATTTTAAAATGAATTCGAGCAAGTACAATGAATGCAGTACAAGAAGAACATTTTGGCATCTTTGATACAGCGAAGGAATTCTGAACCCCTTGTATTGCAGTGGTTAAATCGAATACCGTAATGTATGCCTGGGTCACTGGGAGGGGGTCCGTTTCCCACTGGCTGCAGACCTGAGATGATGTATATATGTATGCCTGTCACTGGGAGGGAGTCGTCAATTAGGTTATATGTACTCTCATCTGAATCTCGTGCCACAGCCTCCTTTTGCTGACCTGAAAACCCTAAGTTACCAAGACTGACCTTGCTACACGCAGGCCTGCATGTACTTTGTCTTCATTATGGTCTTGGATACAAGAGTGCTTTTTAAAGAGGTGTCAAAAGAATTTGTTGATGACAAACAGAGGCATTATTCCACATAGCGAATAAAAGTTAATATGCAAGTTTGTTTCAACCGAGCATCCATGAATAAGTTGGTTCCTGTGAATTTTTGGGAGCTGTAGACATTTTGAGAAGCATCTAGGGGTACATTCAGCATTCTATATATATGGATCTACGATTGAAGAGAAACAAGATATTCTTAGACTGATGTAATGTGCACTCTGCCAAGTTTTAGCCAACATTATATTTTTTAACTTTTAGTTGAGGTTTGTAGTTGTGAGGTTTGATGAAACAGTTTGTTTTACAGTTATATATTAAATACATGTATAATGTTTTCAATCAAAACACAGTTGCGTGTTTTAAAGTTTGAGGACTTGAGTTCAGATGGGATCCAACAGAGCTTGATGTCAATATCCTGCTTATTTTAAACCTTGGATGTCAAACTGTTAACGATGGTTCTTTGATAAAATGAAGTTTTGCTGTATCTGCAATGTGTTCTGGTAATATCACAAGGTGGTCAATTTGACTTGAAAGCAAAGCATTCGCTAGCAAAATCACAATTTATTTTTAAAAATTTGTATGTCAAAATGAACTGCTTAGTCAAAAATGACGTTGCAGAGTAAAATATTGTGCAGAACACATAACGATGAGCTGCACTGGTTTCCTGGTCACTTTTAGTACATGCTCGGTGTTAGTGTGTGCACATGTGGTGCATTTAAGACTTGATCTCACACCAGAACAGATGCAAGCCAGTCAAACTACAGAGCTGTTGGTTCGCTGTGCTCAAGAGAACAAAATTAACCTTACAGTGGCTCACGAGTTAAATTGTAATTATAAGGTCTGACGTTTAAGGAAGAACCCAAATGAGGTTTTGTATGTCACCCCCCCCATTCTGCTGCAAAATTCAGTATGAACTCTGTTAAATTCAATCCTATAAATTCAATCCATTAGCTATGAATTCTATCAAACAGCACTGAAGGTGAAGAGCTAACACGTGCTGGTTAGATACCATTGACTGTTTCTTAGTTTAGCAGTGTCAGTATTGTAAGCCTATGACGTTGATGCAAGCGTCCATAAACTTGTGCTATGATGTTCTTTATTCAAAAGCACTGAAATACACTAAGTACTATTACACCATAATACTCAAAAAAACTGTTTTATCATTCTGCGAAACTTTAATCCTAATCACAAGGTTCAAACGTGTAGTGCTTGACGCCGTCTTTTGCGAACTGCTTTGGCATCTGAAAGAAAAAAAATCACAAAAATCGGTAACAAGAAAATTCTTGAATAGACCATAATAAAAACAAATATGATACATATTTGTTGATTCAGAGATATCTGTCAAAAACGCACTTCCCTTACATTTGAAGCAGGAAGACATTTTGCCATTACTCTTCAATCAGGTTTTAGTAAAACCATTCCCCTAGTCATATATGGCCACATGTATGGGGCCCAAGTTACCCTTGTGGCTCTGATGTCAGTGCAGCCTTTGACACGTTCAATCAAACATTCTACTTCACCGCATGTTGGTTTCTTTTCGCTTGTCAGTTAACCCACTTGGCTGGTTCAACTCTGCAGGGGTTCGGGTTCGGGTCCTGTGCTACCTTTGGGTCCACTTGATCCAGCTGGATTGCCACTCCGTTTGGCCTGATGCAGGGCTCCATTCTTGGTCCACTTTTGTACTTGTACAACTGCTAATATTGCAACTGTTCAGGCCTCCACTGGTGTTCTAAGCCAGCTCTGCATTGCCTGGCATCTAATGCACTTACTGCAGTAGCGACAATGCAGCAGGTCGTGGTGGCACTTAGGAGGTGTATGTCTTCCAATTATCTGCATCTCAGTGCATCAACAAAGCAATTTATATGGCTGGGGACATGCTGCAGCTGAAGACAATAGATGCTCTGACTATCTGCTGACTTCCCACACTTTGTCTTCTACATGCCATATTGGGGTTGTCATTGACAAGATCTTACCCCTATCTGAACGCATAAATCTTATATTTCGTGTTCATCATCATCAGCTGTGCCAATTGTGGGTCATTTTATTGTTCACTTTCATCCAGTGCTACACTTATTCTTGTCCATGCACTTTTTAGTTGCAGGATTGACTATGGTAGTGCCACATATGCGGGCATCCTGTTTCAAGGATTGGGCAGCTTGAATGCCTGTGGCTAGTAGGACTGTTTGTGGCATTTCAACATGTCTTGCATTACTGTGATGTACTTCATTAGCTGTCTATTTCAAAGTGCATCAAATTTAAGATTTAAAGCTGGGAATGCCCTGCCTACTTGCGGGAGTTCCGTTGTCCCATTTCAAGTTTGACTGGCAGCAGAATCTGCGTTAAATGGCATGAGATGAACTTGTTCCTTTTCATGTACTTTGACAGTGCATCATTGTGCCCTTCAGGGGGTTGGCCCACCCACCTAGAATAGCCTCCCTTTAAATCTACACAATTAATTAATTAAAGATGCCACATGCACCTTCTACAAGCACTTGAAAAGTGTTCTCCTGCATTGGGGCGAGGCTGAGAGCATCTCTTAACAGGCATAGATCTTAGAGAGGCGCTATGTAAGTGCCCTGAATTGAATGTACAAATAACTGCCCATAACCTCAAATACCAAATCTGCCTTGGATGCTGCTTAAATCGTGCTTGAAAATGGCCTGTAGAACTAATAAAAATGAAGCAGTTGCATCTGAAAGAAGCTCGAATAGTTTAAACTACCATAATCAGTAACATTTACAATCACAATATATCCTCTTTATTTCACTTGATTACGTTGTGACAAAGCAGTAGAAGTTTGCCTCATAATCAAATATTTACTAATGCCAAAAGTAGAAACCTTCAATTTAACTTACTAAAAAATATCTACAGCAGCTTGCAATTAAAAACACAAGAGAAAAGCAAGTAGGAATGTAACTTTACCGCTGGTTGGAAGTGTGGGTAGGGCAGTGTCAGGACGTAGACAAGGATTATTGTTCCCCAGACTGCTCCAAGCCACATCAACATTTTTCCACTGGTTAAAACAGAAATACGGTAAACAAAATAAAAATTAAACACTGAGCACCACAACTGTAAAAACAAAAGACAGAAATGGAGCATATAACACAGTCAAAGATGTAGATGTCTAATTTAGTTAAGTTATAGAAATTGACCACATTATTACACAACCTCGTTATAAGGCAGTATTCCACAAATGACCTGCAGTGAAAAATCAACTACAAGTCCCACAGTCTTCAACAAGGTTTGTGACTGTTTCTTCTCTGTAGCTGGACCCACTGCATGGAACAGTCTTCCCAACCATGTGAATGCACCATATCTGGAGACATTCAAATCACAGCTTAAGAACTATCTTTTTAAACTAACCATTGATACTTTAACTCCTTCAGCCTCGGCTGTGCTACAGCGCTATACAAATCGTCTTATTATTATTACTGATAGTCCTATTATTTCCGTAACTACAAATGAAGTAATTGTAATGTAACTATATACAGCACCAACTGAGACTGATTCAACTGTAAGGTTTATACATTACTGAGACAAAAGCATCAAGAAATTAAAATCTAAACTTACAAGCTGAAGTGCATTCGAATGTCTGGGCTCCACCTGTCCTCCGACATTGCATCAGCATCCACGTGAAGCTAAAACATTACAACATAACTAACAACAGTCTTGCCAAAACAGCTTTATCTTGAAACTTAAGGGGTTCATCCATACTATTCATTCATTCATAAATTTACATAGCGCCACTTCAAGGGAACTACTCAGAGACGCTCCCGACTCCAGCACGGCGAAAAAGAGCAGTTTTCAGGCGGTCACAGAAGGAAGACCTAGGATTATCCATACGAGGTACTATTTTTTGAGCCAAATAAAAGGTATCAAACTGTAGCACTTAGGGCAAGACTCACAGGACAAGGTCAGGCTGTAAAACCTTTATGCTGGCACTAAAATTTACATTGATTTTAACAGTAGTTGCACATCCCCACCAGAGTAGAAATTTGGCTTGAGATCTGCTCCAGCTGCACCCACTAGCCAACTCAGTTATGAGTACATTGACAGTGCACTGTTGGTGGGAATAGGAGACGGTGACAGAGGACTGGCCACCCGCTCTCATATGCTGAGGCTAAGAAAATGAAGTCACTAACACTTCATACCCATCGCTGCTTCGGGGATACTTACGGGACTGCCCTTCTTCTTCCTCACAGCCAGAGTGTATGAAAGAGCATTTATTAGAACATTTAGATTTGAAGTTATCAAGGAATGTGATTGATCCTACACAGAATTTTTCACAAGTTCATATCAACAATTTGCTAAGGCCATGAACTACTGGTACTAGTAAAGGCATCAATGAAAAGACAGAGATCACACGAGATTTAACTTTGCACAATGGCCAAACACCTCTTTGTCTTATTTCACCAGACGATGCCGACTGCTTACATGATGACATTCAAGCAGGGCATCTGGAGAAGGGCTGCTGCAAGTAGGGATTGACCGGAAAGAGATTTTCCACCAGAAACCGGAGCCGAGTATTTGGATGAACTATTTGCCGGAAACGAACCGGTACCATTTGTTCCATATGCCCTAAATTAGCGCTACAATATGCGACGCCATTTTCGGATCAGTTAATAGTTAATACATTTCAAGAAAATGGAATTGAATTCAATGGATGTTTAATTGTTTTAAGGCTGAACATTAATAATTTTATATACGTAAGTTTATTAAATAAATTCTGAAAGAAACAAATTTCTTGCAACTATTTGCGTCTACAATATTTGCCGAGGCGAATACTTCCGGAAACGGGATTTCCGGCCGAACCGAGTATCCGAAACGGTTTCCGGTCAATCCCTAGCTGCAAGTACTCGATTCCATGAAAGAATCAAGCCTGTTTTAGTACTCTATCACTTGCAACCTATCAGCCAGTTCTTTAATCGGTTATTATTTCAGTTAATGCAAAAATCCACCTCATATCCTCAGAGGAACGCTTTCCATGTCATCTGTTCTCAATTTCACATGGGATTTGAAACCAATCCACAGAGGTCAAAAGGCAATATATTTTGCCTGCTTTTAACAAAGTGCTATTTGTATCGTAAAGCTTCATAAACAGTATTCCTCACAGTTTCCTCTCAATTAGTATTTTTTCATCCACCTGTTTCTGACAGCCTTATAAGAATTCATTAAATCAAAACTAGTGAACTTCAAACACTGCTGTGGAGTGTGGATGATATTCAAGTTCACCCCTTGTACACTATGAATGGCCTACATTAACTGTGACTTTGTGGTCTAATCGACAGAGAAACCAAAATGCTGCAGTAATTATGATGTATAATAAATATGCTATGGCCTTAAAACTGTGGGGCCCTTGAGTTCTCAACACAGTAAAACACTCAATATCAAAAGATACTCGACAGTGGCACCCCTATTCTGGAATTCAATTCCAGGCATCAAGTGAACTGAAAATTTCATTGCTAAGCCAAGTAAACCTTGAGCAAAGTTGGCCCAAAGCTGGACCTCTCTTTGCGTGCGAAAGTTAGTAGCCAAGAGGTTGCTCAGATCAGAACCCGATCTCCAAGGACTTTAGCCAGTAACTGCAGTTAAGGTACCCACGTTTAAAAATTGTATGTCCTTATTAGAGACATGTTAAGGAAACATCGGCCGAAGCACAAACATGATGGGTATATCTTGTCTTACTTGACAACAAAAAAGACAATAAGTATTGAAAACAGTGAGAATCATACAGGTTCTCCGAAGTTCCTCTTGATATCTGGCATGTCCCAGTTGTCGTAGAAATCCTTTGCTTCGGTTGAGAGTCGAGGCAGCATAGGGTAGTCACCATACCCCAACCCATCGTCTGGGTAGGGCCGGTAGTCCTCTGACCGTAGACCATATTTCTTGGCAGCGGCAATTCTCTCCTTCTCTGTCTTTGGATATGGACCAGGCTTCCAGTCCTTGTTCCAGTCTATAAAGAAATGTCATAATAAACAGTTAATCACTACTTTTATCACTATTTTGAGGCCAATAATTATAGTTATATTTTTTAGGCCAATAATTATAGTTATATTTTGAGGCCAATAATTATAGTTATATTTGTTACCCGAGGTAGAGAAGATGCCTCAGGAGTAATAAATAATTGACCTCTTACAAATCAGGCCTCACCCCAGGTTTCTTAGCCATCCAGAAATGTGCGTCTGAATTCAATGGTATTGCAGCACTGGACACTGATAGACAGACATTGGAAAAGAAGGTAGCTTCGCAACTATCTCCAAATACAGCTGAAATGTCATGCCCCAACTAGGACATAAATTCTGCACCCTAACTATTTACAGTACCAACGGTTTCAAATGCAATGGAAACAAACATGTCAGTCATTGGCCGGAATGCATATTTGACAGACTTGTGAACAACCACCTGTTCAGCTGCAGAACCGCCAACAGCATTTCCTCAAAGTACATGTCTGGGACAGTGGTGCATTTGATCAGGATAGCAGACTGAAGTTCACAAGTGGTCACAGTCGAGGCCAAGTATGCTGAGGAAGCCAGCAAGGACACTCGTCTCAAACTTATATATTGTTATTGTCTGCATTTACATTTCACCATCAATTTAAGATTACACACCTAGCCATCATTCCAAACAGCTGTGCATGGAGAAGTTTGCAGAAGACCCGTACATAGCAACCATGTTACAGGAGGCTCAATTCTATACTCTCCATGTCCAGTTAGCTGATATCTCATATACACATCTGTAACACCATGTAACTAGTGTTGTAAAGGTGCAACCCAGCATTTACACAAAATGCAGGCCAGTAATTAAGTTACAAGCTGCAAATATGCAGGGTGCAATTTATACGTGAAGCAAGGAAGAACTTCTGTCAAATCGTTCAGACAGTTTACTACTTAAGGATACATATCTCCCACACACTTTCCTTGACCCCAAAGGTATACCTTCACTGCTGCCAAGTACCAATCAAGCGGGAAATCTTACCTTGTGTGATTGCAACTGAAATTAATTTAAAAGCTAGTTCAGGGATCACCTCTCGTTTAAGTTTCTCTTGCAGTGCTCCTATATACGATCCTAATTACAACAGCACCTTTCTGGAAACTCTCCCTGCAGTAAAACCACTCAATATTACTAACTTCTTCAGTTAGTCTCCATCTGAAAAGCTTTCTTCGATATTTGCACAAGACGTAAAAAGACGACCAATAAAAAGTTCTTCACTGTACCCTCGGAACAAGCTTGTCAGTGGCGTGATTTCCCAATTTAAGATATTCTGTTTAAATTGTTTAATAACAGCGGTCTTGAAATGGCCTAAACAGACTGTCCTTGGGCAGTCATTGAGAATTGTACTGCCTGCCGTTAATCATTCTGTAATCATGACTGCGATACATGCAATGAAAACCTAGAACAGAATCATCTACGTACAAGCCATATTTCTTGATAAAACAGACATCCTTAGATAAGCATTGCGCTCAACCATAGGAAATATCGCCCGACCAAGCTTCAGCAGAGACGCCATTTTGCCGACTTTACAAAACTACAACACCCCTACGCACGACTTCCTTAATTAGGTCATACCAGAAATAGGTCAAAAGTATAATATCATCCGGCAACTTCCAGGTATCTATACGCTGTGCTAACGTAATTATTATTGTAGGCCTACTCTATTGTATTTACAGATTTATAAAGCCCCTCTCACCGTACAGCCTAATCAGAGCCTAATGAAATTATGTAATATATAAATTTGGCCTGGCACAAACCAATCAAACATCTTGGGTTTTTGTAGACCTGTTTGCTATAGCGACGGTCTCTCTCTCTCTCTCTCTCTCTCTCTCTCTCTCTCTCTCTCTCTCTCTCTCTCTCTCTCTCTCTCTCTCTCTCTCTCTCTCTCTCTCTCTCTCTCTCTCTATTGCCAAGACATTTGCAGTACAGCAAAGGAATCAGTTAATGCACATTGGCATTACAGCTTACAAGCAATTTATATTGCGTATAATAGGCCCTTAGCATTTTAGTATACATCAGTGCCTCCACTCCTTGGGATTTTTCCCAAGATCTTGGGAATTGGAGGATCGACTTGGGATCTGGGGATTTTCCAAAGCAATCTGCGGATTTTTACTAAGGTTTATATTATAATATAATATTAATATTTAACATGGGATGATAACAATAATCACTTGACTTGTCGTTGAGTGACTCGTCCACCATGTGTCTACGGCTACTGGTTGTTTACTTCTTTGGCTTACTTACACCTATCTTATGAAGAACATAACGTCATTCTTCATCCGTAGATTCCGTAACTTCCGTAATCCATATACTTACCGCCGATTCGAAGTTCCAATATTTGTACGCAATTATTAAAGGAAAAGGACTAAATCCGCACAGATCGTCGTAAAGTCGCAATGTAAACAGTTTAAAATCGGAATTTGTCATGGCATCGTCGGATTCAGACTCGGATTAGAAAAGACTAACTCAGTGGCTGTGTCTGAAAGACGTTCATTATTATTGTAAGTTTGTAACTTGTAATTTGTAAACATAGTAAATTGTAATTTATAAACTTTGTAAATTGTAATTTATAAATTCAATGTTATAGGCCTACTCGTTTTTTTTCTTAGCCAGTTCTTAACTTGGCATTTTTGTGAAAAATTGTGCTTGTGAAAACACGTTTCATATTTCATCACAACTTTTTCCCTTTCAGTTAGGCCTACTTGGGATTTTTAGTACAATCTTGGGATTTTTGTGACAAGATCTTGCGATTTCTGAAAATTGAGAGTGGAAGCACTGATATACATACACCTTAAAGTAGCCTGGAAATTTTTAAGCGAACTCTTTTCGTGTAGTTGAGTGCAGTGCATTCAAAGTCTGACTCCTTTTGTTTTTACATAGGCTACACTATAATAATAATATTTATTTATTCTTTAATTAAGCGCCTGCAAACGCACTGCGCTGTACATGTACATGTTATGCGATAAATCTTAACTACTAACAGAACAGACAGCCTGCAATACACGGCGCAAATTGCAGCCTACAAAGCATGTCCGCCTATGGGACTCGATCTCTGTACCTCTCGCACTCTACGCCAGATGTTATCCAATGCGCTATCGGGCCCCCTAATGTATGGAATATGAAACGATCTTAGGGTCATAGACTATGACTCTAAGATCTTTGTTTGTATATTGTACTTACTTGCTTTTTGCGTTGTGCTTGTGACGTAAAAAGAAAACGAGTCCTCTGAATTTTTCGTAATTAGTAAACAAAATTGTATAAATGATTAAGATTACATTGTAAATTTCTAGTGTGTTATCATTTTGTGCTAGGTAAGTTAAATTGTTTCGAAGGGCACTTACAACGCGCATTATTTCAAATGAAAACGTTTTCATATTTGGAAACTGAGGTTCCCATGAAGTTCTACCCGTTTTTCTGTGTACCCAGGAAAATCTGGTCTCGGAGGCACCATAGCGGTTACTTTACAATAGCGCAGTTTGGCTATTAAACGATATGACGTGATCATGAATGTGTATGGTTATTAAACGGCTGGTTAAGATTTGGATCTCAAGGTGCTTCGAGGATTTTCATATATTGACACTGACCATATACGTGCAGAAACAAAATAGCAGCCAAATGTCTAGTCGTTGTAAACTATAATTAGACACCTGTAAAACTATTGTCTTAGTATGTTGCAGATGGTTAAGTTTTTCCTTAGGTTACCAGGTCTATACAGGACAGGCTTGCTTTTTGGTAGCCCGCTGATGATTAAAGTTGACTGCATATATACATCCCAAACCTCAATGTGATGGACAGTCATTATACTCCAAAGACCCATTGTATGACTGAATCTGAGATTTCCCAGTTGCAGGTGGCATACCGAGTATGTCAGTCTGGTACTCAACTCTGTGCAAATGAGTCAACCAATGCAAAATGGTGGTGACTCTTTAGTGATGGACAATCAAATGCTGTCCAGAAACAATGCACACAAAATCCACAGCTGACTTAAGAAGTAATTCTGAAACATAGGCTTGGCGGATGAACTATTCTCTCAAAATGAGCAAGATCAACAAGCAGTGGCTGTCTTGACTGCCAGACTCCTAGTAAATCATTATGCATGTACAGTTTCAGGTGTCCAAGGCCGACGTTCCCTTCGCTCAACGGGAAAGGGGTACTTTTAGTTCCATTTGCTCGTTCCACGATTATGCAAAGTCGAATAGACTTCCCTTAGAGCTCCGCATATGCCCTGGGGTTACCCCTGGCATATTTCTTGCAAAACTTAAAACTGTCTTATATGAACGTGCTGGTGTCGGGAGCGCCTCTGAGTAGTTCCCTTGAAGGGGCGCTATATATAAATTTTCAAATGAATGAATGAATTAAGTTTTTACTTTGAGTAATATTTGCAGTTCAATTTGTTTGGTTTTGTTCTCAGTGATGATAATAACATTGATGTTGGGAATAAAAGAGATCAGTGGTTTTTTATATAGGTTGCCGTAACTCCAGGAGACAACCATCCGACGTGCCGTGCTGTTTTGTTACTGTTTGAAAATTTCCTGATGGGGAAGATTTTGGCAGACGTCGAACATGTCATTCAAATTTTGATAGTGTTGCTCACCATATTGCCAACGGTATGTTCCAAGTTTAATAACATTAAATTTAATTACATTGATGAGTTTCCTATTTTTAGTGTAAAGCACTGAATTTAAATTTTGGACTTGGACTATGGCTGTTATTGAGTTTCACATCACTGTGCACATTGCATCACCAATTTTCTGACTTTGCTGAATCATGGGAATTCAAATACTGTGCAAAAGTACTTGAAATACTGTGCTAAAGTAAACATAACTTTAAGCACTTAAGTAAAAGTACAAGTTTGCATCGTCAGATTTACTGAAGTACAGTTAAAAGCTTTCTTTTAAATAATTCTGTTAGAGTAAAAGCACAAGTAGAGAGTCTTTTCAGTTTAAATTAGAGGTTTGGTATGACTTGATATCTTGATATTTAGACTAGACAGATGTGTTGGTGGATAAGCAGCAATGCTGAGATATATTTTCATCACATGGAGATTTTGGCTGTCATTTCAGGTGAACAGTGAATATTGTCCTGGATATGGCTCTGTGTAAGTTATTTCTATTTGGTTGATAGTGTTACTTGGTTTGTCTTTCTTGCACCATTCACAGGATAAATAAAACTAGTGATTGTTATTTAAATTATATTTATAATGTAATGTCAAAAAATATCTGATTCACATTTTTAGTTGCTATAAAACTGAGTACACTATAGGCCCTTGGTTGCAGGCTGCTCAACCCAAATCACTATTAGAGGGACATGCCAGTAGAATGTGAAATGGCTATGGGAAGAACAGTAATACCATGGTAGCTTTGTTAAATTCCATGGTAATTGTGGGACA
Source organism: Allolobophora icterica (assembly GCA_963556255.1). NCBI lineage: Eukaryota > Metazoa > Annelida > Clitellata > Crassiclitellata > Lumbricidae > Allolobophora > Allolobophora icterica. The sequence goes on from OY744614.1 coordinate 30,667,737, forward strand.
AGCAGTGGTAATACCACAGATGGAATTTATAAAGTCTTGTGGTAATACCATGATGATGTAAATACGAGTGGTAAATTTCAGGGTAATAGTTTTTACACTGCGCACTGTATCAAATAATTAAGTTTGCTTCAATGTCTTTGCGATTTTGGCATGTCATTGAAAGTGCTTGAACATGGAATGTGTTTCCAACTTCCAATCTGCTATTACTGTTTTAGCAAATTTTGTACAGTTTTCATTTTAAATTTCAGTTCTCTGACTTAGACAAGATCTGTAGTTGTATAAACTACATATTGGATGTAGCAAAATAACTTAATCTTGTATTGAAGAATTACCTACCCACGAATTGTATTGCATGGAAAAGCAAGGGACGAGTTTTGTGTGGCCGGTTTTTTTTGTATTTTATTGTATTGGATTTATAAAGCGCCTCTCGCGGTATAGACCATTCAGAGGCGCTCCCAGTGCGTGAGACCCCGAGAGAAAAGCAGGATTTAAGGTGAGAAAAGGAAGAAGCAACGCTACCAGAGAAAATGGTGGTGCGGACAGAAGGAATAAGTCGGTTCCAAAGTGAGGGACCTTTGCAGGCAAAGGACCTGGATTGAACCATAGTAGTCCTGACACGAGGAACTAAGAGGTAAAAAAAGACGATCAGAAGATCGGAGAGGACGAGTTTTTACTCCGTATAAATCGATTCAAGATGTTGACTCCTGTATAATTTCACATTGCAACAGCCTAGGAGGAAATGAACAGATTTTAATTTAGTGGAGAAAGGGCCAGTGGCAAGTGATAAATGGATCTGAGGCATTTGATGCGTAAAAGTTAGAGAATGGTCCTTTTTGTCCTAAGTGTGCATGATTTGCATTGTTGTCTTTGTTCCTTGCAGTTGTCCACCTCCGCAGCAGTGTTGCCATGGAGGCAGCATGTGCTGCACATTTGCTGACCAAAAGGGCCGAGAAGATGTGGATTTCCACGGATATGACAACGATCTCCAGTTTGGCATCTGGAATCTGTGGTACTTTTGGTAGGAATAATTGCACTTAGAATAAGTTAATATTTGCCTTCTGTTGTAGGTAATATAATGATGTAAGTTCTTTACAGTATGATTGAAGTTTGGATTTATATTTGAGGTGTATTTGATCTTCTTTTGTTATAGATTAACTCTATACAATCAATCAATCAAATTCGTTTATTCATACATTAAGCTGACACAGACGCAACTTAGACAAATAGATAAATTATAGTCTGTGGAAATAGAAGAATGTTGGTGAGAATTCCAAGTATCCTGGCAACTCTGATTGGATAAAATAATTGACCAGTAATTTCTAAAATGCTTACATATTTTCTAATCTGAATTTACACCTTAAAATTAGTAACAAATCACAGAGTGTTAAATGTCTTGTTAGAAGCGCATTAGGAGCTATATGAATGTCTGATTACATTACAGTTCTTTGTGTTATTCTATATTTCTTGTTGTAGCAGAGAACTCTTAAAATCTGTGCACATGTTTTAGGTTTGTCGTGATTTTTCTGTTTATGGCCTGCACTGGCGCTTGCGCTTTCTGGCGCCATAGACGTCGTCTGATGATGGCTGAGCAGGCGGCACTTGCAACAGTGTCGTTTGGGTCTTTGGTGCCGCCACGTCGATCGCATTGTCCACCATCACAGCTGTCGTCTGAACCTTCGAGGAATAGCCTAAACCGATTTTCCTACTTTTCGACCGTCTTAGCTTCAAGCCCCAGCACACAGGAGCCTCAGGGAGAATTTCCCTCTCCTCCGCCGTATTCAGAGGTAATCCAGTCTAACAATTCATGGGTGCTTTAGGTATCTAAAGCAGCGGTTCTCAACCTGTGGGTCGCGACCCCCACAGGGGTCGCCTTACGATTTGCCAGGGGTCGGCTAGAACCTTCAGAAATTTGTATTACAAAACTCCATCATATTTCTAGTTATAATTGAAATAATATTATTGGCCTTCTGTAGCTTTGTTTTCTCCTTAAATCTGAAGTAATGTTTAAACTTTAAATTTAGCAGCTGGCACTGAAATTTGTAACTCTTAATTATACAGTCGGAGTACACTACACAGTACACAATAAATATTAAACGTCAAGTAAACATTTCATTTATAAAGATTTTACTTTTAAAATTTTCAAAACTATTAACAAAAAATTACAAATTGTTTTGTGGACTAATGATTTATTATGCTATTATGCATGGTGCATATGGATTATCAAATGGTGAGAAGTGAAACGCATCATAAAGGTAGCAAAAATGCGATGAAAGGGTCACCCAATCAATTTTATTGTTGGGGGTCGCCACAACTTTGGAAATATTATCAAGGGGTCACAGCACTAAAAAGGTTGAGAACCGCTGATCTAAAGATTATAATTATTGTGTGAAGACCTGTGCAACGTGGTTCAGAGCCATATTAGTGCTTGATAGAGCCGTATGAAACAGTCATGCTCTTCATTTTGCTACTCTCTTCCATAACGATGGTGATAGTACTGTATCTTGTCGCCAGAAAAACCACTCTTCCTGTTGCAATTTTGACAACATACATGTGGAGGTTAAACAGAGCAGTGTGCTGTTTAACCATCTTGGGCTAGTATTCGATATTATGTAAAACTGGCGTATGGATTTGGGCTGTCAATAAAAATTATTTTATGACTGCTTCTTATAAGTTGGTGTCATTTTTGACTCAACCTCCTCAGTACTTTGTTTTTAACTCCTGTTGAATGTTAGCTATTGTAGCACACTCCCCTTTTCATTTTGTTCTGCCCTGCCGGGTTCAACGTTCTCACGATTCGAATGCAGGATGGGACTGACATACCAGAATGAAGCTGATGTTTGCCATGTCTTAGGATAATGCAGCAACTCATGGCCAGTGGACGGTTTTTGGCCCTTGGGAATGTGCGCCCATATTCTGCTTACCTATTGCGGGACCAAGATGGGGGAATTAACTTGGCTAGAAGTGGAAGAAATCTAGACTTACATCACAACGTGCAGATATTCTGCTCTACTAAACAATAAATTGTGAATCACAATGTTCAATACAATGAAATATACCAGATGAATTGATCTAGGGATGGCCTAACAGAGATCTGAATGTGCCTTCTTCATGGAGAATGAGGCCATTGACCGTACAACCGGGTCTCTTGCCACTAAAACGACACTCTATGGATCAAGTATTTCACTGGATATTGGCCCCTTTACCCTTCAAGTCAGCCAGCAACTTCTATCTTGTTCTTAATACTAAAGGGTTTTCAGCTACCTGGTAGTTACTAAATTACACAGGTCACCTCACCATTGTTTACGTTGGAATGGGTCTCCTCTCACATTCCCACAGATGGATGTTGCAACCACTCCAGCTTTCCGTCACTCCAGCAAGCTGCTAATTTTTCTTTACCATGCCATCGTCTTGAAGTACTTGGTGCTTCTTTTCTGTAGATTGCCATAAAGTCGTCGGAGATGCCAAGCAATACTATTTGGACTGATCTGCCACCATATTCCAGTGGATATGGTCTAGATCTGCAACACAATCAACCAGGTAAACATCTGTTATGCCTGTGGTTAGCATCAGTTGGCACCTATCTTGTTGACTTGGTGTAATTTGTATTTATCTATCAATCTAGTCTTAGATAGGAGCATGTTATTCAATACCACAGAAAAATTGAAATTAACAAAATTTCACCTGCAAGAAATGCTAGGGCAAAGCTCCTGTGTATCTTTGATCTTATCTGTCGACCTCTTTCGGCTGCCTCTGGCCGTCCTCTCCATTCTTTAGACCGACATTACCTCTTGGTTCCCCGTCTGTGGCTCAACACCATGCCTATGCATCTGTTGGCCTGTCTCTGGAATGATCTTCCTTCCATGACTGGTTCGCAGGTCCTAACTGGGGGCTTTGCTGCTACTTCTTGCTGTCTTGAGACTTTTCTCAGGAAGGTCCTCGCACTGGGAGCGCCTCTGATTAGGTTGTACTGCGAGAGGCACTTTATAAATTCATAGCTTCAATACCATACAATACAAGTGCCGGGAAACTCCAAGCTAATATAGCATCTCTTGAGTGCCTGTCTAAGATATGTAAAGTTATGACAATAAATATTGTATTTATAAATTTCTGAAGTGCCACTCTCAGTACAACCTAATCAGAGGCGCTCCCAGTGCAAAAACCCCGAGAAAAGAGAAAAGATTTTAGACAATGGATAGATGTAGCAGGACTAGGGCTGTACCGAACATTCGCTTCGTATTCGCTTCGGGGCCGAATAGTGGGCCAAATAACTATTCGGTATTTGGCCGAATAGTAGCGGTCGGACCGAATACGAATAGTGGTTACGTGACATCTGTTTCTGCATTTTCGGCTGCTATAGCGAGTGGATTGAAGTAACTCTCTCATTAACATAATATATGCTGTGGTTGCAGCCAGTAGTCTCATTCTTTGTGTACAGTGAGTGAACATTAACGTATTTTTGAATGTTATCGGTAGACCTATTTTATACACTATTCGTATTTGTATTCGGCCGAATAGTTGGTCCAATTATTCATATTCGGCCGAATAGTGATAATCACCGATTTGGTACAGCCCTAAGCAGGACCCCCAGTGAGAATCTTAGAACGATTTGCAAGAGGAAGGCCATTCCAAAGTGAAGGACCAATGCAGGCAAAAACACTATGCTGCACCATGGCTGTCCTAGAGTGAGCGACAATATCCAGTTAGATGCCTCTGTCTTTGTGTGTGTCGATATAAGATGATTTTTTTGCCATATAACAGGTGGTCACGTCAAAGGTGTGAGCCCGGGCAGTGAATCGACTCCACACCGTGGTATGTCAAACGTGCCGACATCGCCACCATCCTACTCGGTGCTGTCCAGTGCCGTCTCTCCACCAATATATACTGTCAATTCTTCGCAGAATCGTTCAGCCGTGTCGTATCCATCGCCTAGACCTGCTCCGTCTGTCGATTCTGGAGATGAACTCATACCAGAAAATACTGAAAGGAGGCCAAACAGTCCTCGTTGAACTGTCACAGTGGATGTTTGCTTACCGTTTTTCCATGGGCCGGGTGACAGTTAGTTGGTGTTAATATCCTTGAGTCAGCCCGGATCCGGTTTTATTTTAGCCTTAGTCACATGTCTTTGACCTGTTGTATAGCCAGCTACCTGACTTGGGCTGCTGCTAAGTGCTGCTGCTTGAAGAGGTTCACTGTACATATCTCAGGTTACGTTGCATTTACTGTCCATTCTATGATTCTATCCCCATTTCTCTCAATGTCTGCTTTCGTCCACCTTTCTCCTCTTCTTCGGAAAACTGAACTGTCTTCAGATGACCTGACCTAGTTTTGGCATGGTCTGACACAATTCTGCTTGTTTGTGCTTTTTCAGATCTGCAGTTCGATTTGTGATTGTGTGAACATGAAGTGTTAGCATTATTGGCCGATTGGTTAGAGCGCTCGGCCTGTAACACTCAGAGTATGGGTTCGAGCCTCGCCCCAGGCAGTTACTGGGTAGAAATCTTGAGCAAGTCCTTCACTCACAATTGCTCACCGCCATCGATGTTCTGTCGTATGGTCGTTTGCACTTCTGAACTTTGGAAGGAGAGCAATATCAAATACAGTTGTACTGTATTGTATTGTATAAATCTAGTGTTTTTGTATTGTATAAATCTAGTGTTTTCTTCCTGTTCCTTTTATGTGCAGTGTTTCTGCACTTTTGCTGAGCTGTGTAATCTGCATTCCGGTGTAACTTAGTGAGTACACCTTTTGAATCAATCGTAAGAGCAATTATCTGGTCATATCATGGCTGTATTATTGCCTGTCCAGGCTCACCGAGTGGCATTTTTTGCAATATGGCTGTGAATGTGGCTTGAGAATGCGTATATCTTGTTTGGCTTGAATTGAAACTGTGGAATTGTTGTGTGCATGCATTTTGTGGGTGCTTTTTTACGAGTCTTATGCATTGATTCGATTTCTGCATTGAGTCCTGGGTTCAAGTTGTTTAAAATTCACAGTTTGTTGTTGAGCATTGAAATGCTTTACTCTAGTGGTGTTTACACTGTGGCTGCAAGATCTTGTTTATTTCAATTGCTTGTTTGTGCACGCAAAGCCATGGAACTGAATCTGGGTGCCATTATATAACGAAATCATTTATGTCCAATCATTTTGTGGCCGTTCGTTCTGTACGCTCGATCACGGTGCACAGAATGCCGCTGTACACTACTAACGTCCAGCTTTCGGACCTAAGAGGACTGTTGTTGATTGGAATATTAGATGAGCGGATGGGTGTGGATGGGTAGATGAGTGGGGTACATGGATGGATACATGCTTGGATGGATGGACATGTGGACTACGAATGAGGATGGGTTAATGTTCGGATGGAATTAGAGCTTTTGTAGATATGTGTGAGCAATGATTGGCTTTTTCTGCTTGTTGTTCCAAAATGTTTGAGCGCTATTTAACCCCTTTTGTTTGAGCCTAGTCATGCTTTGATCTGCTTGCAATTTATTGTTGGCTGCTTTTTGTATTAATTTATGAGAATAGATTTGTAACTGATGTCAGTTTTATGTTGAAGCAGAAGATATTTTATGCTTTTTATGTACAAATTTGACATATTTTTTTAATTAATGGTGGGTCAACTGACGCTTTTTCTACGAATTAGACTGAATTCACGAGTAAATTGATTGACTAAAGTGTTTGATTTATATTTGACTAAACTCACTCAATCTAGTCAGTTGGTTTAGTAAATTTTATTAAATTTAGTTATTTATTCTATTTAGTCGATCGTTCGATCAGTCGATCGATCGATCAGTTGATCGATTGTTCTAATTAGTTTTTGATGAATTTTCAGAGATCAGCAATATCGTGCGTTAAGTTAGAATATGTGAATGATTTTATATTTTCGGAAACCTGACTGTTTTACTTCGGCACTGTTAGAGAAACTTGTGATGCTTGCTTACGTTACATGAAAGTCATGTGAAATGGAAAGTGTGCTTTTTACTATGGTGTCAACAGAATATGCTGACTACTGTGCCGCTCTCAGGATTTTTGTGGCCAAATTACACCATGTGGAATCAGCAGACCACATTTAGGCTTCTCTCTGATGTAGTACTAAAGTCTGCTACTTATATATTTATTCATGTATATGTCTGGCCATTTATACAGAACTGTTTTAGGTATCTCTTGAAAGCAATAAAACATGGTTATCTAACATTTGTGAAAAGTGTGTTTTAAGTGCAGCTGAGAATGTTTCTTGTGCATTAACTGCAGTCCTGTAGCGAAGTTTGTTCCAGTGGTGCCATGGAACAGAGCATAACTCGAGAGGGGGTGCAAATTTTTGGATGCAGTGATTTAATTATTAAACTAATTACTTTTATCTTGCAGTATAATATCCGTTTAAAATGAAATAAATGTAATAAAATTAAGTGACAACAAATAAAAGTGTACATATATAATATCATTAATAGGTAGATACCCGACAGTGCAGGCTTATTTAAAAATTGTCGTTTGAACATATTTATAGTAAATATTATATTCGAGATAACATATTTGGTCGTTATTGGTTAATTTGATCTTGGGGGTACTATATTTACACTTGCGCTCTTGCTGCGTTCCTGATGAACTGGAACAGTTATACTGAACTGGTTGCACTCATGTTGTGTCAACATTTTGTGGCCAATGACCAGACTATTTGCAATTCTACAAGTAAAAACAGTTGGAAATTTCACACTACTTTTAAAACTTTATCAATGTAGGTATTATTTTGCATTTAACATTATTTGACAGATTTAGCTGTGAAATCTGACATTAACCAATGCACTGAATAGTGAATAGTCATTGTTGTGCTTTGAGTCCGTCAATGATAAGTTCGTCTATCAAGTTGGTTAAAGTGATTGTACAGTTTTACTCTAGACTTGTTGCTTTAGTCTGACTTGATGTCCCGTCGGTCAGTGAAGCAGTCTATCAATCAATCTATTGTGTGAAAATTCCTTATTTATTTGGTGTCGTGAGTGACAAGAATGAGCTTGATCTGTGATCATACAATTGCAACTCAAAGCTCACTTGCTTTTTCTGTTAAATTCAATGCGGTGACTTTCAGGTTAACCAAATTATACACGATTTAGTCCCTACTTAGATTCCAAGACGACTGGAGCCAATATTGACGAATTTGATTCATCTTTAAAAATAAGAAGTAGCAAAAGAGATATCAGAGAACTGGCTGCAACCAAGACTGTAACTTTGCCCTACAAGGTGGTTGTGATCAATCTCCTTGATATGATACTGTCAACTACAACATTTGATGACGACATTTGATGACGTCATACTATCAACTACAACATTTGATGACGTCACCAGTTTATGCCACATATAACAATAAATAAGTAAGCCAATGTGAAGGCATCTCGCAGCATTGTAATGGTTACTGTAAGTATGCACAAATGCACCGCCATTAATTGCCATTGCGTGAACTCTCTTCAAACCAAAATAACGCTGTCATGTCGCAAAATGTATTTAAGCTTGTGGTCAAAAAGTATGGTGACTGTCACCATCACTTTTAAATGTTGTGGTGACTGGACACCACCTTGACAGTACAAAGTTACACCCATGGCTGCAGCACCTTATTAGCCGAGAGCGGTACACATATTTCATAGAGGAGAGCAGTCTTGTTGTCCTCGAGACCAAGGTCTTGGTCTCGAGTGCACTCGAGTTCGTTTTTAAAGCCTTGGTCTTGAGACCAAAAGTCTTGGTCTTGAGGTTTAAAGTCTTGACAACAAGACTGGAGGAAAGAAATTGTTTTAGTTTGAAGTTCTGCTGAAACATCTGATTTTTCACTTGACGAATGGCTTTGTACAAAGTGCTTGTGATCTCCATCTTCTTACTGTGCTAAGGGCACCTCCCCCCTAATATTATATTAGGGATGGTTGGAGGTGCTTCTGAGCAGACGTTTTGAAGTGGTGCTATATAAATTGTGTGGAAATGGGTGTGCCATTGTTGGTTGTGTTTGTGCTGTGTCGAAGAGATCCTTCAAATCCATCAACCACAATTCTCGGGAGTGCTGTAGAGGCTTGTAAACGAGTAAATATAATTGTAGCTCCAGAAAGTGTTACCTTTGTTTACCTTTTTACATTACATTACGTTCTGAGAGAGACATTGTAAAGTAAACTGTTTGATCTTGCATGTAGTGCATATTTGATATCCAGTAACCAGGGTCGTCTACACCATAGAAACCTTGCAGCAAATGCTCCATCCCAAAAAAAGGGGGATCTGTCAGTGTGTGTGCCACCATTTTAGGGGGTAAGGAAGGGGAAGAAGAGGGGGAAGGGGAAGTTGATCCAATGACTTAGGGGGGATAGACGTCCCTGCCAGTAACTTCTGTGGCATTAAGCACATGTGAATTCATGAGCAAAGAGAGGTGTAGATGACAACAGAGATGGCCTGATGGGTTGTGCCTGGGGTTTGAATTCCTGTGCCTCGTAAAAGTAGAATTCCTTGTCAGTTCTTCCAACCTATAGTCGGAGAAGGTATGACCCGTTGTTGCACAGCAGTTGTGTCTCGGCTGTGGCCAGCGACTTCAGCTGACGTGGAGACCTTTGCCAGCTAGAAGGGTCCTTTTGACTTTTCGTGACTTACATAACTTGATAATATTAATTATTCTGCATTAACAAAATCTTCGTTTATTAACTCAAACTGACAAGTACACAGTAAGATTACATGATATAGTAGTAACAGACGATAACAAGTTTAACAGGAGTCGAATTTAACTGTACTGCTCATTTTACAATCGCCACCTAGGGAATGAAGGCTGAGCTAACCTTGTGGGGCTAGCGGGTATCGAACCCGCGTCCTTCTGATCTTCTTGCCAGCATGTTACCATTTCTGATGTTTACAATGCGGCTTTGTTTAGTTTACCTGTACAAGGGCAGTTGTGGATTTTATGTTGATATAATTCTGATGTTGCAATGGTTTAGACATGTAGAGAGAACGCCAGTTGACCGAATCCCGCACAGTGCTTTACATGTAAGATTCTAAGGAAAAGACACAAAGGCAGACCAGGACTACGCTGGATAGATAATATAACTGAGGACATAACATCACTTGGACTAACATTAAGGTGGGCAGTGGACTTGAAAAATGACCGAGGAAAATGGAGATCGCTTATTCGTACCCATCGCTGCCAAATGGCTGGCGTCAGGAACTGATTGTGATGTTGATGATATGATGTGAGGCTGTACTAAACAGATATTCATTCATTACTTGAGGGTGTAAGAGCCGAGGGTAAAACAGAATTCTGATTAAATTCAAATTCTGTTTATGAATTGATTTTTGTGCAAATTGAATAAATTATGCACACATTTGTCTGATATTTACAATAATAAATTACGCGTGAAACCTTGACCAATGGAAATAATTTCACATAACTGCATAGCAATTCTACAGCAGCCATTTCTGGCCACCCGTGCCTCACACCCAACATCCTCTCCACCAACCTTCAACAAACCAGTGTCTTACAATTAGCATGCACTCAACTTCTGTGTTTTTTATTAAGTGCCGATGAATGAATATATATATATATATATATATATATATATATATATATATATATATATACAGTATTTTAGTTGTGGGGGGGGGTTGGGGGGTTCAACCCCCTAGTTCTCTTTCTAACCCCCTCAGCTAAGTAACTGAAAATATGTTGGGGGTTACTTTACTACAAAAAACTGGTGTTTGGTCTATGTGATTATGTGATTTGGTAATCTGCAAATTTTTGACCCCCCAGTTGTTTTTGGACAACTAAAACACTGTATATATATATATATGTGGGCTGGTGGCTCAGTGGTAAGTTCGTCGCCTTGTGAACGGAGGGTTGCAGGTTCGAATCCCACTCTAGCCGCTGCGTACGGACCTTGGGCAAGTCCTTCACTCGCAATTGCTCGTGGCGCTTCGGCGTGAAAATTCCGACACAGTATCAAATGCTGTAGTCGGGAGCGTCTCTGAGTAGAAGTTGACTTCAAGAGGCGCTATATAAATATCCAGAATAAATAAATAAATAAATAAATATATATATATATATGTATATATATAATAGCGTTCATAGGTAAGGCGGCATACAAGTGACACCTTTCCCACAGTCATACTTTCTCTGGTAGGCCTAGTACCGGATAGCTGGAAAGACTGAACTCTAGCTCACTTGAAGGCCAATCAATTTGCGTACGTACATTCAGTAGACCCCCGCCGTTCGTATATATATATATATATATATATAAATTACATATATTACACAAGATTTTTCTGTCATTTAATCCATCTTGAAAAAGTTTCAGACTTTTCATAATTTCATCTTCAAAAAAGCTTAGTTGGTAGGTCAGGAAAAGCGTACGAATGGTAGGCGTTTGAAGCCTTTGAACTCGGCTACGTGGTCACACCATGCAACTGTTAAAGCTATAGCTAAGTGGTCGCTCCTCTCTTCGATCAGCATCTGCTGAGAAGTAGGCATATATATATATATATATATATATATACATTTATGTGCATATATATATATATATATATGCACATAAATGTATATATAATACGGAAAAGAATGATCATTCACTCACACCCATCACGATGCCATCAAACACTAAAATGATCACATACATATATATATATATATTATATATATGTGTATATATATATATATACATATATATATAAAATATATATATATATATATATATGTATGTGATCATTTTAGTGATCACATACATATATATATATATATATTATATATATATGTGTATATATATATATACATATATATATAAAATATATATATATGTATGTGATCATTTTAGTGTTTGATGGCATCGTGATGGGTGTGAGTGAATGATCATTCTTTTCCGTATTATATATACATTTATGTGCACTAACTGAAAACCGCCGGAGTCCATGACTAACTCGAGTAACCCTTCTACTAAAGAGTGGTCCGTCAGTACACCGCTGCCCGGGTCGCATCAGCGGTGCCAGCGGTGGCTCCCGCGACTGACGGGGTCGGCAACCGGCTCTATCTGCCTTGAGGGGGCCTTTCCTGCGCCGGCATCTGCAGGAGCTTTGCCAGCCCTTGGCCTAGGACTCCTTGGCCTGCCTGCGTGCCTGCTGGCTGCCGGCGCTTGCCTGGCTGTTCCGAAGATGCTGCTGCTGCTGCTGCTGCTAATGGGGTATACAGTGCATCTACAGAGCGGCGGCTGTACTTCCGAACAGCGATTGGATTGGTCGGATTAGCAGTTGGTATTCATATAGGTGCAGGGTGTACGTTGTTCGACCTCCCGTTCTACTGTTGTGTGTTAGAAGTTTGCTACAGGTCAATCGCTCGTGTACGGACTCATTAAAATCGGTAAGCGTATCACTCTGCAAAGTGTTCGGCCTTCAAGAAGATTTTCCAATCAAGGATTAGCATCATCTTAGTCGATCAACCTCCTGACGGATGAAGTCCCCCAGGTGAGAATAATTCAATTTGCTCATCGACAGCTAATCGTGTAACTTAAATGTAAAATGTCTCTCGAAGAAAGTCGCAAGAGTGCAAGAGTTGAGGAGTAACCTGTGGAGTGCTTCGCAACCGAAAGGGGGTAAATCCACATATTCAATCTCGAGCGAGGGATTGAGGCATTGGCATAACGAGGGTGTTTGATGGCCGGGGAATAATATTGTTTATCCGTCTGTCTGTCTGTCTGTCTGTCTGTCTGTCTGTCTGTCTGTCTGTCTGTCTGTTCATTATCGTACTTGTTACTTGTACTTGAATCCAAATATTCAATCTGGAGCGAGGGAATTGAGGCATGGGCATAACGAGGGTGTTTGATGACCGAGGAATAGTATTGTCTGTCTGTCTGTCTGTCTGTCTGTCTGTCTGTCTGTCTGTCTGTCTGTCTGTCAGTTCATTATCTACTGTACTTGTTAGGCACACAAGCTCACTGAAATCAGAGGCGAAGTGTGCAGTTTTCATCCATCCCTCAGCAGTAGCATTGACGAATGACAGAGGGGACTAATATCCCTGTATATTAGTGCAGAAATGGTCAAAAAAGAAATATACCCCTTGAAGTATTGAAAATTGAAACTGTTTGTTTTAAACAAGGAATACCATAAAAGCAGTGGTACATGTTGCTATGGTATTTGAGTCTAAGTAGTTTATAGTGTTTTATATAGGCTTAGTATTAGTAGTTAAGGATTTAGTACTATATAGGCTTAGTGTTTATAGTGTTTCTTATATATGCATTAGGCCTAGTATTAGTAATATAGGACTTAGTACTATATAACTAGTAAGTTGTCCTGGGCAGTAAGTAATTAAAACATGTTCGGTAGATAGTGACATCATAGATGGGTTAAACTGAAGGGATCAGTCAATGATCCATCTCGTGCCTAGGTCCTCTACATATGTTTACAGTACAACTGAATCTGCACTTGGGCAGAATGCCATTGGGTAACCTAGTTTCACACATGAAAATAGTGGAGGTGATTCATGCTCACCAATCGCTACCAACTGGCTCGAGTAAGCAAGCGTTGATGAGGATGATGATGAAGATGAAGGTGGTGATGATTAACATATGATGATGGTAATGACGATAATATATATTATAACCAGGTATAAACTTAAACTTCAGGTGTAACTATTGTGATCATGCTATTGGTTTCAGAATATAGTCACATCAGTTCTTGATTTTGAAGAGGTCTACTTCAGAATGACATCGTGGATTGAATCAGTCACAGAAAGGAGTTCTTTAGGAAATTCTTAGTAGAGAAAAAAGAACCGATCCCAGTGTGAGTTCTACTTCTTTCAGTATCTTAAAGACGTGTGTTAGTACAATTCAAATAAGTATCTTGCCATGTGAAAGTCAAGGTGTGGATAGTCACTGGTGAATAATTCAGCTTTATTTTTATACATGTATGTCTCTACACACATACTGTATGCAGAACCTGTTATATGCTTCTCAGCAGTGCTTAAACATGACTGTCTAGGTTTCAATATTATCAGTTATTGTTTTTTTTCCTATTCGTGTTTATTGACATGCTCACTGACAAACCGCAGTAGGTAACATTGAAACATATGACAGTACAATTATTCAAGAATCTGAGAGAACACACATCTTGGCAGCCTGTTAGGCGCCTGCTCATTTTACAGTGCCCCCAGGCAGTGGAAGGCTGAGTCTTTCAAGGTCTTGTCTTCTTCGAGCAAGAGTGTTACTATTCATCTATCGCCCTTCCCATTATTGCTATGGGTATGCAGGTTGGGTGGGGAAGTGTTTCAATATTATCAGTTATTGTTACCGAGGGTATAGATTGTGTGGGAAGTGTTTCAATATTATCAGTTATTGTTACCATGGGCATAGGTTGGGTGGGAAGTGTTTCAATATTTTCAGTTATTGTTACCATGGGTATAGGTTGCCATGGGTGGGAAGTGTTTCAATATTATCAGTTATTGTTACCATGGGCATAGGTTGGGTGGGGAAGTGTTTCAATATTATCAGTTATTGTTACCATGGGCATAGGTTGGGTGGGGAAGTGTTTCAATATTTTCAGTTATTGTTACCATGGGTATAGGTTGGGTGGGAAGTGTTTCAATATTATCAGTTATTGTTACCATGGGCATAGGTTGGGTGGGGAAGTGTTTCAATATTTTCAGTTATTGTTACCATGGGTATAGGTTTGGTGGGGAAGTGTTTCAATATTATCGGTTATTGTTACCGTGGGTATAGGTTGGGTGGGAAGTGTTTCAATATTATCGGTTATTGTTACTGTGACGTTCGTCGCTCAAGATCAACTAACCCTTCATCAGACGTGGTACCAATTTGTGTCGGTCTTACCCGAGACGCTGCTTCGTCGTCGGGCTGGGTTCGGCTCCAGCCAACTGACCTTCTGGAGTCGCCCGGGTCACTATCCTGTCTACTTCTGATGTAGACGAGCGGTTCCCTGTCTCCGCTCTCAGTGCCCATTTCTCCAAGAGGAGGTTCCGAGGGTATCGCTTGTTTGCGAACAGTGTCGCTGTCAAGCTCCATCTCACTTTCGGACTCTGCCACTGCCGCGGTCGCCGGGTGGGCAACGTCCTCGTCCTCAGGATGGCCGTCCTTTAGAACAGGGTTCGCTCTCTTGCCGGCAGGAGTCCTCAGCTTCCTGTGAGATCTCTTAGTCAAAGACTTCCTCTTTTTCTCCGCCTTAACCGAACCCTCACGTACCATTCTGCATCTCATGACTCTCGAGTTATCGTCAATAGGGGAAAACTCTGAACGTTCTCCTGTCCGAGAGGACAAGGTGTACATCTGACGAGTCGTCACGTCGTGACGTCTCAAACACGCGAACATCTTGCGATAATATATACACGGGTAATATTAACGCGGTATACTGGTCTCACGACACTCTCTTCTGATAGGACAGGTTCTAGGTCTAAAACCTCCCTAACCGCACGCAGAACTGTGTTCCGACCGGCGCACGAGGTGGGCCCTACCTCGCACTTCGGTCAGTTCTCGGAACTACGTGTTTCGATCACCAAGTTATTTGCTCTGAATAACGATTGGCTTGAATACAAGATTTTCCTGACTCTATCGTTTTCCTGGTCTTACCGCACTGTAATCAGTTGTCGGGCGGTCTTTTCCCGTACTGCGGTTTTTCGGTAACAGTGGTCTTTCCCAGTAACTATTTTTAGTTACCGGGCGATGGAGCCCCTCCAACGCTCCACCGGCGTGTCAGCCATCCAAGTGTCACAATCCAAATGTAACGCCGACCCCGTAAGGTTACCAGAATGTCCTGAATTTCGTTCCCAAGAATTTCCGAATTTTGGTTCCCTAACGAGGGTCACGCTTACTCCCACAGGTAACCGGACAAGCTCCGATCCTGCCTGTCGCCAAATTTACTCTTATTATCGTTTTTGTACTAAACTGGTTTTTTCAGGTATCCCGACGGTCACTTCACCGAGTGCCGAAGTCGCGTAAAACTCTCCCAGCCGAAGACGCCGAAGTCGCGTAAAACTCTCCCGGCCGAGTACGCCGAAAGCGCGTAGAACTTCCCCTGTGTCGAGTACGCCGAAATCGCGTAAAACTCTTCTCAGTGTATAAAACCAAACACTGTCGGATCTTGGAGTTCTTCGAACTCCAAGAGGGATTTCCTTGCCCGACGCCAAATTTACTCTTGGTTTCAAGGATTTCAGAATTCCAGAAAATGGCTACCTTAAGAAGGTCACCTCTACTCTCATGGGTTACCGGACAAGCTCCGATCGCGGAGTTCTTCAAAACCCAAGAGGGACTTTCCTGCCCGTCGCCAAATTCACCCTGGTTTTCGATCTCACACTGAATTGGTTTTCCTGTGTATCAACGGTATCCTTCCCCGAGTATTACTCAGCCGTAGATTTCCCACGATCGGGATCTAGACCGCTTCGCGATCAACTGAGGGATCCAACCCGCCGGATCGGCGCTGTCGGCCCGTCTCCCAACAGTGAACTTCTTTAGCTGTACTCGGGATCGCCTGATTATATTATTCGGACGCCCCTTTCGTCCGTAAATATATTTGTACTAACCGGAAACTCGAACTCTGACTCTGTCGTAACCAAAATCACTCGCCTACCACACTGAGTGCAGTATATTTGAATCGGTAACTGAATCGCTAACCAACAACGCTGTTTCACAGTATTGCTATGTATGAAGAGTCGAACCAACTCTTCACGTATAAAGCAGCACACCGTGAGGCAGGCTCTATGCATCCCAAATTAACGCGTCTGCTCGCTATGCGCTGGCTTTACACCTTCGATCGGGCTTCCCTATCACGGTCGTTGCCGGACCGTCGCCTATTGAAATTAAATAAAAATTAAATGATCGATGCTGGGTCTTCGCATGAAAAATTAAGAGAAACGATGCTGTTCCCTTCGCATGTAAACTGAAAGAAAACGATGCTATTCGCATAAAATAAATCTTCCCACTTACGCACTGTGGCCTTGACCGCCACACTCTCCCCACCTTACTTAGATGCGGAGCATCTCTGCCAAAATCGGGGACCTTAATCAAACGTGACAGGAACATCCCCAACCCAGATCCACTTAGAGAGCAAGGAACCAAATGCACCTTTGGTTATAGGGCGGTATATCGACAATCTCGGCACCCTGCACGTACGCCAAACACGATGAGAACCGTGATAGCGACAGCCTTTTTAATGATGCTTTCGATCTCTCGGCACCCTGCACGTACGCCAAACACGATGAGAACCGTGATAGCGACAGCCTTTTTAATGATGCTTTCGATCCGAACCACCACCCTACTGGCAACCTGTCGTACCTGACAAATCGCCAACCTTAACAGGCCCTCTATCATGAACCTGGGCTCTACCGGACCCCAAGGGCCAGGAGAACTAAAGGAGAGAAAAGTCGCCCACTGTCTTCCGATCTGGTAACCATTGTCGATCAGTCACACCCGGTACCACTTCAAAATCGTGAAAGCAAAATAATAGTACAAGTTATCATATTGTAGAACCAACGCAATGAAGCGTCCTAGTACTGGAATCTTTACTCGTTTCAGTACTAACCACTAATCCAATGTTTAACCGAAACATATCATCAAAAGGAAACGTAAACAGTCATTCACTGACAATCTGTCAAACCAACGCAATTAAGCGTTGCTGGTAGCACCGGTACTGTATGCTCCCAGATACCGCTCAAAAGAAATACTCTCATCAAAAGGGCAACTGAAACATGGGTCTCGAATAGTCAAGGAAACTAACGCAATTAAGCGTTCCTCTAGTTGGTCCTAGATACACGTCTGCTTCAGAAGGTCACTAACAAGGACTTCTACAGTCGTAGTCATCCATCCAAGCGAGGTCTTCGTCTCGTCCGTCGTCCAGGTGGCAATTCTGGATCAGCGGTCTCTTCTGGATTCTCTGAAGGTTCCTCTGGTTCATGTTCTGCATTAGGATCTTGAGCCAGGACTGGCCAGTCTACTGTAGGTAACTCAAGATTTCTGTCCCTCTCCGGTAACCAGGTACTCGGAGGTTTACCGTAAAACGGCTTCAATTTATCCACGTGCACAACCATTAGCGTGGATTTCGGACTCTTCTGAATCCGGTACAGACACGGACTGAGCACTTGAATAACCAAGAATGGGCCGGTGTAATAGCGAGCCCATTTTGTCTTCCTTTCACTTCTTAGCCGAGGGTAGTAATAGTAAACCCAATCTCCTTGAGCGAACTTGCTAGGTCTCACTCTCAAATCGTAGGCTTTTTTCCTTCTTTCTGCTACTCTCTTTAACTGTTCTCGTACAAGCCGATACGATCGTTCCATTTTCTCTTTCTGTTTCTCCACGTACTCTTCCATGTCACTGTAAGACGGTCTCTCGAACTCTGTAACTTGGACTAGAATCAAGTCTAATGGCGTATGGTTCTCTCTCCCCAGGAACAGGAAATTAGGTGTCCGTTGGGTCGCTTCATGTTCAGTACCTCGATATGCCGCCATTACATATGGTACGTGAACATCCCAATCCTTTTGTCGTTCCGACACTACCTTTCCGATCAACATGTTCAGTGTTCTGTGGAACCTTTCGATCATTCCGTTACCAGAGGGTCGATATGGAGTTGTACGTACTTTGTCAATCTCCATGCGTTTACACAGCTCTTTGAATAACTTCGACTCAAAACACGGTCCCTGATCCGTCAGGATCTGGCGTGGCATACCAAACCTCGAGAACACGTGTACCATAAGCGATTCTGCCACAGTAACGGCCTCTTGGTTTCTGATAGGCAGAGCTTCAGCCCATCTCGAGAAGTAATCTATCGCTGTCAGTATGTATTTGTTGCCTTTACTTGATACAGGATGCGGACCAGTTATATCAATTCCGAATCTCTCCATTGGTTCACCGACCACAGGAGTCTGCATGTAACCCTGTCTTGGAGGTTTCTCCCTTCGATAACGAGCACAGCGATCGCACCTTTGGCAGAACCGTCTAACATCGTCCTTCCAACTCGGCCAATACGCCCGACGTTGCAACTGAGTTAAACTCTTCCGAATCCCGAAATGTCCTCCGGCAAAGCTTGCGTGTGTTAACTGAAGCATCTCTTGCCGTAGAGATAAGGGCACAACTAACTGAGATCGCTCAGCTTTTCCTGTGTTACCCTGAATCCAGCCTCTGTGTAACACTCCTTGCAGGACTTCCAGCTGATTCCAGTTGCTCACCAACACTTTCACTTCTCCGCTAGCAGGTGATAGTTCTGCCTGTGTTGGATGATGCTTCGACTCCTTCCAATCAAGGACCGTACCAATATTGTAATCGCTCTGCTGTTCTCTTCGAAGAAACTCCTTTGTCCAACGGATTTCCTGGCCTGTATCTTCACTGGTAACCTCGGAGCGCGTTACTTCTCCGATCGGACGTGCCCACATCACGTCTTCATTCGTAACTCTCATGGTAACCACTTTAGGTTGTTCCTCACCCGGACCTCTAGACATCGCGTCTGCGTTACCGTGTTTTGCTCCCGGTCTGTGACATATCTCCATGTCAAACTCCTCTATCATCTCTAACCAACGAGCCTGTTGGCCAATCGGTTCCGGTGTTCTGCGCAACCACTGAAGTGCGGAGTGGTCTGTTCTGAGTAGGAATTTACTACCCAGTAAGTACTGACGAAACTCTTTCAAGAAATACACCACAGCTAACAACTCTCGCCTGGTAACGTTATAGTTCCGTTCCGCCGTCGACAAGAGCCGACTCGCGTAACAAATCACTGTCTCTTCTCCCTCTTGTACTTGCGATAACACCGCTCCAATGGCGTATGCCGAGGCATCCGTATCTAGGATGTACTGGCCCTCGTCGTTCGGTAACCCAAGTATAGGTGCGGAAACCAACTTTCGTTTAAGTTCTTCGAAAGCTCCCTGACATTCGTCAGTCCAATGGAACGGTACATTTTTCCTGGTCAGAAAATGAAGTGGTTGAGCTACCACCGCGAAATCATGTATGAAACGTCGGTAATAGGAGCAAAGACCAACGAAGGATCTGACTTGCCTCAAGTTCCGAGGAGCAGACCATTCTTCTACGGCCTTGATCTTGCTCGGATCCGTCGCGACCCCTTCTTCACTCAAAACGTGACCAAGAAACAATACTCTCTGTTGTAACAGGTAACATTTGGATGGTTTCAGCTTGAGATTATACTCTTGTAATCTCCTGAAAATCATCTCTAGACGTTGCATGTGCGTCTCTACGTCCCTCGAGAACACAATTATGTCATCCAAGTAAACCAGACAGATGTCATAGTTTAGCCCTGTCAAGACTAAGTTCATTAGTCGACAAAACGAGGCCGGACTATTGCACAATCCGAAAGGTAACACTTTGAATTGGAAGCTGCCCCTTCTCGTAACGAACCCGGTCTTGTGTTTGTCTCTTGGGTGCAAGGCCATCTGGTGATAACCTGCTCTCAAATCGAACGTACTGTACCATCTGGCGCCACCCAGGGTATCTAAACTCTCGCGGATAAGGGGTAACGGATGAGCATCTTTCCGTGTCTTTAGGTTCAGTTGCCTGTAATCGATACAGAAACGCATACTGCCATCCTTTTTCTTAACCATTACGACATTGGATGCCCATTCCGATATCGCAGGTTCAATGATTCCTTGTCTCAACATGTCTTCTACCTGACGATCAACTTCCGGTAACATGGAAAGCGGTTGACGTCTCAAAGGTTGCCGAACTGGTTTCTCCTGTCCCGTATCGATCTCGTGTTGGATCACCGAAGTGAATCCGTTATCACTTTCGTTAAGGGAAAACGTTGCGCTGTACGTTAGCACAAGTTTTCGTAACCTGATTCGCTCTTCTTCCGAAATGTCTGCTGGCACTTCTTCCCATAGTCGTTTTAGGGTCTGTTCGGCAGGTGGGTTGAGCGTCTGCTCCGCTACACTGGCCGTTATACTAATCTTCGATCCAAACCGGTCAATCGTACTTTGCTGCTTTCCTTGGCGTTCCTCCGGATAACCTGGGCCCATAGGCTTCTCCGGATTTTCGCTTCGGCAAGGCTCATCATACGACTCCGTTCTGGCTCGATTAACTGTCACATCGACTACGTTCACTCGCTCCAGCGGACATTCAGTCCGTTTCTTGACTAGCGAATCTCTGTCTCCAACATTCAACATCCTGATCCACACTTCCGTGTCTCTTCCTGTCACCAACGTACGTCCGATTATCAAATCTTTTGATAATTCCATTGGAATGGTCGTCCAATCTTCGTTATCCTTTTGGAAATGCGGGTATACTACCCAAGCTGGAACGTCAACTTCGCTCCTTGGAGGAACTATTATGTCCTCTTGCACAATAACCCTCCGGCACATGGACTCGGTAACGACCTCTTTCAGAGGGATCTTCTCGCTCCCAAGGAAAACGCATCGACTTGCGAAGTCCCATCTTGCCTGATTGGCTTCCAGCCAAGATAACCCCAAGATCACTTCTGTCACTTGGTCTGTAACTAGACAGGGTACAGGGTACACCTGCTTTCCGATCCGAATCTTAAGGTTAGTTTCACCATCCACCTTAATCTGACTTCCATTAGCGGCTAGGAGTCGCTGTTCTGACGGTACTAGCACAGCGTCTAGCACGAAACGTCGTGGCACAAGTGACATTTCACTTCCAGAATCAAGTAGACAGTGTATACGTTTTCCTGCCAGTCTTGCAACCACGTAGGCCACCCTACTGCCTTTGACCAGTCGGTTTTGGGTTTCTTCTTGTATCGGTTCAGCCTTTGTAGGTTCACTGGTACCGGTTGCACCATTCGTCTCAGCGTTTCTCTGAGGACAAAATCGCTTTATGTGTCCTTTTCGTTTGCACAAGTAGCATTCGATATCCGGGTTACGCAACCGTGTGGGCGGATAAATCCGTCGCCATCCCACATTCGGTTCGGTTGTCCTCTGATCTCCCACAGCTAGATCAGAACTGTTCTCCCTTTCATGAGATTTTCTCGGAACGATGCCCAAATTCTGATTTATTGTCACTCGATCAAGTTCTCTTGAAAGATTTTTAATCTTTCTCTCGAGATCTTCTAGACGACGAGACTGTTGCCCCTCAGTGCTCGAGTCTTTTCGGTCTTCCATGGTAACTTTAACTCTCGCGTGTCTCCGGTCTAAATCACCACCTTGTGTCGAAGATCGACCATAGGCATCCAACCTCACCGCATGTTTATACGCCGCTTCGAGGTTAACTGGTTCTCGCTCGCGCACCTTCTGCCCCAAATCCTGGTTTGCCAGTGCATCAATGAAAGCGTCACAAGCGACCGTCTCGACGATATCACTTGTTGGTCCTGGGTATGCCAAAGCCATTAGCCTCCTTACTTCCTGCACTACACTACTCAGCGTTTCTCCGTGAGCCTGCCGGTAAGTGCGAAGTTTCATCCGATAAAGGCTAGTTTGGTCATCAGACCCGTACCGGGCCTTAAGCCGCTCAACAAGTTCTCGCCAAGACACGTCCCTCTGTGCACCCATGTCCCACAACAGCTGCGAAGCGGGACCCGTAACAATCTCGGCACCCTGCACGTACGCCAAAACGATGAGAACCGTGATAGCGACAGCCTATTTAATGATGCTTTCGATCCGAAAGGGCACACATTAACTGGTCTGCTTTTTCCTGATCACTCCACCGGTTGCACCGTGCACAAACTTCGAACTTTGCTAGAAAGGCTGCGATCGCTGACTTGCCGTCGTACTTCTCTAGCTTGATTCGTATACCGCGATCCGATCGGTCTTCGCCTCTTGTCCGCGTAACAAGTGATCTTCCGACACTCTTCTTGGGATTTCCTCTCCGGTTGTCCTCATCGTTACTCCTGGAATCGTTTTCCTCGTCTGTCCTCACCACTGACCGGTGCCGACTCTGTCCCCTCAGAGTACCCAACGTCTTCCCTGTACGCCACTTAGAATACATCGTATTCATCTCTCGGTCGCCTGACGTTGCACTGTCTTCATCAGAGATGTACTCAGCCCGTCTCTGACCTTTTCTACGAGGCTCACCACCTGCGTAGTCTTTGGACTCCGATCGTTTATATTTATTGCGAGAACTCTGAGAGTTTCCGTTGACGAACGTAACTCTTCTGTCTTCTTCGCGAATATCTCTTTTTCCTGACTCTGGCGGTCTTTCAGATTCGTCGTACCTAAGACAATTACGACTTCTCGAATCTGGTTTGTGCCCTTTAGAGTACCGCTCGTGGGTCTCATCCCAGGCCAAATGATCTCTGTCTCTTCCCATGTTCGATTCTCTCTCGGTTTCTCTATCAAGTGCCTGTTTTAAACCGTGTCTCTCGTACTCTGGTAGACGTTCCTTACCATACGTCTCCCTTTCAGTTTTCTCATAACTCTCGTGTCTTCCTCGTTGGCGGAGGTTTTTCCTGTCAAAAACTCCGGTTCTCATGGCCTCTTCTGGACCAACACTATCGGTGTCTGAATCCGAAGAACTCACTGACGAACGTAATTTCGCCTCAACTCTTCCTCTTGTCAACAGACGTTGTCGACTCGATTGCCTTGCCGTTTTTCCGTGTGACTCTCTCCCGCTGTCCTCGGGAAGATAGCGGCTACGTAACTTTTCCGAAGTTTCCGAAAGCGAAACTTCCTCACGTGTCTCTGTGTTACCTCGGCTCCGTGCTGGCTCTTCGATCTGCAGCTTCCCTCGGCGATCCATCTGGTAACCTGGGCCCGTAGGTTTCCCCGATGTCTCGCGTCGGTAAGACTTCGCATGCTGAGCAGCAGGAACAGACAGTTCTTCAAGTTTCGAACTCATCATTGCCACACTCTGTCGCAGGTAAGACATCTCCGCTTGCCAATCTACCTCATCTGTCACAGGTCTTGGGCGACCTTCTTCCATGTTGGTAAACGGTACTCGATTACCTTCGTTTCGCTGATGCGCCACGATGTCACCACTCGTTTTCTGCACTACCGCGTCACCCCGCGGTTTCAGGCCTGTCTCAATGTCTCTTGGCCTATCACAAGCCTGTCTCAACTGTACAGGTTGCCTGCCCCGTACGATACTAGGTACTTGAACCTGCACAAGGTTCCCCGATCTATTGTCGAACGTTCTCTCATGTATTATACGCGGAACTCTATTGTCGTCGAGTGGTTTGGACCTGTCAAACCTACTCTCACCAACGGTCTCTCGCCAGTGTGTGAATGTCTCGTTATTCACATCGTTCCGTACTACCCCAGTAGTCTTTGGAACGGTTATCAACCATCCGTTATCCTCATGGAAACCTCTTTCACGCCCACTGCGGGTTCCAGCTTCCGTTTCAAATGCACTGGTTTCGTCAGGTGCACCCGTTTCATCAAGCAACCTTCGTTTGCTTTTCCGTTTACGTAACTTTGGACGCGCGCCTCCGTGCTCATTATGGGGCACTTCATCCGACTCGTCCTCGGTATCTTCCTGACCTTGTCTGTTTCTGTGACAAGAAAACGTTAGGACCCCACTTCTGGTACCAGTTTGTGACGTTCGTCGCTCAAGATCAACTAACCCTTCATCAGACGTGGTACCAATTTGTGTCGGTCTTACCCGAGACGCTGCTTCGTCGTCGGGCTGGGTTCGGCTCCAGCCAACTGACCTTCTGGAGTCGCCCGGGTCACTATCCTGTCTACTTCTGATGTAGACGAGCGGTTCCCTGTCTCCGCTCTCAGTGCCCATTTCTCCAAGAGGAGGTTCCGAGGGTATCGCTTGTTTGCGAACAGTGTCGCTGTCAAGCTCCATCTCACTTTCGGACTCTGCCACTGCCGCGGTCGCCGGGTGGGCAACGTCCTCGTCCTCAGGATGGCCGTCCTTTAGAACAGGGTTCGCTCTCTTGCCGGCAGGAGTCCTCAGCTTCCTGTGAGATCTCTTAGTCAAAGACTTCCTCTTTTTCTCCGCCTTAACCGAACCCTCACGTACCATTCTGCATCTCATGACTCTCGAGTTATCGTCAATAGGGGAAAACTCTGAACGTTCTCCTGTCCGAGAGGACAAGGTGTACATCTGACGAGTCGTCACGTCGTGACGTCTCAAACACGCGAACATCTTGCGATAATATATACACGGGTAATATTAACGCGGTATACTGGTCTCACGACACTCTCTTCTGATAGGACAGGTTCTAGGTCTAAAACCTCCCTAACCGCACGCAGAACTGTGTTCCGACCGGCGCACGAGGTGGGCCCTACCTCGCACTTCGGTCAGTTCTCGGAACTACGTGTTTCGATCACCAAGTTATTTGCTCTGAATAACGATTGGCTTGAATACAAGATTTTCCTGACTCTATCGTTTTCCTGGTCTTACCGCACTGTAATCAGTTGTCGGGCGGTCTTTTCCCGTACTGCGGTTTTTCGGTAACAGTGGTCTTTCCCAGTAACTATTTTTAGTTACCGGGCGATGGAGCCCCTCCAACGCTCCACCGGCGTGTCAGCCATCCAAGTGTCACAATCCAAATGTAACGCCGACCCCGTAAGGTTACCAGAATGTCCTGAATTTCGTTCCCAAGAATTTCCGAATTTTGGTTCCCTAACGAGGGTCACGCTTACTCCCACAGGTAACCGGACAAGCTCCGATCCTGCCTGTCGCCAAATTTACTCTTATTATCGTTTTTGTACTAAACTGGTTTTTTCAGGTATCCCGACGGTCACTTCACCGAGTGCCGAAGTCGCGTAAAACTCTCCCAGCCGAAGACGCCGAAGTCGCGTAAAACTCTCCCGGCCGAGTACGCCGAAAGCGCGTAGAACTTCCCCTGTGTCGAGTACGCCGAAATCGCGTAAAACTCTTCTCAGTGTATAAAACCAAACACTGTCGGATCTTGGAGTTCTTCGAACTCCAAGAGGGATTTCCTTGCCCGACGCCAAATTTACTCTTGGTTTCAAGGATTTCAGAATTCCAGAAAATGGCTACCTTAAGAAGGTCACCTCTACTCTCATGGGTTACCGGACAAGCTCCGATCGCGGAGTTCTTCAAAACCCAAGAGGGACTTTCCTGCCCGTCGCCAAATTCACCCTGGTTTTCGATCTCACACTGAATTGGTTTTCCTGTGTATCAACGGTATCCTTCCCCGAGTATTACTCAGCCGTAGATTTCCCACGATCGGGATCTAGACCGCTTCGCGATCAACTGAGGGATCCAACCCGCCGGATCGGCGCTGTCGGCCCGTCTCCCAACAGTGAACTTCTTTAGCTGTACTCGGGATCGCCTGATTATATTATTCGGACGCCCCTTTCGTCCGTAAATATATTTGTACTAACCGGAAACTCGAACTCTGACTCTGTCGTAACCAAAATCACTCGCCTACCACACTGAGTGCAGTATATTTGAATCGGTAACTGAATCGCTAACCAACAACGCTGTTTCACAGTATTGCTATGTATGAAGAGTCGAACCAACTCTTCACGTATAAAGCAGCACACCGTGAGGCAGGCTCTATGCATCCCAAATTAACGCGTCTGCTCGCTATGCGCTGGCTTTACACCTTCGATCGGGCTTCCCTATCACGGTCGTTGCCGGACCGTCGCCTATTGAAATTAAATAAAAATTAAATGATCGATGCTGGGTCTTCGCATGAAAAATTAAGAGAAACGATGCTGTTCCCTTCGCATGTAAACTGAAAGAAAACGATGCTATTCGCATAAAATAAATCTTCCCACTTACGCACTGTGGCCTTGACCGCCACATTACTATGGTGCTGAGATTCCAGTTCTTTTTTGATCATTTTACAGCTTTCTTTGAGGCAGACTAAAACTTGCTGCCTGATATTACTGTTATCTGATTCGAATAGCCACCCCAGCCATTACCAGCGGCACATTCAGTGTGCATAATGGAAGTACATGTAGTAGAGTAGAGTTGAGCAGTCCCTTTAGCTAGGGACTTAGGCAGCCATGGGTATACTGAGGGGCGTCTACACCATAGAAACCTTGGAGCAAATGCTCCATCCAAGAAATGGGGGGGGGGAGATTTGTCAGTGTGTGTGCCACCATTTTAGGGGGGAGGGAGAAGGGGGAGGGGAAGAAGAGGGGAAAGGGGAAGTTGCTGCAATGACTTGGGGGGGGGTAGACGCCCCTGGGTATACTCATTATAGCTGAGTTGGCTAGGGGTGCAGATGGAGCAGAAATCTTGAACCAAATTTCTGCCCTGGCTGGGATTTGAACCTCTGACCTGTTGACTGACAGTCATGCACACTAACTACTACACTATCAAGCACCCCACATAACTAATGTAGGCTATGTCCCTCTAAATTTTCTGGAATTTTTTCATAATTGGTATTCCCTTCATTTCATTTAGCCCTAGTTTCCACTGTCATGTACTCCCCAACTTCAAGTCTTGAATGTGATCTTGTTTTATGTGATATTGTAACACTTATGAACACACCGGTATCGGTTTAGTTTTAACTGCACAAATGCGCTTGCAGTCTTGTTTATCATTAACTGGGAGTTAAAATCGTGTGTGCAATGTAATGTAAAATGTAATGTAAAAATGGAGTTTAATGTAATATTGATGTAAAAATGCAGTGTAATGTAAAATGTTATGTAAAATGTGATGTAAAAATGCAGTTTATTGTAAAATGTCATAAAGTCTTGTTCATTTCCTCATTGTGTTAGGCAGGAGATGCCACATTTTGACCCGTGAATTCTGACTCAGAGGCAGGCAGGCAGCCCCTGCATTTTGAGTTTGCAGGTGAAGAGATAATGGGATATTGAGTGGAAGTGATTACTGTGGATAAAAGCGGAAACTATTAGAATGTGCCGCTTGTGCTGCATGCATCCATTACTCCCCATTGGGACGCTGAGTCTCAGACACAGGTTGGCATAAGTGCAATGCGCTGTGCCTACAGTCTGGCGATTGGCTTCAGCTGCATGGGAACAAATGCAATAATACAGCAAATCCAAAGTTCGGTTATCCCTCAGACCAGTGCTTTTTCCGAGAAAAAAGCTTCCTGAACTGAACAATTATGGAAGGGCTAAATCGAGGGCGAAGCCCAAGAAAAAAACGGGGGTGGGGTTTGTGGAGGGGTCTCGGTGAGACCCTCCCCAAGAAAATATTTGGCGTCACATTAAATTAAAATAACGTAATTATTCTTTTATTAAAATAACGTAATTATTTTTTAATAGCTGAAAAGAGGTGCCGGAATGCCGTTTCAGAGCGTTCCAGCAGAAAAAAGCACTGCCTCAGACTAAGACCCAGTATAGAAGTCCACATTTAAAAGACTCATCAAGCAAATTCTGAGCATGACCAACTAATCTATCAAAATGAAATTAATATAGGCAAAAGCATTGGTTCTTGTTTTTGTCAGTATCCACTGCTCTTCTGCATGGGGTCCATAGTGCAGTACTTAGGTAGCGGGATCACCTCCCGTAACCTTCTCAAGGTTCACTCAGTCTATCATTCGCGAGATGGCGCGTTTGTGAAAATGATATGTAGGACGTGATGGGCGCCTTGCAAGGCTGCCGTATACAGTAAAAATTCGACTCCTGTAATAACTTGTGATCATCCGTTCATACTGATTTGTAATCATACTGTATAATTGTCAGTTTGAAGATATTAAACGAAGATTATTATTATTATTATTATTATTATTATTATTATTATTATTATTATTATTATTATTATTATTATTATTATTATTATTATTATGCATAATCTGAAAATGCTCAAACCATTTAGGCCTATTAGAAATGGAGAGTCTTTTATAGACTTCATTGCCCTTTACCTGGATTGGAGTACCTTCCGGCAAAAACTACTGTAGCGCCATATAGAATTCACATGGCATTAATAACTGCTGGTTGTTTTTAAGTACAGTAGACTAAAAATCGTTTGATGATCATAGCCTGACAGAGAGGACTGTTCTAGATATTGACGTGATTGATTACGGCTTGTCTTCGTTGCTTTGTGCATTAGACACCAGCGCAATTATAGAAGTTATAAATTATATAATAGGCCTACAGTCACAGATGGCGGAACATAACGGCAGAAATTCCAAAAAAGAACGTAGGCCTAGGCCTAGATTATTTATCACTGATTGCTTAGTCAATGAAAAGTCGATTTCCTAGCGAGCCACTAGAATTTCAACGCAGATTGTGCATTTGAATTGGCCTGCTTTCGAACACGTCAGTTAACGCTTGTCAAAACACTGTCGTCGTTAATGCGTTAAAGCTGTTTGACATGTGCGTGACTTTCGATGGATTTCAACGAGACATTTCTACCACCACTTATTTTCACATTATATGCGTCATTCGGTGAAGCCTCACCATTAACATTACCTCGAGACAAGACGAGTTAGTGAACACTCTAATCCAACCAAGGCCGTAGCTAGGGGAGTGTTTTTGGTGTTTAAACACCCCCCGAAATTAAATAATGTAAAAATGAAATAATGCATTTACTAACTACAAACCCCTTGGTCGGTTGATTCGGTTGCATGTCGGCTTGCTCAAGGACGAGAAAACACCCCCCCCCCCAAACAGAAAAAACCCCTCGAAACAAAATCCTGGCTACGGCCCTGAATCCAACCATTGAATGCGCCATACACGTTTCTTCTGTGAAAACTTCAGGTTTTATTAAACGGTTGTGCGACACATTATATGGTCCACTTTCCTATTAGCTGGCTCAAGTCAACGAAGCTTACCAAGCAGTCCATCCGTCCGTCCAGTGGCGGCGATCTTGTTTGACAGGTGGGACGGGGGGGGGGGGACACGAGACACTTTTTAACTGATCTGGCCAAAAAGAGGTGAACATTTTTTTTCGCGCGAAAGTTGTGTATTTTTGGTGTTGCTTCAAAATTTGGGGGACAATTGTATAGCGTGTCCCCCACCGTTAACGGTGGGGTCTTGTCCCCCTCGATCCCCCGGGATCGCCGCCCCTGCGTCCATCCGTCCATCCGTCAGAATGTCCGTTCAGTTCGTCCTTCCGTCCGTCCTTCCGTCCATCCATCCGTACGTCCATCCGTCCGTCCGTCAGAATGTCCGTCAGTTCGTCCTTCAGGCTGTCCTTCCGTCCGTCCTTCCGTCCATCCATCCGTCCGTCCATCCGTCCGTCCATCCGTCCGTCCGTCAGAATGTCCGTCAGTTCGTCCTTCAGGCTGTCCTTCCGTCCGTCCTTCCGTCCATCCATCCGTCCGTCCATCCGTCCGTCCGTCAGAATGTCCGTCAGTTCGTCCTTCCGTCCATCCTTCCGTCCGTCCGTCAGAATGTCCGTCAGTTCGTCCTTCAGGCTGTCCTTCCGTCCGTCCTTCCGTCCATCCATCCGTCCGTCCATCCGCCCGTCCGTCAGAATGTCCGTCAGTTCGTCCTTCAGGCTGTCCTTCCGTCCGTCCTTCCGTCCATCCATCCGTCCGTCCATCCGTCCGTCCATCCGTCCGTCCGTCAGAATGTCCGTCAGTTCGTCCTTCCGTCCGTCCTTCCGTCCATCCATCCGTCCATCCGTCCGTCCATCCGTCCGTCCGTCAGAATGTCCGTCAGTTCGTCCTTCCGTCCATCCTTCCGTCCGTCCGTCAGAATGTCCGTCAGTTCGTCCTTCAGGCTGTCCTTCCGTCCGTCCATCCGTCCATCCATCCGTCCGTCCTTCCGTCCATCCATCCGTCCGTCCATCCGTCCGTCCATCCGTCCGTCCATCCGTCCGTCCATCCGTCCATCCTTCCGTCCATCCACGAGACACTTTTTAACTGATCTGGCCAAAAAGAGGTGAACATTTTTTTCCGCGCGAAAGTTGTGTATTTTTGGTGTTGCTTCAAAATTTGGGGGACAATTGTATAGCGTGTCCCCCACCGTTAACGGTGGGGTCTTGTCCCCCTCGATCCCCCGGGATCGCCGCCCCTGCGTCCATCCGTCCATCCGTCAGAATGTCCGTTCAGTTCGTCCTTCCGTCCGTCCTTCCGTCCATCCATCCGTCCGTCCATCCGTCCGTCCGTCAGAATGTCCGTCAGTTCGTCCTTCAGGCTGTCCTTCCGTCCGTCCTTCCGTCCATCCATCCGTCCGTCCATCCGTCCGTCCATCCGTCCGTCCGTCAGAATGTCCGTCAGTTCGTCCTTCAGGCTGTCCTTCCGTCCGTCCTTCCGTCCATCCATCCGTCCGTCCATCCGTCCGTCCGTCAGAATGTCCGTCAGTTCGTCCTTCCGTCCATCCTTCCGTCCGTCCGTCAGAATGTCCGTCAGTTCGTCCTTCAGGCTGTCCTTCCGTCCGTCCTTCCGTCCATCCATCCGTCCGTCCATCCGTCCGTCCGTCAGAATGTCCGTCAGTTCGTCCTTCAGGCTGTCCTTCCGTCCGTCCTTCCGTCCATCCATCCGTCCGTCCATCCGTCCGTCCATCCGTCCGTCCGTCAGAATGTCCGTCAGTTCGTCCTTCCGTCCATCCTTCCGTCCGTCCGTCAGAATGTCCGTCAGTTCGTCCTTCAGGCTGTCCTTCCGTCCGT
>OY744614.1:30701570-30799070 GCA_963556255.1 Allolobophora icterica
CCGTCCATCCTTCCGTCCGTCCATCCGTCCGTCCTTCCGTCCATCCTTCCGTCCGTCCATCCGTCCATCCTTCCGTCCATCCTTCCGTCCGTCCATCCGTCCGTCCTTCCGTCCATCCTTCCGTCCATCCATCCGTCTGTCGCAATCGGAGGTTTCCAGTCGCGTGTTTGCCGTGTGTTGATGTCGACCCTCGATTGCTTGTTCTTTTACTTGCACTTTTATTTAACGTGCCTAACTTTTCTATAGAAGATTCACGACGAACTTTGTTTAATTAATAAATGAATTTAATTAAAGAAACAAATATATATATATACACTAACTCTACGGGAACTTCCACGTAGTATTAAAGCGTTAAGATATTAAATCGGACTATCTCAAATGTTGCTTCGTACAGCCTAACTACAGATCGTTCTTTCGCGTCAGTCTCTGAATCTGACGGACTATACTCTGCCGCCCCGCTGGTCGTTCCTCCCGATGTTTCTCGCTCGACCGATGTTCACACGTCGCGTTCGTCAGCAGTACAAGTCCCGTGTTCTCCGTTCCCTTCTGTTAAGTAGGAACTCCAGCGTGCATCAGTCAGCCCCCCTCCCCACGTCAAGCTATCGTCAATTAGTGTCAGATTGCTCCTCGATACGCGGGTCGTCGCTCGCCTGCAGCGCGGGCGGTGTCTGGTTACACCATAGCCGCGAGGTGTCCTATTACACCTTGGCTGTGTGGTGTCCGATTACACCTGGGCCTCGCGGCCTTCATTGTTGCCCAAGTGGAGGCTGGCTTTCGTCCGTCATCATCCTATCTCGACCAGCAACGACGCTTACATCATAATGATGATGCCATCTCGTCGTTGTTGTCGATCTCCTCACGCGACACCTCCCTTCCCGGGGGAGGACAAAGCCAGTCATTGGTTCGCCTCCCGGCTGAGAATGATGTCGTTCCCTCCCTCGATTTCCTCCAGACCATGTCCTCGTCGTTCCCATGAAAAATACAAAATATCAGCAGAGTTAGAAATATAT
The DNA here is from genome assembly GCA_963556255.1 of Allolobophora icterica. NCBI lineage: Eukaryota > Metazoa > Annelida > Clitellata > Crassiclitellata > Lumbricidae > Allolobophora > Allolobophora icterica. The sequence goes on from OY744614.1 coordinate 30,702,581, forward strand.
TTACAGTTGTCGCGGTGCCTTACATGGTAGTCCGCCTTCTTCCTCAATCATAGTCTGGACAAAAGATCAGCGGGAATATTCAGCGCCCCAGGACGATATTTAAAAGCGATATCAAAGTCCTGGAGTGCCAGAGCCCACCTCGCAAGTTTAGCACTTGTGGGCGTAGAAGCAGTTAGGAAAGTCAAGGGATTGTGATCAGAATAGAGGGTGGTCCTTGACATAAAAATCCAATTCCTAAACTTCTTCAACGCAAAGATTACAGCATACGCTTCGCGTTCCACAGTGGACCAACGCGCTTGCGTAGCATCTAATTTAGAACTGGCGAAACATATTGGCCGCTCTGTTCCATCGTCTTGAATTTGGAATAAGCAGCAACCGACTGCTTTGTCTGAAGCGTCAGTCGATAAACCAAACTCTCTGCCGTAGTCAATTGTCTGCAAACAAACAGCGTTATTCAAATCGTGCGTAAGTTTATCTAGCGCATTTTGATGTTCAATTCGCCAGGGTATCTTAGCAGGCACCGATTTCTGGGTCAAGTCAGTGAGAATTCTGGCTGTCTCAGCCAGGTTAGGGATGAAGTTCCTAAAATAACTGAAGAAGCCAATTAATCTCCGTATGTCCTTTTTGGACTCGGGTTGAGGGATTTTCCCTAGCCCTGCGATTTTCATAGGATCCGGTTCAATGCTCCCTGATCCGATCAGGTGACCTACAAACGTTGTTTGTCGCCTAGCAAACGAACTCTTCTTAATGTTAAGGGTCAGGCCCGACTGTTGAATAGTCATTAAGTATTTCTCTAGGTGTTTCATGTGATCCGGCCACGTCATCGAGTGTACTGCCATGTCACTATGTGAGGGAGTGATGATACCTAGGGCCAAAAGTTCGCGGGTCTGCTTCTCCATCTCCGGTTTGAGCAGTTCCGGCACCTTATAGGCTCGCAAACTCTTCGGCCTGAACTCCGCGCTAACAGTGATTGTGTGTTCTAGGACGGGACAGAAACCTGGTTTGTCCGAGAACACATCTGGAAACCTGTCTAACAGACTAAACAGCTGTTTCCGCTCGGGTACCGTTAAGTGTGCAACGGCAATAGGGTCTACTTGTGCACTGGGCCTTGTCTGCCTCGTGACGAAGCTACCCCCCGCTTCCCCGTGACCGAAGTCTTCGTCCTTCTCGAACAGAATGGAGCAATTGTTAATCAATGCTTGCTGTATTCTTTCGTTATATTTGCGAATCCGATTTGCGTGTAGTAAGCGGCTTTTGCTCCTTATTTCCACGATGTATGTGTAGGGCGATTTCACCTGAGCGATGATGGCCGGGCCTTGCCATTGGCCCTCCTTCTTTGCTCCTCGCGCTTCCGGTGATTGGATGATGACTTTGTCTATTCTCTCTTTAGGCAAGCACAGTTGTTTTACAGAATGCCCAGCTATTTTGTCTTTATGAAAGGGCAAATTGTCTTCAGTGGAGAAGCTCTTCGCCCCAATTTTCCCGTGGGCCAAGAATGGTGCTAGTGTCGAACATTGTGCTTGTTCAGCAGCCATCTTGTTTCTGCCTACTATTGTGTCTTCCTTGGGTGGGGGTGGTATCTCAGGATTGAAGAATAGCTCTTCATTATCCGTTTCTTCGGGGCTGATTTCTCCTGCACTCCCACTGTCTGCTTGAGCGACCGTGAAGTAATCCTCGCCTATCAGCGTCCTAAGTCCCTCTACCTCCTCCCCTCTCTCCTCTTCCTCACTCGTCTCAGTCCTTGCGACCGCCTGCGCTTCTGAAATTTGATCTATTTCAGGAGCGCTGGCCGCGTGACACGAGTACAACGCTGTCTCGCGCAGCAAGTCGGCTGTAGTGGGCGTGATAATTAACGGTTCATTAAGGTCTTTAATGAGTGCCGCCCATATCCGAACATCCGGGGCGTAATTTACCTCCCCCTCCCTGTCCTCGCCGGCCTGAGACCCCTTTAGTCTCAGCCGCACCACGTCCACAATCATTGATTGACCGTTCAGCCCCTTCACCTCTATCTGCTTGACCACAGGTAGGTTGAGCGGCCTGATTAGTTCTGCTCGCGCACAATTATATTCGGCCCCGCTATCTATTAGAGACGATGTCACAGGGAGCCCCGTAATATACACTTTCATGTACTCTCTTACATAAGTCTCCTCCACGTCAATGCAATCCGGGTTTGTCGGCAATGCATGCTGTTCTATCTCTTGTATCAATGGCGGCCCGTCTTGTCGCGTCTCGCTTTGTCTGTCTGCCTGTCTGTCTTGAGCTCTGGTCACGGTTGGCTGGACCGCACACGCGCTCACCTGCTTGCTTTTAGTTTGTTTGTTCTTCGAACACAGTTTAGCTCTGTGGTCTGGAGAAAAGCATAGGAAACAAAGGCCACGCTTTCTAATCTCGTCGGGGGTTGGACGTCCGTCTGTCCTGTTATTTGTCTGTGTCCCTCCCGGTCGGTCAGTCCACGTGTCCGTCTGTTTAGCTGTCGTCTGAGGAGGTGCTGGCGCTTTCGCGTAGCGTGCCTCCGTCTTACCCGTGCCTAGACTATGCTTCGTATAGTCATTTTCCCAAGGGTGTGTAGCGACATAAGTGTCAGCCGCTTCGGCTAACTCTTTGTGCCCTAACCACTTCTGCTGCTCTTGACTGAGGATGAAATTCAAACATCCTCTGGGCAACATTTCTTTCATCTTATCTGCAATCAAGAGGCTTGTAACCTCATCAAATGTCATTGCCTTGCGATCTTGCAGATAGTAAGAAAGTAAATTATGCAGTCTCGAAGCTAATGTTGTGTATGATTCATCTACCGCCTTTTTTGCGTTCATGAATCGCTCTCGTAAAGAGACTGCGCTCACTTTGAACTCTTTCAACAAGAAGGTTTTTAGCTTCCCGTAATTATCAAGCTCCTCTTGTGTGAGTCTGGCCGTCAATGCTCTGGCCTGATTATCTAGACAGGTCAAGAGTAATCTGCTTCGAAGGTCGTCCGGGACAGCGCAAGAGTCGAATAACCTTTCGCAGTGCACAAAGAAACCCGGGATTTGCGCATGGTCGCTGGGGAATCTCGGTAAGAGTCCTCGCAAGCTTTCACTATACGTTTTCATTCGTCCTACGACCGAATGCCTCAAGTTATAGTCCCTTTCGTCTCTGAGTCTCCTCTCTGCGTCCCTTTCCTCTCGGCCTTCCTTCTCTCTCTTCTCTGCCTCCTCCTTTTCTTCTCTCCTCCGCTTCTCCTCCTGAAGCCTGAGCTTCTCAGCCCGCTTCTCCTCCTGAAGCCTGAGCTTCTCAGCCTCCTCCTTCTCTTCTTTCCTCTGTTTCTCAGCCCGCTTCTCCTCCTGAAGCCTGAGCTTCTCAGTTTCCTCTTTCTCTTCTCTTCGCTGTCTTTCTTCTTTCTCTTCTCTTCTTCTCTCTTTCTCTTCCTCTCTTCTCTCTCTTCTCTCCGCTTCCTCTCTCGCTTCTTTTCTCAGTCTTTCTTCTTTCTCTTCTCTTCTCCTCTCTTTCTCTTCCTCTCTTCTCTCTCTTCTCTCCGCTTCCTCTCTCAGCCTTGCGGCTTCCTCTCTCTCGTATTTTAAGCGTTTTAATTCGTATACCTGCGTTTGCGCTGCCGAGTCGATACTGCTTTCTATGCTACCCGTGCTTACTTCCTCACTTACTTCTGGCGGGGTTTCCCGTCCAGACACAATTATTTCAGCACTCGCCTCTTGGAGTTGGCCCGTACTCATGGAACCCAATTCCTCCTCTCCTAGTCCCATCTTTATCAGATATGCGACTAGTCTGTGACGGGGCATGTTCTGCACCCTCACTCTTTTCCCTACCGACAACTTATCCATCTCCCAACAGTCCGCTCACTAATAGAAAAAGATAAGTAAGTTAGAGGAGAGTCACCGTTGGTCAGAAATCAAAGAAAACAACGTCCTAAAATTCTACCACAAATACAACAAGAACAGAACTGAGCAAAAGGAGCTACGCAAAAGCCTCGGCTATTCGCACACCAATCCTCATCCAGACCTCAACCGCAACCTCACAGATTACCACGACTGCCAGTAAGGACTTACCCTCTGATACGTCGAGCGTGTTCCGTCTTTTGGTATCTTGGCTGATCCGCTGTCCTCCGTTGCCACTCCCGTCCGTCGTTGCTAGCGATGGTCGGTCGTCCGTTGGCGCTCTTGTTCCTCGTCCTTGCCTGTTGCTGTCGGTTCCTTCGAGTCCTTCGTCTCCGGAGTCCGGCACTCGATTTCTCCAGTTGCGAAGGGTTGTATTCGCCGCTGGTCCCGATCTGTTGAGATTCCTCTTTTCCGTTTCCGGTTCCGCTCTTCGTCGTGACGTCTTCAGTTGAAAATCCTGTCGACTGCGCCAATATCGCAATCGGAGGTCGCCGTGTCGCGTGTTTGCCGTGTGTTGATGTCGACCCTCGATTGCTTGTTCTTTTACTTGCACTTTTATTTAACGTGCCTAACTTTTCTATAGAAGATTCACGACGAACTTTGTTTAATTAATAAATGAATTTAATTAAAGAAACAAATATATATATATATATACACTAACTCTACGGGAACTTCCACGTAGTATTAAAGCGTTAAGATATTAAATCGGACTATCTCAAATGTTGCTTCGTACAGCCTAACTACAGATCGTTCTTTCGCGTCAGTCTCTGAATCTGACGGACTATACTCTGCCGCCCCGCTGGTCGTTCCTCCCGATGTTTCTCGCTCGACCGATGTTCACACGTCGCGTTCGTCAGCAGTACAAGTCCCGTGTTCTCCGTTCCCTTCTGTTAAGTAGGAACTCCAGCGTGCATCAGTCAGCCCCCCTCCCCACGTCAAGCTATCGTCAATTAGTGTCAGATTGCTCCTCGATACGCGGGTCGTCGCTCGCCTGCAGCGCGGGCGGTGTCTGGTTACACCATAGCCGCGAGGTGTCCTATTACACCTTGGCTGTGTGGTGTCCGATTACACCTGGGCCTCGCGGCCTTCATTGTTGCCCAAGTGGAGGCTGGCTTTCGTCCGTCATCATCCTATCTCGACCAGCAACGACGCTTACATCATAATGATGATGCCATCTCGTCGTTGTTGTCGATCTCCTCACGCGACACCGTCCGTCCTTCCGTCCGTCCATCCGTCCGTCCATCCGTCCGTCCATCCTTCCGTCCATCCATCCGTCCGTCCTTCCGTCCATCCTTCCGTCCATCCTTCCGTCCGTCCATCCGTCCGTCCTTCTGTCCATCCTTCCGTCCATCCATCCGTCCGTCCATTCGTCCGTCCGTCAGAATGTCCGTCAGTTCGTCCTTCCGTCCATCCTTCCGTCCATCCATCCGTCCGTCCTTCCGTCCGTCCATCCGTCCGTCCATCCGTCCGTCCGTCCGTCAGAATGATCGTCAGTTCGTCCTTCCGTCCATCCTTCCGTCCGTCCGTCCTTCCGTCCGTCCATCCGTCCGTCCATCCGTCCGTCCGTCAGAATGATCGTCAGTTCGTCCTTCCGTCCATCCTTTCGTCCATCCATCCGTCCGTCCTTCCGTTCGTCCATCCGTCCGTCCATCCGTCCGTCCGTCAGAATGATCGTCAGTCTCTCCGTTTGTCTGTCAGTCCGCCTTTCAGTCTGTCCCTCCGTCCGTCCATCCGTCTGTCCAGTCATCCTTCAGTCTATCTGTCCGTCCACCCATCCGTCCGTCAGTCCGTCCGTCCGTACGTTCATTCGTCAGTCCGTCCGTCCTTCTGTCCATTCGTCCGTCCCTCCATTCGTCCGTCCGTCTGTCCGTTCGTGCGTGCGTTGGTGCGTCTGATGGAGCACGTGTCCAACTTCTTTAACTGGTGCCGCTTGGTTTAACGGGAGTCAATCAACTTGCGCTTTACACGACGCCGCGCCGAGTCCAAAGCGGGCATGGGATCCATCAATAGCCACGGACATTGTGCAACGTCCGTTCCTTACTCGGCTCGAAATGGAAGTGCTCGCTTCACGGAACAGTATAATTATGTACGCCACGTCCGGAGGAAGGCAGGCCGAAGAACGGTTCATGACCCTCGTCTTGATCTCTTGACCTCGTCCGGAGTGCGGCCGACTCCTCCCGTGCGCGATGGTCGAATTGTTCTGCACGGTCCATGTTTCCTATCCCCTGCACTACGCGCGGACGTGCGTGTAGAGATCGGTGAATTGGACTCTGCTGTGGTATCTTACGTTGGGTTCGAGATTTTAATTTCGTTCCGTATGAGTCTGACCCCAGCGTTCCCAAATCTCGTCCGCGGCAAAACCAAACCAGTCTTTTTTAAAGTGATCTGAACAATCAAATAATAGGTTTGTTTTCTATGTACTTATTGGATGAGCTTTGTAGTCTATGGGTTATCTTGCTCGACTCCCAACCTGTTGGGGGAACGAGGTGGGGTCGTAGATTCAATTCAATACCCGCTGAGCCAAGAAGAACATTTCGAGATGTCTGATCCTTGTGTTCTATATAGTGAATTCTCTATATAATGAGTTCACTGACTAATACTTCACAGCCTTGGCTGTTCCTAGGGGTGAGTTTAAGAGACTAATCTTTATTACATTAGTGTAGAGTAGTGGTTCCCAACCTCTTTAAAAGCAAGGCGCTGTTACTAAAAGTCATTCAGTCAACGCCACGGCACCTAGGCCTATAGCCTTTAATTTCATTTATTTTTTCTTCCAGTTCTTTATTTTAATGACGAGCAACTTTCTTGTGTCGCAAGACTCGCAACTATTTCTACACTACTTAAAATTAAAAAAATAGTTATAGGCCCATGTCTGCATAAACTGATAATCAGTAGGCCCTTGTTCTTCACATTTTCGACCCATTCAGCCAACCAGCCGTGGCACTCTTAGGGTAGATTCACGCCGTGTCACCCAGTTTGGGAAGCACTGGTGTAGAAAAATTATCCGAACAAAAGATGTAGACAGAGTGATACTTTCTACACTGGTTTTACAGGGTATGTTACCAGCACTGGCGTAAACTTGTCCAAAATATGGGGGGGGGGGGATTTGGTTATTTATTCTACACTTGTTGCATTGGGTGTACAGTCCATCTCAATTATCGGGAAGGGGGGCGTGCCCCGGCTGCCCTACCCCCCACCCCCCCGAGTCTACGCCTATGGTTTTCCAGCAAGTAAAAGTTGTTCATTTGTTGGATTTCTCTTGTAATGTGTTTTGTAAGAACGGTGTTTTTGAATTTTGAAGTTCTTTTGTTCAGATGCAGATTGAATAAGAAGAAGAGCAGTCCCTTAAACTAACCCTGAGGCAGCCATGGGTATGAAGTGTTAGCGACTTCATTTTCTTAGGCTCGGCATATGTAGGCGAGTGCCCAGTCCTCTCCCTCTCGGATCCAGGTTTATAACCTGCATATAGACGTGGCCATACCTGGGAAGCTGTACTGGCTGACCTAATTGAATTATGTGAGATGGAGAGAATCCTTAAGAAATCCATTTAGGCCTACTCCGCAGGGTTTTTATGCAACCGTATCCATTTCATGCGTTATAATTAGTGCGGTTGGTTTTTGTTTGGATGATCGGCGATCTTATAACCCTGAAGGCAGTTTCATTTATCGGCAGCCCATCGGTTGATGGATGTGCTAAAGACTTTGTAGGAACAACGCTGTATTGAATTATACAGAGGAATTTGTGTAGCGCCTGTGTAAACCTCTCTTCAGTGGCACTGCGAGATGTTTTATCACACTGCAGGACTTCAGAAGAGATGACGAATATAATAGGGTTTAATGGGTCTTGGTGGATCTTTATACTTGTCGTGTATTAGACTGACCCTTATGATTAAACAGATTGGAGCCCAAAGATAGTCACAGGTAGGAAGACAGTGATAGTCACAGGTAGGAAGACAGTGATAGACAGGGGCGTCTATCCCCCCTAAGTCATTGGAGCAACTTCCCATTTCCCCCCTCTTCTTTCCCCTCCCTCCCCCCTAAAATGGTGGCACGACAGATCTTCCCCTATTTCTTGGATGGAGCATTTGCTCCAAGGTTTCTATGGTGTAGACGCCCTTGGTGATAGACACAGACAGACAGACAGACAGACAGACAGACAGACAGACAGACAGACAGACAGACAGACAGACAGACAGACATACAGACAGACAGACAGACAGAGTGAGAGACGTTAAAATGTTTACAATGACGCGTGTCTGCATATACGTGCTTGTCGTTTAAATGATTTAGTCAATGAAAAAGCAAATAATAATCTATTATTTGGGGTTTGTATTACGTGATGCCCAATGTGAGTAGGCTGTTCCCTTGGCTGTGGGCTATTCGGGGTAATTGCAGGAAGTGGACATGACCTTTTTCCTTCGTTAAATTGGATCAAAAATATTGATCGCGTTTCCTAGGACGCCACAGCAGATTATATTTGCCAATTACAGGCTTGATTGTCCGCTGTCATTTTCCGCTATTAGGTAAGAAAATTGGCAGATCAGATTTTCTTCATTAGACCGCTCCAGCTAACCATGTAATATGAATCCTTAAGCAACCGCCGAGCTAACTCACTTGAAGCTCAAAAGGGTATTTTGCTAAGAACAGACTCTGCTGTCCTTTATACACGTATAGGAACTATACAGGAACAACACACGTGTAGACGTAATGTAGCCTGCAACCAGACACATGTGTGTGTGGGCTAAGACAGATCATGTACACGCAGTCAGGGTATACGAGCTTTGGTGGTTTTTGCAACGATAGGGAGGAATAAATGATCTCCATGTTTTTCGAACGGTCATTTGTCAAGTCCAGTGCGCCTCTCGTGTCCAGTCCAGGTCTGATTATATCTTCATTTAAATTGCCTATTCAGCAGTCTTTGTCTTAGTTTGTTTCGCTTTGCATTGCTTGAGATTCAATGAGCTAACTTTCTTTCCAAAAGGTCAAACCATCGGAATCGCCGACGCTATATCGCGTTTTGATATCTAGGGTCTGTCTCGTGTCTGTATTTATAATTTTCTATATGTCTTGAAATTCCAGCTATTTTCTGCAACAACTTATTTATGCTATGAGGATCATTTTCTCATATTTCTTTTGCAGTTTTTTAAATGTTTTTAACATGCTTTTAACAAATACATACACGTGTACTGTTTCTGAGGGCTTTCTCTTTCACTAAAAGCAATCATATTACAGCAAAACTTGGTAATAACGCATGCACCATTAATTGAAATCAGTCCTTGATTTTACTTCAAGGCTCTGTGCTTTTATGGGATCAGGGTAATCTTTTTGACAATTCTTTGACCTTTTACCTCTGCAGTGTCTGCACCCAGGGTTGCATATGTCACAGTGTTGTGCAAAATTGATAATTTGTTGTCCAATCATAGAAGAAGAAGAGCAGTCTCCTAAGCTAGCCCTAAGACAGCCATGGGTATGAAGTGTTTATAGTTACTTCATTTTCTTAGCCTCAGCTTATATATGGTGGCCAGTCCTCTCCCTCGCTGTCTCATCTTCCCACCGACAGTTTCAGAACCTGCCAGTGTACTCATTATAGCTGAGTTGGGTAGGGGGTGCAGGTGGAACAGAAATCTCGAACCAAATTTCTGCCCTGGTGGGAATTTGAACCCCCAATGAGTGACAGTCCAGTGTGCTAACCACTACACTATCATAAGCAGTAGTAGTAGTTTCAATGGATCTTCAAAGGAGCCATAGTGGCTTCTTGTTTTATACTATCATAACTCTGTGTGAGAACAAAGATCATTAGCATCGCCCTCCTCCTTTACCCAGGCTTGGGACTGGCACTGCCAGAGTATGAACAGTGGCGGAGTTACGCTATCATAACTCTGACTTTATTGTGTTTATTTAGGTAGTAATGTTAAGCGACAGCTGTAGCCATCGTTGGTGGAATGCTTATCATCAATACAAAATGCCTGGAGCCATAGTGGCTTCTTGTTAGGGCTGTGAATGAAGTGTGTGTTCTGGAGCCATAGTGGCTTCTTGTTAGGGCTTTGAATGAAGCATATGTTTCTGTGAGAATGAATGATGGATAAAACGGTATTTTTCAAGGCTCTGTGCTCTATCATCGGACAATCTGTGTCAGTGAACAAGCTGGCCACACTATTTCTGGAGCATGTGTTGCTGAGCAGGCGTATACGCCGTGCCGAGTCTTGGATAATTTATCGCTTGACCATGGGACGACTTCAAACCAGCCCAACTCTCCGGCAGCTCTTTCGTTTGCCACTCACTGGACCCCTGTGGAGGTCATTTTTTCTGCACCTATCAGGTTTGATCGTGGTTATGGTTCACGGTTTGGGCATGTGGGTCACTTTCAAATCCCGATCTTCAAAGGTACCATTGTCGTGCGAGTAGTCCAGTAGGGGAACTGAAACTGTGGATCTGTGTGTGCACTACAGAACATCTAGCAGAATTTATTTGTTTCCTGATGACCCCGGATTCCATTCGTCCAATATTATGACCTCTGCCACACTGAGGTCATGACCCCTGGGAATCCGCAGTTCCTGTGGATTGTATTGTGTTGTAACCTGTTATTTGTTGCAATATAATATGTACAATATGCTGGAATATGCAGCGTTTTGTGAGGTATATAGTAGGCTCTATTGTCTGGATGCATACAAACATTTATGCCTGGATACCTGCTTGCATGTATACAAACACATTTTGATAGAATAAATACATATGTATCGCACCTCATAGAGCCTGATCAAGGTACACTGATCCATGGGCGTAATTTTTCTGGGAGGGGCAAAAATTTCTAGGGGGCAAAATTTTATAGGGGGGTAAATTTTTGTAGGGGAAGCGAAATTACGATTTATTGCATAAAATAGCTGATTTACCTGAATAATTAAGATCTGCCTAACTGTGCTGTAAATTCACAACAGTTCTTCTGACCTGTTGTGCTGTTTATCGTGTGTTATTCGTTTGTTACATGAAGTGATGAGAAAAGTAAAAGTGATGAGAAGGATCGGAGAAGAAAGATCCTTCGTACACACATGAAGAGAAAGACAAAGGAAGTGGATAGGACACACGCTGATTAGGCTGTACTGAGAGAGGCACTCTGGAAATATTTAAATGCAATACAATACACTGAGAGGGAACTCCCTAATAAGAACTGTCATAGAGAGAAGAATGGAGGGGTAGAGGACAAGAGGAAGGCCAAAACAGATGTTGGACTGGGTGATGGAGGATGGATACAGCAGACTCAAGGAGGAGGCCCAGCATCTGGTGGAGTGGCGGTTAGAGCCTGCCTGAGACAGAGAACTAGTTGGCAGTTCTTGTCTATCAACTACACGTTTGGCTGTGAATTAAGTCGTTTGCAAGTCCATTAAGTTACTCCGATTTAATTAGAATGACTATATGTTCAGAATGAATTATGATCTGCCCTTGTACAATGTACATCGTGCCTTCTCAGAACGTCTCAGAGGCGCTTTTTAAGAGATTTGCTTAATAAAAGTGAATTAGAACAAATGTAAGTGCTTCTAATGAGTTGATCTAGAGAGGCGATATATATATACATATATATATATGTATATATATATATTTATTACAATTATGAATACCATAAGGTAGTTGTTGATCAATCGACATAATCCAAAAGGATTTGAAACGGATCTTTTTGGCAATATACCTGATAAACTGATGAGTGGAAAGGATTGTGGTGGAATAAGGCAGAGCAAATGTTGCTTCAAATAAGGGTTGCTTTGGGTGAGGTTTGCTTTCTATGAACATTACTCGTAGTCAGTCTTCCTTGAGGTGAATGTTGCGTTATGCAAATGCTGCTTCTGGTGAGTCTTGCTTTGAGGAAGTGCTGCTTATTGCGAATGTTGCCTTGAGTGAGTGGTGCTTCTGGTGCATCTTCAAGTGAATATTGCTTTGAACCAATGTTGTCCCTGCTTTGTTGTTTTCACTGAGTGTTGCTTCATGTTTGTTCCCTCTGTTTAATGTTGTTGAGATCAGTTCGTGATCTGTGGTCCATTTCTCGTGCAGGTAATGATGGCAGTGGATAATCCACACTGTTGGTTATTCCAGACTGTCGTCTTGTCTGATAGACAACAGTTATTTCATCCATTCTGTCCTGTCTGTAACGGAAATCTCTTAAGGGAATTAACTGACCTAGAGCTTAATTCCAACGCTGCCTTCCTGGACCTCCCACAAAATGCAATCAAACGTAATGATGAAACTTCGGCAGCATTCTTTTAGGATCATAGCCATTGCTACTAGTGATTGTTACTACTGGTGAGTGTTGCCTCAAAGTGAATGTTAATTCATGTGAGTGTTGCTTTATATGGATCTTTATTCATGTGAGTGTTGCTCTTTTTATGAATGTTAATTCATGTGATTGTTGCTTCATATGAATGTTAATTCACGTGAGTGTTGCTTTATATGAATCTTTATTCATGTGAGTGTTGCTCTTTTTATGAATGTTAATTCATGTGATTGTTGCTTCACATGAATGTTAATTTATGTGAGTGTTGCTTTATATGAATCTTTATTCATGTGAGTGTTGCTCTTTTTATGAATGTTAATTCATGTGATTGTTGCTTCACATGAATGTTAATTCATGTGATTGTTGCTTCATGTGAAGGTTAATTCATGTGATTGTTGCTTCATGTGAATGTTAATTCATGTGATTGTTGCTTCATGTGAATGTTAAATTGTTAATTCATGTGATTGTTGCTTCATATGAAGGTTGAAATTGTGTGAATGTTGCTTTGAATGAGCGTGATGTTGCTTAATTGGTTTTTTCTTTGTTAAAGGCCACTATGCTACTACACACGTTGGCTTCAGGCCATAGTGTTGCCCTTATAAAGACGGCTGATATTAAGTTTATGTTGTGTCTAATGTCAGGAGACATGGCTTTCAAGAGTGCTTCCTTATGTTGTATTAAAATGCATTTAAAAAATTAAACTTAGCACCTTTTGAAAAAGCAAGGTTGCATTGGTTGGTATTACACTGTTGAGCCATGAATTTCATATAGAAAGAGTTGTTTGAACACTGTCTTCTCTACTCTTCAGCCAAAACATCCAAGAGCCATACCTGCAGATGATGCCAGTGGAGGAATGATAAGGACACATGAGAAATTAACCAATACCTTACTTTTGTTTAACCTTTAGTCAAAGCATAGGCGCCGACTTTTGCTTTTGTCTCTGGGTGCCTGGGTCCTCCCCTCCCTTCCCCTTCCCACTCTCCGTAGGTAGGCCCTATATGAGTTTTAGCGGATTTTTTAAGAAAGAAAATTGTTTTCTTGTCAAAGGTTACGAAGTTAGAAAAAGTATTGGAATCGGTGATGACATTCCAGTGTTATTTATTGTTTTAAATAAATAAATAATTTATTTACGTACGGGCTGTGACTGTAAGATCATGCAATGTTGGGCATTTTTGTGTTGTAGCTGTACTTCTCAAGTTGTGAGATTAGGCTTACTTAGTTGTAAAAATTTGAATTTAAGGTCCGAACTCTTCCGGGTGTCAGGCACCCACTGAACTTTCTCTCTGGGTGCATTCGCACCCAAGGCTCCTAAGGAGTCGGCGCCTATGAGTCAAAGTTAAGAAAAATGGTAATGTAATGAGTTTTAAACCATGGATATCGCTAAAGTAATTTGCTTTATTTCTTAAAGATGTGTGAGCTTTTGAGAATTCAGAGTCTGCTTTTGGGTTCTATATTGCCAGCGGAACAGGGACATCGATTCCTTTTGGGTCGTATACAAAAGGGAAAGAAATTGGGTTAGTTACCGAATAGTTTTCCAGTGTAGAATTCTGTCTTACAATCGACGTCCGGTGCACTCTTCAACCTCCATAAATCGACACATAATGACCACTAGATGTCGCAGTGGTCTATGGCTTCAATTCACGAACGAAAATGGACTTTGAATCAAACTTGAACTAAATGTAGATGGAAGATATGGATACAGGTCGATTGGCCAACAGATGATGGGATGATTGGAAAGATGGGATGGATTGATCCATGTTGATTTATGGATAGTGCGACTGGCTGGTTGCTTACTGATTAATAGGCAGACGGGCATAGGCATTCAGGCTGCCAAAGAGACCGCCAACAGACAAACAGACAGATGGACAGACAGACAGACACAGACAGATGCTGATAGACAGACTGACAGTGACATGTAGTTGTGTAGTTGGATGGATGAATCGATGGATGGGTGATTAGATTCATATAGATAGATAAATTGATTGTTTGCTTTGTTTACTATTTGCTTTTAGGTAAACAGTCGCAGACAGACAAATGGAGGTAGACAGACTGTCACAGAGGGATACATAATTTGTTGGATGGGTGAAAGGATGGATGGATGGATGGATGGATGGGTGAAACGATGGGTGAAAGCTTAAAGGATGGATGGATGGGTGAAAGGATGGATGGATGGGTGAAAAGATGGATGGATGGATGGATGGATGGGTGAAACGATGGGTGAAAGCTTAATGGATGGATGGATGGATGGATAAAAGGATGGATGGGTGAATGGATGGATGAGTGAAAGGATGGATGGATGAAAGGATGGATGGGTGAAACGATGGGTGAAAGCTTAAAGGATGGATGGATGGATGGGTGGATGGGTGAAAAGATGGATGGGTGAAATGATGGATGGATGAAAGGATGGATGGATGAAAAAATGGATGGATGGATGGATGGATGGATGGATGGATGGGTGAAAGGATGGATGAAAGGATGGATGATAGGATGGATGGGTGAAAGGATGGATGGATGGGTGAAAGGATGGGTGAAAGCCTAATGGATGGATGGATGGATGGATGGATGGATGGATGGATGGATGGATGGATGGGTGAAAGGATGGATGAAAGGATGGATGATAGGATGGATGGGTGAAAGGATGGATGGATGGGTGAAAGGATGGGTGAAAGCCTAATGGATGGATGGATGGATGGATGGGTGGATGGGTGAAAGGATGGATGAAAGGATGGATGATAGGATGGATGGGTGAAAGGATGGATGGATGGGTGAAAGGATGGGTGAAAGCCTAATGGATGGATGGATGGGTGGATGGATGGGTGAAAGGATGGATGGATGGATGGGATTAAGTGATTGACGGTGGGATGACTGAACGGACCTTTGGAGGGCAACCTAACAAACACGAATAGATAGGTATAGGTAGGCAGGCAGAAGGGACTTCCGATAATTAAGTGCACAGATATAAAAGCAGAGAGAGCGACAGACAGACAGATAAACAGACAGAGAGGCACACACACAGAGACAGCTTACGTTTGTTTTCGTGCAGGATGTGATGGACCACGTGTTTCGTGGTTTCCTTGCGGTCCTCGTCATTCTTCTGTTGCTGCAACTGGTCGTCAACATCCTCATCTCAACGGGGCGACCTAATTCCTGGTCTCTACCACTGTCGGCGGCGGTGTCCTCCATCGACGGTCAGCTGGTGACTGGCGACAGTCGCCGCAGGGTCCCCTCGAAGCCTCCTTCGTCATCGGACAGACTGCTCGGCTTCTGGAGTCTCTTCGGACGAGACGCCTTCGCCTACCTTAGCATGTTGCTTCAGGGCAAGCCGCTTCCCCTTTGCCCGGAAGTGCCTTCAAACCTCGGTCAGTCAGCTTTTCACAATTCTAACTAAAGAAGGAACAGTTTGCAAGTTATACTCCCTACACTCCCTACAGTAAGAGATAAATCGTGATGTTGATGATGATGATGATGATGATGATGATGATAATAATAATAATAATTAATAATAATAATATGATAACGATGCTACTACTACTACTACTACTACTACTACTACTACTACTACTACTACTACTACTACTACTACTACTACTACTACTACTACTACTACTACTACTACTACTACTACTACTACTACTACTACTACTACTACTGCTACTACTACTACTACTACTACTACCACCAACACCACCACACTACCACAACTACTACTACTGCTACTACTACTAATAATACATTAATTAAATTACCAGCATTCATCAAAATCATATATATGTCCATATACATCAGTTATCCTCGTGATTATTACTGTATTATTATGTAGTATTATTATTATCTGTGTTGTGATACTTTTACAAGTAAATACTTAAACTTTACTTAAGTACAGTAACGTGTTACTAAAAATTACTTTGTTACTGTACAACACTGGTTGTTATTATTAACAACTGTAGCAACGATATAAACACTAACAACGTCTGAAGCATTTAACAAATCTCCGCATGAACAATAAAACTAAGACTCGCATGAGCTGTGCTATTGAAAACTCACGAAACTGCAGTGCATAGGCATTAGGGGTCATATAAGCATCAGATTAGAGAGGGTAATCATGGGTGTCATACGCAGATTAACTGATTGGTGTTCAGTTTGCCTGCATGAGAAACGTCTCAAAGGACGTTGCAACGGAATTGCATATTCCCGCGGGAGAGAGTCAGACAGACAGACAGACAGAGACAGACACACACACACAGACACACAGACAGACACACACACACAGACAGACACACAGGCACACAGACAGACACACACACACACACACACACACACACACACAGATGAAATTATGAAGAGCAACCGGGTGGAAGGGAATTCCATGGTAACGACAACATGTCTTCCTTCGTTTATTGCCCTTCAGTTTTAACTCGCTGCCGTTTTGAAGTTATGGATGACGGTGTAATTTGGCCGCAGCGCTGTCCACCCAAATCATAATTATCTTGCGACGGAGCTTGGCAATTGCTGGCTATACATCAGTATTAATCATTGTTCCCGTTCCACATCGTTCGGCAACCGGGAATCCATCCATCTATCCACCCATCCATCCGTGCCTTTAAATTTCCATCTGGACCGTGGATTACGCCGGGACGAAGGACTAGCGGATTATTCGCGATTACGCTGTCAGACTTTCGGTTACAAATCATCCGCAAAGAGCCTTAATTAAGCCAAACCGGAGGACCACACAGCTCGTCTCTGCAGGTGGAGGGTGGTCCAGGCTCTTAGAAACAATGTCAGGCAACACTAGACATAGTTGCAGCTAGTACTATACGGTCGTAGAAGCTATGTTTGCATGGTAACGCGCGACACTTGTACAGGTTGATGTATAATTATGGTCTTCAGGATGTCGCTGTAGTAGACAGTGAGACAGTGGTCTCTGGTTTAAGGCCACAGTAATCGTCTGATTGAACGAGAGTACAACCATTCGGTCCACACTGTTAGCTGCTTTTCTCAGACATTATACTTTCAATAATGTATAACGGAAGCTGGGGAGATAATATATGGAAGGAAACGAATTACTAGCCGCAGAACTCCAATTTCTAGTAAATATGGCCTTCATGACTTCGGGATTAATTTGGTCTCCTCAGCGTTGTTGGTGTGACGGCGAATCACTGTCCATCGCCGTGAAACAACATCGCTTCTGTAATTTCTGCTTCCACGTCCTGTTCGGACCAATCAACTGCCTTCTCCAGCACCATGCTATTTCCTTCAGTTTTTGGCCCAGTGAGTTAGGTTGGTCACGTAGAGGTATCGGGTTCAAATCCAGGAAAATTGACGTCATGTACAAGGGCGTAACTGTGCCCCCCCACCCCAAAGTGATCACCTCCGCAGGATTATACAAACCTCATATGAAACTGTCAACTACAACTAGATAGATGACGTCGTTAATTTATGCAACAAAACAGTAAGTAAGTAAGCTAACGTGAAGTCATCAATCAGCATTGCCAAAGTTAAGTATGAAAGAATACACCGTTGATTGTCGTTCTTCTCCGTCCATCCCTCCACTATCCCTCCACATCTCCATCCCTCCACATCTTCCATCCACCTATCATACATACATGTATATTCATTCGATTGTTTGCCTGTCTACCTGGAATGGGCTTCCGATCGCCTTGCGCTGCTTCCCCCGGAATATTAACTCACCTGCTTTCTTCCGAATCCTCAAGTCCTCTCTCTTTAGCCGTGGCTGGGTTGGGCGCGCCTCTAGTAGGTCTCTTGAAGAGGCGCTATATAAATATGCAGAATGAAAGAATGAATGAATGAATTAATCCAACCATCCATTGATTCATATATCCAATTTTTTTTATCCAATCATCCACCCATCCATCCTTTCTTCCTTTTTTTAATGTGGGTAAGCGCATCTGTGTTCTTCTGGCAATTAGTTACTCCATCCCTCCACATCCACCCATCCGTCCATAAATCCATCATATATCCATCAATCAATCCAATCATCCATCAATCCAATTAATCGTCCATTGTTTTAATGCAGCGAATGTGTCTGTTCTTGTTGCAGTTACTCCATCCACCCCCCCCTACTAGTCTACCACCCATGCCCTCTCTATCTCCACTTCCACCCATTCATTCATCCGACCCATCATATATCCATCCATCCATCCATCCATTCAATCATCCATCCATCCTTTCTTCCGTTTTTTAATGCGGCGATTGCGTCTCTGTTCTTCTTGCAGTTACTCCATCCATCCCTCTACCACCCATGCACCTCTCCATCTCTCCACATCCACCTATGCATCCATTCATTCTTCCGCCTCATCATATATCCACCATCCATCCTCCATTCATCCATCCATCCATCCATCCATCCATCCATCCATCCATCCATCCATCCATCCATCCATCCATCCATCCATCCATCCATCCATCCATCCATCCATCCATCCATCCATCCATCCATCCACCCTTTCTTCCGTCGTTTTAATGCTGCGATTGCATCTGCTGTTCTTCTTCCAGTTGGTCCACTTCAGAACTCGTATTCTTTGCTCAGCTACGAGAAGCTGTTCGATGTCGTCGGTGGTCCGTCCCTCGGCCCCGGCGGTCGGTGGCGCCCGCCCAACTGCACGGCCCGGCACCGCGTCGCCCTGATCGTGCCCTACCGAGACCGCGATGAACACGTCCGAATTTTCCTGCACAACATCCACCCGTTCCTTCAACGACAGGAGATCGATTATGGAATCTACGTGATCGAACAGGTGCTTGTCAACGTCGCTCTGATAAAACGACAGACGCTAATTATTTTCCATACAAGCAGAACAGGGCGCTTGTGCGAGTGCTCTCGCTACTTCTACGACTACCACTACTGCTACTCTCACTAGTCACTACTACTACTACTACTCCGGTTTCCGTCTCGACTTTTTGATACGCCAGCTCGGCTGGTTTGGCAGCCGTGCTTTGGCCAGGAACGCCTCTGAGTAGGGGCGCCATATCAAGATTGATTGCTACTCCCACTACCCCCACTACTACAACTACTAGGCCTACTTCTACCATTACTGCTGCCACTACTACTATTACTACTTATACTACTAATACTATTACTAATACTGCTACTACTTCATTATCTCCATTTAAAGCCTGAAGCTTTACACCCTCAAAATATTCTTATTAAGTACAATGATGATTGCTATCTCTTAATAACTTCCTCTAATAGTTTATCCATCACTCTGAATTAGAGCACGTTGAGTCTTGGGCCAAAACTTGTAACCTGAACTTGAATCATAGTAAAACTTATGAAATGATTTTACACAGACCCAGAGTGAATTTTATTAATGTAAACGCTCCTTTATCCACATCTGGACTCCCTCGCGTTTCTAATTTATCCATCATTGGGGTAACTATCTGACAATTTAAACACGTCCAGTAATGTCAACCGCATTTGGAGTCAGACCCACCGCTCCATTTATGCTCTTCACACCCTATTAGCTCACGGTCTACAAGGACCTAGCCGATATGATGTGGTTAGAACAACTATCCTGTCTAAAATACTTTATGCTTCCTCTGCTTGTGGGCTTTACTACTCAAAGTGACCCGATAAACTATCTTCAATCATTAGAAGATTAATTAGAGGCCTTCCTGAAGATAACCCTTCTTATGCCCAGCTCTGTCTACAAGCTGATATCCGCCTCTTCTCTGCCATAAGTAGCTTTAATGGTCATGTCCTTCATGACTTATTGCCCCAAAAATTATTGGCAGGATATATATGTTGTGCCCTAGAGGCCATAATCTAACTATACCACACACTAGTAATCTGGTTAGAAAAACCTTTATTATTAGGATGCTTTCTGATGTTATTATTAATCAAACTTTTTCTGTATCTTTTAAAAATCTCTCCCTTAATTTTGTTCGCTCTTAAGAAAAATTATTGATCTCCTTTTGTGTACCTTAGACTTCCAATTAGCTATAGACTATTGACTATCCAGTTTCTTATATCTTTTTATGATGCTTTTGATATAGCATAATTAGTTCTATTTTTCAATTCTTACTTTTTTACACTCTTTTTTCCAAATTTTATTTTCTTCTTATTACTTCTATGTTTAATATTTTCTCTCAACTTGTTCACCAATGTGTGGTTCTCTTTTGGGTTTTTTCAATTAAAGATAATAATAATAATAATAATAATAATAATAATAATAATAATAATAATAATAATAATAATAATAATAACAATAATAATAATAATAATAATAATACTAATAATAATTCATTCATTCATTCATTTCATTTTGATAATTTATATAGCGCCTCTTCAAGAAACCTACTCAGAGGTGCTCCTAGTCCAGCCACGGTCAAAAAGGGAAGTCTTAAGGAGGCGGTAGAAAACAGGCGAACTTCCTCGTGGAAATAAGCGCAAAGAAGGTGGGAGCCCATTCCACAAAGAGGGGCCAGCCATTGAGAAGGCACGACGCTGTTTAACTGAGAAGCGGGACCGAGGAACTAACAGCTCACCCCCAGTTGCAGAACGTAGAACTCGACGGGACATTACTACATTAGGCTAGAGAGCGGACAACAGAGATCAGATAGGTAAGACGGAGCTTCACCAGAGAGAGACCGCCAAACAAGAGAAGCAATCCTATAGGAGATGCGCTGATATGATAATCATAAATAATTATAATGATAATCATAAATTAAAAAAATAATGAGAAGAACAAGATGCTAGGATTTGACTTCTCCACTTTTTATCTTTGCAGATGATAGGGCCTACTATAATGTGTTTGTTTCCAGTAAAAATGTACATGTAACTGTTTCATAAAAAAATTGAGAATTGGAGAAAGTTTCCGTTTGATTCCAGGCTCAAATCACTCCAGTTACCTGGTTGATCAGAAAGAGACATTTCCTTGCAGAGAGATATGTGTGATTTTTGAATTCATGCAGTAAAGCTTTTTCTATTTATATTTTGTAGAGTTCGAGAGGCAGTTTTAATCGGGGTATGCTCATGAATATCGGCTTCATCGAATCGCTGCGGTTTCACGACTACGACTGCTTCATCTTTCATGACGTTGACCTGTTGCCAGAAAATGACCACAATCTCTACTGGTGTCCGACAATGCCACGGCACATGTCAGCTGCCGTGGACACGCTCTTCTACAAGTGCGTATAATTGACTATTTATAGGAGCAATTAAGGTAGGGTAAGGTAACGTATGATGTTTGAAAAGTATGTTTGACAAGAATGTTATGTACACGTTTTATATAGCGCTGACTCTGCTCGCTTTTCAGTGAAAGTGCGATTGAGATATGCCTATACGCCCCACCGCAAATACGGACCCCATGCGTAGTAGTTATAGTAGAATCCCCGGCGATCCCATGTTTAACAATGGCGGGACACAGCATACAGTTGCCCCCCCCCACATTTTGAAGAAACACCAAAAAAGGTCAAACAATTGTGAGCGCGAAAAAAAATTTCACCTCTTTTTTGACCAGATCAGTTCAAGAGTGCATGTCCTGTGCCCCCACCCGTCAAACAAGATCGCCGCCTCTGGTGGAAGGCGTTAGATATAGCCTAGACCACAGTATAAAATAATTACCGAGAATTGTGTTTTATTGACGTGGCTCAGCCCGCTAAACCAGCCAAAAAACAGCAGCTGTGAGAGAATATCATCATGTTATAAACAACGTATAGGCCTACGTTCCTTAACAGCCCACACTTCAGCGCTTATTGCTAATGACTATATCCGTTATGAGCAATCTCGGGTACTGCTGAATAAGCCCTGGATAAAAGAGGACGCTAATCAACTTTCTTATGGCCCAGCGTCGTTAAGCACAAACTACCAGAGGTCTTTGGGGCGGATGAACTCCCATACGGAGTGAGAAGCCGTCTAAATTCGCGCATGCATCAATTGATTTGCTCGGTTCGCAGCGTCTAACCGTCCGCGACATTGCCGGAAATTTTCGGACGTACGTGGCGTCGTTAGCCGGCTTTATGCGCCATATTTCCGGGCGTCGCGACGCCGTCGCCCCCTCAGTTGCATGTAGGCTATGTAGTCGTAAAGAAGAGTTTCTATGGAATTAGGCGGCTTCTTCTACCGGTCGACGTAAACCACGACGCCAGCCGCCCTCCCACGCAGACAGCCGGTCACCCATGCTCTGCTGAATACAAATTCATTTCCTCAAAGTCGACTCGCTGTTCCACTAAATTTACTCGGGCGCATTTAGGCGTTCGGAAGGACCGGCGACGCCGGGCGCAACGCTCTGTCCATCCGCCCGCCCGTTTGTCCGGCCGCCCGCGACCTTCCCGTTAATCCAACACTCACTTGTGCATTCGGCAAAAGGCCGCTGCTCCCCATTCTCCCGTTCGCTGGTCGGCGTGTAATCTGATTAGCGGCGTCCGTAAAACGTCCGCGAAGCCATTGACCGATAACGAGCCGGTTTCGCGTGTACTTGGCCGGGCGTTGCGCCGCTCTCCCGCCGCGTCACGCGACTCCTTCGCCTGCGCTGCCGACATATGTCCGCAACACGATAATGAAATCACCAAATGAAGATGTTGACGTCGGAAATGTGAAGCGATAATCATGATAATCACATTGTCAAGTGTGTTTTTGTGTGTGTGGTTCAGCGCCCGTGGATAAGCCAATTCTCTTGACGCTAGGTTTGTCGGCGCCGAGGAAAGGCAGACTATATGATTGGAACAATTATTAACGGCTATTTTGACTTGTCCTTTCTTGTTTGGATAAGGTGAAGAGTTTGCATTTACAATCACAGCTGCAGGCTACAAATATGAAATGTGATGGCGTGTTACACTGCATTGTCTGAAATGTTTTCTGAAAGTGTTATTTTGTTTCTGGAGTACTGTTGTTATGTTTGTGTTTCAACCAAGACGTGTTTCAACCCACGATCATGTGCTTTAGCCTTTAGGACATGTTAACCATTCTAATTGTAATCATAGCCTACAGTCTGCATTCATCATAGCCGACATATATTATGAACCTCCATGGGCGTAATTTTTGTAGGGGGAAATAAATTTTGGGGGGAGGCCAAATGAGGTTTTTTGCATAGAAAAAAAGTGCATAGATAAAAATTTAAAATAATTAATAATCAATGACTTTACCTAAATAATTGTTTACTTTATGCAATCCAGGACTATCAGAGATTTCCTGATTATTTTTATTACACTGCTATTAGCCCTCCTTGCAGCCTGCTGTTTGGTCTTTCATTTCTGTTTTTGCAGCTTTAGTTATCTGATATCCAATTATTATTGTTGTTGTTCTTGATCAAGTGTATGGCACCCATGTCATGTGTTGAGGATATCTAAGCCAGAGAGGAGATACAAGCTTTTGTTAAGTATAGTCCAGAGTAGCCTACCTATCGCCCCTGAAAAGTTGAGGGAGAAGAAACCAGGAATTCAAGCAGTGATTGGAATTCTGAGAGAAAAGAAGAAAGGATGCTAGACGCTAACAAAAGCAAGATGCCGATTTCCAGAACTGAAGGCATTTTAGCCACAACAATTACATAAAAATATTAACATATAACCTCGTGTTCATATCTTTGCATTGGCTTCCTGTTCAGCAAAAAAATTTATAATTTAGGTTCAGAATTTATAAAGCATTGAACTCTGGCCAACCACAACACTTAAAATGCGTCCCCATTTCCCAGACTTATTTATCATCATGCAACCGGGTCATCCAATTATCTTTCTCTGTTCATGCCTAAAACTAGAACGGATCTTGCTGAATGAGCTTTCAGTTGCTGGACCTAGATTTTGAAACCCTTTCCATGAAATGGTTTGTTCTGCTCAGTTCCATATCATTTTGTTCTTAACCTAAGACTTGCCGTTTTCAGATTGTATATCCACTAGGCCTATAGGCTGC
This sequence comes from Allolobophora icterica, assembly GCA_963556255.1. Taxonomy (NCBI): domain Eukaryota; kingdom Metazoa; phylum Annelida; class Clitellata; order Crassiclitellata; family Lumbricidae; genus Allolobophora; species Allolobophora icterica. Next base: position 30,726,563 of record OY744614.1, read on the forward strand.
CTCTCTGGCATAGCAGTTGATCTTCTGGATATTGACATGATTAGGCCTATGCCTTGGCTTTGGTTGATGCCTTGTGAAGGCTTGTGTGCATTACACACCAGCGTGATAAAAGTTACTACTTATAATAATAATAATAATAATAATAATAATAATAATAATAATAATAATAATAATAATAATAATAATAATAATAATAATAATAATAATAAACAGTCGCTCCTGGAGCTAAACAGTGCACTAACGGAGACGCAAGCACAGGCCAGACTGAGAGCCATTTCCGCCCAACACGCCAGCGACTGGCTTAATTGCTTGCCGATTACATCTTGCGGTCTAAGGATGAGCGACGAAGCGATCAGAGTGGCGGTTGGCCTACGTTTGGGAGCCAACATCTGCGAACCCCACACATGCGCCTACGGCGCATTGGTCACTGCTAGAGGCACACATGGCCTATCATGTACGCTTGGCTTCGGACGATTGGCCCGCTATGCCGCCCTCAACGACCTGATCTGCCGCAAACTAACAAAAGCTGGTTTTCCACAAGGCCTTTTCCGCACGGATGGCCAAAAACCGGACGGCATTACCCTCGTCCCATGGAGGGCGGGTCGGAGTCTGGTGTGGGACGCCACGGTTGTGGACACGCTCGCGGCATCGTACCTACCCTCTACAGCCATTCAAGCCGGAGCGGCTGCCGAGCTAGCTGACAGCAGAAAGAACACAAAATACAACGCGCTCCTTCAAACTCATGTCTTCGTTCCGCTGGCCATGGAAACGCTAGGCCCTATCAACAACAGAGGCCTGTCTCTCATCGCAGACATTGACCGCCACCTTACACAGATCACAGGCGAAGCCCGAGAGACCAGTTACCTATTCCAACAACTGTCGGTGACTGTCCAACGGTTCAATGCTGTAGCTTTTAGCGGTTCTTTTGTCAAATCTCTGCCCGTGATCGAAGAGATATCTATAGCCAGGGATCCCGTCGTAAGCAAAAAGGAACCGGAACGTCAGACGCCATGTTAATCTATAAATCGATGGGTTTAAGCCAGAACGTCGTATCTAAGTTTTTTAACATTCCGAGATAATCAAGGAAAAGTAAATTTTTTGCAGAAAAAGTTGTTTTAACAATTTTTTATTTAGGCAATGAAAATTATTTCTAGCAAAATGCCGACTAATAACAATCCTTTTGGAAATGATTTAAAGCAAGTATTGTTTTGTTTACACGTAACGTGATAATTAGGTGAAATTTGTAAAAGTTGTGCAATTTGCACCAAAGTCACTTCCAACATTTTAGGATAAAACGACTAATAACTTTAGAATAACCTAAATTATATAATGATATGCAATTTCTACGAAAGTGAGTAAGTGACAAGCTGTCCGACAGTCAAAGTAAGTAAGTATCAATATGCAGCGTTCATTTTACTTGCCTTCAGAAATTCCATTTATGCCATAGAGACGTATCTTAGACAAGATGCAACCATCTGGTAGAATTACTAGTTGCACTGTAAATAATAGACGCTGTATGTATGGACATACATCCTTATGGCATAAATGTGACCCAAAAAATGTGGTGTATCTTCGTGCCAACTAGACTTTAATGGAGACTTATAGGTACGACCTTCTGTCAGAACCTGCATTGACGTTAGTCAATTCAATTTCTGTCAAAATCTTCATTTTTGAAAAAATCGTACATACGACCTTCTGGCTTAAACCCATCGAAATGTTCCTGTAAATCCTGTCTAAAACATATAGGTTGTCAAAAAAAGAACCGGAACGCCGTTCCGGTGCGTTCCGGTCCCAACCGATCCCTGTCTATAGCCGCTCCAGATCCATCACACTTGTCTAAGACCCTGAGGGAACTAAGTACTATAATAATAATAATAATAATAATAATAATAATAATAATAATAATAATAATAATAATAATAATAATAATAATAATAATAACAACACTACATAGGTAAGATGGCAATCAAATCTGGGACCACATTCGCCACTGCTTCCAGTATAATGCTTGCAGGTGAGGCTGTTGAAGGCATTTCTATAAAGTCCAGCTTCACAAGGACCGAACGCTTTGGTAGGTTAGTGAGGCACCACATATCGATGCCTGGCAGCCGAACGTGGCGCTGACTCCAAAGTCGCAGTGGCGAAAAGTAGTCGGGTAACTGGATCAGTGCAAAAGAAACTTTGAAGCCAGGCGGCGCCAGAAAAATCATTACCAATATAACTCTTCCTTAAGGCCAGTAATGTGCCCTCAACAGGATAAGCACAACGGCCTGCAAACAAGAACTAACAGCAGAACGTTAACGAGAGGCAACGGAGGAAAGAACTGTAGGAACAACCTCATTAATACAATATGATCAAGTACATGTCTGTGGGCGTAGCCAATCTGGGTCACCAGATGAGCATGCAGCTGCAAAAGATCGAGCAGCAGGTACGATGTCTTGTTCGGTTACACAACCTCCAGACCAACATCATACTGGAATGGAGGTGGTATAGCCATGACCTTTTGAGGAGGAGACGGGTGCTCTGCCTGAAAATTTTCTTATTATTGGATGATGGTGACAGCGAATAGTACAACCTGGGATTGTGGTTATAAATGCTACAAAATAACAGTGATGAGCAATAGTTAGGCCTAACTAAAAGGTTGCTAACTTTTAGTTTAACTAAAAAAATTTAGTTAAGGATGAAGTTTAACTAAAAATAAGCTAAATAGTTTAGTTAAAACCATAGTTTAACTAAAAATGTTTTAGTTTTAACTAAAAAAATTTAGTTGGTAACTAAAAAGTTTAACTAAAAAATCAGCAATACGCGACTATATTCCTCAATGAACATTAAACACTGTCAACAACCCAAAGCGAATCTTATTGATTAACACTGCATGGTTTCAGCATTTACAGCCTGTGTTTTCAAATTCATACACTACGTACAGTACACATGTAACTGTAGGCCAGAACAGTACACATTGCATAGCTTGAAGGTGAAATTGTCATTGACGCTCTGCATTATTAGAGTTCACTTAACCTCTGTTATTGTGAAAATGTTTGTCGTAAAAAGTTGGAAAAAGTTTAACTACTTTTTTTTAGTTTAGTCAACTAATTTTCAAAATCAGTTGCCAACTTTAGTTAAACTAAGTTTTTTTAGTTGGAAAATAGTTTTAGTTTAACTAAAAAAAATTAGTTTAGTGCCCATCACTGCAAAATAAGAGTATAATCAAGTGTTATAGGCCTATTGTACGCTTCAACTGTCCGATAAGAACTGTCATTTTGTTCGTCAAGTGTTGCTCGAGGCGATTAAAAAATGACCAGTCGACAACGATGATTTTGACGATGACATTTGCTGGATTGTCCAGCTGCCGTGTTGCATATTTTGGTCCTCCTCAGAATTTCCTCTTTCTGCTTCAGTCCCAACTGTGGCACTTTCGTCGACAGAATTCAGCTGATAATCAGAGAGAAAATCGCAACTCGCCTCCTCTCTTCTCTTCATCTATCCTCATTTCATTTCACCAACCTCAAACACCGTCATAACAGAATTCCTCCGTGGGAACCTGGTTAAAGCCGTGTTGATCAGCAAGCGGAGTGACAGCCTGGGGTCAGCTTTTGTCACTCGGTGGTCATTCGAGTTGAGGATTGGTCAGTTTGTGTGAATCGTTCTGTCATTTACTGGTCACTGGATTCAATTTGACAATTCAATAACGATGATGATTGATGGAAGAAAGTGATTTCGTGTAAACCGAGTCTGGAAATTGACAATTATCTGAAATGTTATTTTCCATTCATAGCACATGAAAGGAAGCACAGTATACCCTATCACTACCGGTACCTATTTGCCTTAGCGTGAGGATGATTTTGGCTATATGTTTTTAACTACATGCAGGGCAATATGGGTCCCCATTTTTCCTAATGGCTTCTCTAAAGTTTTGTAAATTGCTGTCCACTGTATCCACTCTGCAGTGTCTGCACATTTCTTATGCCACTTAGTTCAGAACGGTTCCACGACAAATGGTTCACGGACTAATGGTTCACAACAAATGGTTCACTACCTTTCACAATATTCCAGCTTCTGGTTTGAGTTATATTTTCATTGATAATCCAGCTTCTAGTTTGAATTTTACTGTGACATGTTTTCATCGCTCAAGCAGTGTAAATAATACAAAAATAATTTCCGCTAAAACCCGGGTTTATGAAAATACAGCTCAAACTAGCAGCTGGAAGAGTGATGAAAATAGAGCTCAAACTAGAAGTTGGATGGTTGATGAAACTAGTAAGACTACACTCTGGTCATCATTAAGCAGGGAGCTCATAACCCTCTACATATGAACCTGGCCCTTCATTCAAACCAGAAGCTGGATGATGAAAATAGAGCACAAACTAGAAGTTGAATGGCCGATGAAAATGTAGCTCAAACTAGAAGCTGGATGAGCAATGAAAATAGAGCTCAAACTGAAAACTAGATTATTGATGAATAAAAATTATATAACTGCAATTAGAAGCTGGATTGTCGATGAAAACATTGCTCAAACTAGAAGCAGGAAGATCGTGAACCATTTGTCCGTGAACCATTTGCCGTGAACCATTTGTCTGTGAACCATTTGTCGTGACACCGTTCAGAACCTAAAAAGAACTTCATATTTTCTACTTTTTTACCAATCATATAGCCCAATTCTTTGTCTTTTGACTTCACTGCTTGTGACTGGACTACTCAAACAATTAACTGACATTTCTGTGCATTCTTTCAGTTCTTTAATGGCACTAAACTCGAGACTCCTCTGTTTCAACTTGCCTACTCACTGATCACTGACTTCTAGTATCCGTGACCCATCAGATTTTGATGGGTTTTACTAAACATTTAAGATTATACTGTGGCTTAACATCAAGCAATCGATCGAAGCCACGTGCATTGCAATAACAGTGCTACAAAATTTCTTTGATCAGATTAAATTATTAGATTAGATTAGCAAGTACGTACAAACTGCAGTTGCACTGTGCAGCCACCAATGGCTCCATCCATCAGGTCTTATTACAATGGACGAGACAAGATTGCATAATGTAGTGATTACATGTAGTTCTTGCGCCTGCGAATAAGCTGGTTCCCGCGATGTAAGTTTTTTGCGCGCTGTAGAAATCTTGAGATTACGATTACGGTTATCCAGTGAGTAATCTAGACGTCTTGGGGGGAAATGTCCCCCCAGAATTTATGTTCCCCCCAGAGGCCAGCAATATGACAATGTAGAGACCTTTAGGGGAGGAAAATTTCCCCCCCCACGATACATGTGGATACATGGTTCCCCCCCAGAGAGATGAATTCCTAAAAAAAGGTCATCAACCTTTTCGAGAGAGTAATTGCTGTAGAAAAAGTAAGAAATCGGACGAAGGACTAAAAAAAGGTAACTTTTTTTGAAGATGAAATTAGGAAAAGTCATAAACTTTTTCAAGATGGAAGAAAAAATCTTGTGTAAATTCTTTGCTCCCCCCAGAAACCTTGTTCCCTCCCAGAAGAGGGGGACTAGATTAAACACTGACGGTTATCGTACTTATTATATTACAGACTGCCATACTGGAATTTATTTGGAGGAGTCGAAGCTTTTACAAGATCTCATTTTGAACTAATAAACGGTTTCTCAAATCGGTACTTTGGATGGGGAGGCGAGGACGATGACTTGTATCAAAGGTTAGTTACCAAGACATTGTTATAAATTTGTTTTCTTTCACATATATAGCCCCAATTTCTCGTCACATCTTTGTCTAAGCACCTGTTAAAGGTTTCTGTGAAACTTACACCTCAACTGGTTGTGGCCAAGGAACTATGCTAGAGGAATATAGTTTGCTTAGAAACAACTATTGATTACGTCTTATGCACTTCAATAATGGCGATATAGAAGTTTCTACATTAGAATAGGTTGCAGTGAAAGCTTGTCCAATTGGTGATACCATATTATCATATTTTCTATTACTTACTTACATGAGAGTAAATTTTTCCATGTAGCATCAAATTTCCAAAAGTTTAAATTGTAATTTAGTTGTTATTTTATTACCATGATTACCGTCTTCTGTGCTTGCTTTGCATTTTATAGAATCTTTTACGTGTTTCTCAAAAGGATGTAGACGATATTAATACATTAATTTCTTTGCAAACCTTACTACTTAGTCTACTTGTCTGGTACCCCAAATGACTTGATTACGGCTTGGTTTTTGTGTGTCATCGGTTGATGCCTTGTGCTTTAGACACCATAGTAGCAGTTACTATTACAAATTACTGTTAAGATTTTTACATTTTCGATATGTTTTGCCGAGAACAGGACTGCGCTACAATACAACCAGCAAGTGTTTCAGTACAGAGTAGGTGATTTTTGTATAGAATAGTCTGCTGAAAAACTCTACTGAAAAACTCTACTGAATGTGCATATCTTAAATTTATTATTTTGCATTTGGACCAGCATTCAGTAATTCCCAACTATGAGCATATGTATGCATCTGAGCATTCGGTATCGTGAGAGCGATGCTCGGTATGCTTACCACGTCTAGAAGTGCTCAGTAAACTCGGATATCTGTGTTGCTTTTCTAGATTGATATTTAATAATTTGAACCTCACGCGATACCCTCTGTCAATTGCCCGATACAGAATGCTGAGGCATTTAAAAATGAACCCAAACCCAAAGAGGTAAGTCACAACATTTATAGAATCTCATGCACATTTACACCATACGCAATTATAATCTCTAAACTTCTAAAGCGCCACTTTAAGGTCAAGCGCAGGGCACCTCTCATGAGCGCTGGACAATTGCAGGTAAGCAACTTGTCCAAAGTCGCTACACAGTGGGTTGAGGTAAATTCGAAACTGCGACCCTCCAAGGCACAGACCATACCGCTACACCACCCGGTACTCCAAGTTACAGTATATCAATTGCCATGTAGTCAATTGGATCTTGCAGACTCGATCATTATTGCACAAATTCTTTGGTTCTTGATAAGGCCCCAAAGACAGAATCGTAACGAGTTTTCATTCTTATAAACCAATAGATCAGTTATGATCTGGACGTAGATGTCTTGTACACTTTTCTTACACCATTGTACTGTTTTCATGCTAAATACAAAATTAGATACTGTAGCTCATTTATGCTTAAGTGTAAAACACAACTACACCAATCCGAATGCTAGAAAACATATGGACAATTAATAAGCCCATTCGACATGTCGTGTGCGCATGCGCATTGACTCGACCCACTTAATTGTCCTCGAGGTCATTACTACCAACTTTGTCAACAAACGAAACGCAAGTCGCTGTGGGTCGATTGCATTTAATGTTTATGATTTGTAGCATTACTTCAAAAATATGAAAATCCATTCGCCTGGATCAACGAATCTGTGATCTATGTTTAGCATAATTTCAACTCGAGCACTCTTACTTAGTGAATGCATGCGGGCAATTTTAAGATGTCTGAATTAAACATCTTTAATGAAACATTCACTACCAGTCATTGCAACAAAGTATGAAATGGTTATAGGTGTGATTCTATGTAAAAAGATTAAATATACTTAAGTTTTAGTTAATTAATTAATACTTTTAATATTTTCTGGTTAAGCTTGTGCATTGCTCTCAGATGCCACCATGCAAGGAAAACGAAAGTATTAAAACAAGTCTCTAGCATCGATTGGCAAACATCCCAGAATGATTTGTTAAACAATTTTCTTTCAAAAAAGGAGCCACACTTACTGAAAAATCACACCACTGCCTATTACCGAACTGCTATCTGCATTTGAATATGTGTTACTTTTAATACTGACTTAACATGACATGACCATCAGCAGTCACAACATGTGGCAGAAGTGGTTTCAGCAGGATCTATGTAATGTAAATGTAAATCTCCAAAATTTCTCAGCGCCACACAAAAGCCACGTCAGGGAGACCAGCTTATTCACCGGCGCTATATCAAATCAAGTCCGCAATAGCCATGTCCGCCTTATCCGTTCCGGTGCCAGGTCAGAGTCCGGGGGAGGTCAAGCCGAGGAGACAGCAGAGTGCTACGGTGGTAATCGGTGATTGCAACAATAAGTCTGCAAAACTAATTGGACACTTAACATCAAGCAATCCCTCACCACAGCATCTATAAGTGACAATTCTATCTGGTGAAGAACATAAAACTGAAAGTGTCTTATGAATGTACATATATAAGCCACATTCCTGTTGGAACTGCTAAGTTTTCGTGATCCAAGTTTTGAACCACATATATGTTTCAACTTCTTTCACTTTCCTTTCAAGGCCACATCTCAAAGACCAGCAGTAAAATTTTTGCCCTCCATTATCAATTTAATAACAGAAGCAGCATCACACACTTTATCAGAAATAATTTGTTTGCTCGTGTAAAACCTTCATGTGCAAAACAAACCAAAGTGAACTTTTACTCTGACCACGTGTTTTTCTTCAATCTGCTTAAGTTCAAGCTCAGAATACACAGGCAGAACAAAATTAGTAGCACAATAAAAACGTTTAGCATAATGTAATAAATGTGTGATGTCAATCAATCAATGAAATATTCGTTTATTGAAAGATTCCCGTCAACAAGTGATGGGATTTCACAGTGTTACAAAGACAATAAGTGCAAGTGAAAATAAATCATACAGTGCATATTTTAACTATAACTATGGGGACAAATGTCCCAGTAGTTTTAAGATTTGTCCCAGTAGTTTGGGTGATTTGTCTCTGCAATACTCTACTTTTAATGTAATTTTACATTAGAATGAGTGATCTGTCTCTCACTGTGACAATCTGAGAATGAGCCATCGACTGTCAGTGTCTTTGGATACTGTTAATGATCGGTTATTGATATCATTCAATGTCAATGGAGTGGGCACTGCATATTTTCACCTGAAGCCGCCATGCATAGCCAAATTGCTTACAAGCAAAGAGAGACGCGAAGGACATTCGGATCCGGACATTTATGCCATGCAATTCTATGCGCACAAGTTTTTCTGCAGTAACTGATCTTCTCTTTGTCTCTTTGTGCTGTCGGCTCTAGGAGCCCTAGCGATCGTCATGCTACACGGTCTCCGTTGCCGTCTTGCTACTTCTCCCAGTAGCCCTTGAGTCGCGCTTTGGCCTGGGAGTCCCACCTCAGCGCTCCGGCCTGGGAGTCCCTCCATCCGCGACCATCGGCGTGGTTTGGTGTGTCGCATGACGATTTTCTTGGCATGATTAACAGGGGTGGTTTGCCATTGCCTTCCCCTGGTTTTGCCTGCCGTGCCCGTTCGTTCCCCTTCCTTTGGAAGGAAGGGTACTAACAGTCCGCACCACGAGAAGGTGGGCACGGAGGACTTTGGTTCACCAGCCCAGGTCGGATCCGAGTCTACGCTCATCAGAGTCGTCGGTCAGGTCGCCTCCCTGCTTTACTCTGTAACAGAGTGACTGGTGAACCTTTGCGGACTGGTGAACCTTTGCGGATTTTAGAATAATACATATACATATAAGAGAAAAACAGTATAGTGCTAAAATAGTTAATTGTTAACAAGTGTTTTTATAGAACTTACGGGAGATAAGTTTTTGTCGTTTTTATCAGGTAATGTGAAATTATGAGCCCGTGGCCGGAGATTATGAGGGACATTGCGATCAGATGGAAAATATGGTCTCTGAGCATGGCCGTGGTCTGTAATGGCTGTCTTAAGGAGGCGTTTATCTGCCTGCTTTGTCAATTCAGAAGCGACTTGAATGGATGGGGAAAGTAAGCCAGAACGTCGCATTTTCTTCAGCAGTGTTTCAACCGTCTCCCTGTCTCCTACTTGGGTATAATCTCACCAGGCCGGAGTGTCGACTCGCATTCCTCTGTTCAACATTGACATCACAGCTGATCGGGCTGTTGCGCTGCCGAGTGTAGTTTTGGCTAAAATGCGGCATACGATAAAGCCACCAACTGTTGTTTCTTTCTACACTGAATAATTGTTAATCCCAGATTCCGGAAAATTTTCTTAATACATAAATACTCCAAATTCCAACGTTTGAAACCATCTAAATCATTAATCTTATATATGTTTACCGCAGCAACAACAGCGCTTCCGGTAGTAATGACCTATGTAGGTCGAGCTGACCTAAATAGGTCACTGAGATGTCGAACCCGCTTATTGTAAATTGTAATTATACTTACTGACTTCTTTGCGCCGGTGTCTAATGCACAAGGCATCAACCGATGGCACACCAAACCAAGCCATAATCAGGTCAATATCCAGAAGATCAGTCAGTAAGACAGAGAGGCAGTTTATGATGGATAAACAATTTGAAAGAGATAAGTTTCAAGTTGAGAACGAAATGACACAAGCGACTGAGCAGAGCAAACAGACACAGGGAGAGAGTTCCAAAAAAGGAGGTCCAGTAACCGAAGAAGCGCGTGTATGTAACACACTGAATGAAAGGACAAACAATTTGGCTGTGAGAAAGCTTGCAGTCACAGTTCATTTATTACATATAGCACAAAGAACGCCATGGAAAAACTTTAAGATTTGTTTCATTGTAGAGAAAATCTAAAATTAGCCAAGACCCACGTACATGTACCGGTATAATACTATACAGATGTTTTAACGTCGGTGTGAAAATGCTGACGTACATTATTGGCTTTGGAGGTCAGCATCCTAATAAATTCATTCAGTTTGATCATGGTTTCTGTTCTCGGGTCAGCACGGCCTCTGAAGAGTTTCCATCAAAGGATATTGTACATATTTTTGATTATGATTACTGAAAACAAACACTAATGATTATCAGTTCCCCACGCTAAGGGGCCATCCATATATTACGTACACAAAAATCCGGGAAAATTGGACCCCCTCCCCCCCTGTTCGCAAGCGTACTTTCTTCCACCCCCCTGAGTACGTACGTTTGACGCACCCCCCCCCCCATGACCAGCTGCAGAAAGTGTCTCCAGGCAGCCTGTCTGCACTTTAGGCCAGATTATTGAAGGGCCAATATAGACAAATTATAGGTGTCGTTCACAGCACAGAATAACTGCACATGGCTTTTATATAATGTAATAAAATGCCATGGGACGACTATAGGATAATACAGAGTTATAAATAGGCTAATGTGGACGTCATAATTAGAAATTTATTTTGGGTACGTACACATTTTGTTACCCCCCTCCCCCCGTTCGCACCCGTACGCAAAATCGCCAAAATCCGACCCCCCGACCCCCTAAGTGCGTACGTAATAGGTGGATGGCCCCTAAGCATACGTAAGCACAGGATTTATTTTTTCTTATCCAATATAGAAACTTGTATAGCCCCATAATCTTAATATACGTGGTATCAGTTATTATTATTAACTGGATGTATATATATATATATTTGTGTTTATTCACACGCTCACCAACAAGACGCAGTAAGTTACATTGAAACATGATGGTACAATCATCAAGATCTTACTGAACACACGTCTTGGCAGCCTGTTAGGCGCCCGCTTATTTTACTGCTCCCCCCCCGGGAGTGGAAGGCTGAGTCGACCTAGAGGGGGCTTACCGGTTTCGAACCATGTCTTTCAAGATCTTATGTTCTTCTTGCGAGTGTGTGGTATCTGTTTCTGTTCACGGTGCAGAACCAGATAGGCATCGAAGAGGTAACAGCTAGTTAGACAGACTATGGAGGAAACTATTTGTATTGGCTTGATTTAATATGTTGTGTTCTAGGTTAGAACTGCTTCAGAAGGGTCCAGAAAGATTTGAGCAAGATGGATTGAGCAGTCTTCGTTACATTCTTAAGGCAATTGAAGAGCGAAAACTTTACACTTGGATACACGTTGAAATAGACGAACAGATCCTATCTGTTAGTGTTTTTCTGCCTATTTTCTTCATTATTAGTCTCATAAATTATGCTTGTTTCCTAGGTTGCACTTCATATCATCTCTGAAAAATATGCTACAGATGTAGCTGAACATGAATGTTATGTTGAATTACATACATGAATAACACGAGAGGCTACTTTAGCAGCATGCAAAAAGTTGTTCATAATACCTTAGTTTATTAGTTAATTTATAATGCCTCTTAAAGGAAGGAGAATCAGAGACAAAGTGTATTAAGAGAACTGAAATTTTAGCACTAGCTCGTATCAATACTATGTATAAACTCAAAGTGCATTCTCAGTCTTGAACTGGAAGGAATTTCGATTAAACCTACAAGTGCAACCCAAGAACTGAAAATCCTTTCCTTATTAGTAACACACTGCCAGTTTCATACGGCTCAAATTCAGTTCAGTATGAATTTGAGAGGTAAGATCTTTCACACAGATTATTATTGTGATTGTGAAAAGCCTACTGAGTAACGCGTTATGATTTAACAACACTTTAAAAATCTCCAGATTTTATTACAAGTAAATAAGAGGCATACAAACAATGGCTTGCAACAATCGTGTTTTTTATTTCAGCCAACACAAGAACTTGACTCGACCTCCGAGAATGCAGCACTCTCCAGTGAAGAAAACATATTCTCATCAGACACGGGCTGACATCAGATCGACAATTTACATGCATTTGTTATGACCACTGGCTAATGTCATGAAATTTGGAAGATATTTCGTGACACACAAGTCAATTCAGTGCGTTAGCAAGAAATTCAGGACTCACTCACTGGCCAGTAATAAAGTAGGTAAACTAATTATGTGCTAACATGCCTTACATCTATCGGCTGAATGAGGAATTACAGACGCAATGGATGGAATCGTAGGCACGGGTGGACATGGCATTTATACCACACGTGGGGTATTACCTTATCACTTGAGTCAGGAGTGGCATGAGTCTGCATGACTTCACAAAGCACTGTATATTTGCCAACTACAAGTATGAAAGGTTTTCAGCTCTTAACATAATTACGAAGTAACGGCTAGGTTTACGATATTGGGGGTACATTCAGTTGCAATATAGGGTTGAGCAAAAAGTCTAGTGCACTTGCCTGCCAAGAAAAATGGAACTTGCTGGAATGTCAATCTAGAGGTTGGGAGCTCAAATCCTGAACAGGGCAGAAGTTTTTTATTTCTTTGCCCGCTAGCCAACTCAGCTATAACGAGTGCACGGACTGTACACTGTTGGTGGGAAAATAGGATGGTGAGGAAGAGGACTGGCCACTTACCCTTGTGTTCTAGGTTATGTTCAGGTTCCGAGGCTAAGATAAATGGAGTGCCTAACACTTCATATCCACGGCTGCCTCTCAGGATCTTAATCTTCAGTTGCAATAAACAGAATCCAGTGCTTACGGTCAGTACGCGAAGTTGGAGAAACTTTTCTGACCAGTTCAACAGATGTGTCAACTGCACAGAAACTCATTCTTATTGTAACAAAGCTCACTGACTGTTCAAACGAACATGTAAGACTCTCATGGAAAACATTTTATTTAGGCAATGTATATTATACAGTAAACAAGTCTCTTTAATTGCATCCTAGTCGAGTTATTTAAAAAATGTTAGAAATTCTTAAGATGTACCGTGTAGGCCAAAGACCTTCACCTCATACTTTCTTCAACGCATTTACGTAACTGTTCACGATGTTGTGCTCGATGCCAACTTCTTTGTCTTGAATGAAACTCTGGCCACGTCCAGACAAAACCTAATCAGATGCAGAACGATTTGTTATAATGAATGTATGTACGTATATATCAGGCTATTTTTTTATAATCTCGTAAGAAACTCACAAAGGTGCTAAAAAAACTTGATGGGCATCAACACGTAATTGTAATTTCTGTAATAGTAATTTTAATCGCATTTATACAGCGCCTCTTTAAGAAAGACTCGTCAGAGGCGCACCTGGCCTAACGATAGAAAACCAGGATCAAACAAAATTGTTTTAAGCACTTGCAAGATAGAGGTAAGGAAATTGCAAGCACAATCTCGAAAAAGCAATACTTAAAGTACTGCATTGTATCAGAAGGGTTGTACAGAAATACCAAGTGGAGCTCGAGGTCCGGTTGCCAGGAGACCATGGAGAGAAGAGGCAGAGGAACTGCTATGGTGGAATTGGTCTATGATGGGAAAGATTGAAAGGTGGACATAAGATCGGAGCTAGTTTGGAGTGGAAACCTGAAGGGTGATAGATAAAGGAAGGTGAGGTGAACGGTAGTGGGTGAGTGACGATATTGGTGGAGGATCTGGATTCTGGAAATTGTGGAATTCAGGAGGGAGATTGTTCCAGAGAAAGTCCAAGAAGCTCACGTCGTAGGGTGCTAAGCAATCTTTTCCTGAAAGTTGACTGACCACAGCAAAACTGCAACTTTTGAAAACTGCAACTGCAAGTTTTGGCAGGGAACAACCAGTCCACTGATAAGATAAGCAAAGAAATCTACAGCCACGAATAGATTAGACCGAAACATGATACATCTACTGGTCATCAAGGTCTAGGTTTACATGTGAACAACGGGTGTGCTTGCAAACTTGGCAAATCTGTCTTTTCTCATCTTATCAGTTATTTATACATGTGGGATCAAGTTACATGATATAGCTGAGAAAGACTGGACTTCTCCACTGGGATGGACATTTATAAGCCAAGAACTGTAAGAGAATGATTTCACAGATAACATGATAAATTACATTGTTGCCAACAAACACACAAAAAGTAACATTTAGGCTATTATATTAGTACTTACTATTACCACAATTTAATCATACAACTAAAATGGCTTTGTAAACGGAAAAGTTCGAGATAAGAGAGTCATTAATCAGTGCATTTGGACGTCTGGGTCCGTCATTCACTTGCATTGCACACTTAACAGAACAAGAAATGTCTGAGCTCCTTCCTGAAAGCAAACAAGTCTTTGCCTTCTGAACGATTATTAAAAGGCAATAGAACCGTCTGTCTTACTCATACATGTATTAATACACTTAAACATAACATAATCTGACCTTTTATCAAGATGTTGTTCTAACCCTTGTAATATGCAATTTATTAGGGATATTGTCAGTTTATCAAGAAATTTCCTCAATGCTGTGCTTATGTAGCAACATATTACGGTTAAGCGAGGAAGCCTGACCTGGTGACCTGGTATGGAGACACGTTCCTTTGCGCTGTTAATGGGGACATAAGAGAAGAGGCCCTCGGCAGCACGACGCTTCTGAATTTTAGGGCCATCATTGCCGAGCGAACTGACTGTTACAAACATTGTCACAACATCTTTTGCCGTTGACACTACTTCACCTGACGTCATCGCTACATTCCCTGTCAAAGAAAACAAACCATCTAATGATGGACTTTCAGAAGCACCTATGGCATCATCCATAAAGGACGTCCCCCATGAGGTTGGAGGTCATACACATGGGGACAAGCGGAGGGGTTATGACCAGTGCGGACGTCCGCATCTAAAATTTTTTATTTGACTTTTTTAAACACCACCTTGTTTCAACCTTCCCCGAAAGACAAAAAGGTAAGTGAGGTGTATGCCTAAAACCTCACGCACGTATATACTTTACTGCGACTTTAAAGAGGCTTTTATTACTGCATCCTGATATGAAACCTGAAACTGTCACTTAAACGTGCACAGGAACATTGTAAAAAGAATGACGATGACATTAAAGTTTGGCTTTGGCGTGCGGACGTCCACAGAGGGGAGAGGGTAAAGTTAGATGCGGACGTCCTTTATTCACGCACTTTAGATAGTTCTGGTCACATTGCATTACCAAGACTTATGCATCTTTCTTAAAAGCCACAAACTGCAAATCAGTTGCAAACCTAACAGCAAACACCAAAAATAGAAAGTAACAAATAAATAAAGAATTTGTAACAAACTAAATTCAAACTCCTGCTCTGGGAGTTGGTCTTTTTTTAGCGTGTGCCAACATTGAAGAGTGACATAACATTCTTGCGGAATGTTATGTTGCTCATATGGGTGATTATTAAAAAGCAGCACTAGTCCAAAAATTCCTCCAGAGAATTTTCCTCTTTCCTTACCTACTTTAACGTTCTCATGAAATGTGACAGCGCCCATGTGGACACAGACGACGTCATGATGTGTAAGTCGAGATGCCAGAATGATGCCATGTTCTTCCATAAGTTTGTACACTTGTCCTGGTTGAGAGAACAAGTGCTTTGGTGGCATACAGTCATAGGGGTGAATGAAAGAAAACGATGACCCTTCTGGAATCAACTCACCGAGATCTGGTAAAACAACAACACAGTGCTAATTGTCTTTATGTTATGATGCAGCAATTATAATCATAATCGTATCTGTCATCACGGCAAAGGGGGATAGATGAATGGTAATACTCTTGCATGAAGAACGAAATATCTTGATTGACATGGTTCGACACCCGCAAGTCCCCTCTAAGTCGACTGAGCCTTCCACTCCCGAGGGGGCAGCAGTAAAATAAGCGGGCACCCAACAGGCTACCAAGACATGTGTGTAACAAAATCTTGATAATAGTACCATCATGTTTCAATGTAACTTGTGATTTTTGCAAAAAACTTATCTCCATGTAACCGAGTCTAACCCGTCAGCAGTCAAAAATACCCGCTTCTGAGTCATACAGTGCAAGTCGATTACAGCGAAAGAAAGAGTACCAGAGTAAAATTTCGTCGTAACAGAGTTTTCTAATAACTGCTAGACAACAGCAAACACAGCCTGACCAACCACAGCATCGCGTGGTCTAACTGTACTAAATGGACCAGCAACCTCCACTGGCTTCCTGCCCAACAGAGAATTCAGTTCAAAACCCTCACCCTCATGCGCAACTACACTACTGGGTAGTGTAGCGCTACTTACCTAACTAATTTCTGCGCCGTGGTTTCTTCCCTGCCTGAGAGGGTCTCCTTGCGATCCTCGGCACGTGGCCTTATGGTTGTTGCACGTATGCACTCTTCCACGGCCCAATCCAGGAGTTTTGCCTATGTGGGTCGTTCAGCGTTGAACAGTCTTCCCCAGTCCCTCTGCCAATAGCTACTTGTCCTTTCTCCTCTTCAGTTTCGTAGACGCTTGAAAACCTTTCTTTTTGCCGGTTCTGGCACTGATGCACGCAGGGAGTGCCGCAGATTTAAATGGCGCGATATAAATGTTCGTTTACAATTAAAATTACAATTACAACCGTAAATACAATATCCTTGTGTGTCTTGTGGCCAAGCAAGTGTTCCAGACAGGCACACCTCAGATTATGAACGATGATCATGATAAAGATGATGATTATATACATATATAATGAAATAATGAATATAAGGTGACCTTTATTATTATTATTATTTATCAGAATATCGTAAGCAGCAGTGATGAAAATTTTAAAATATCAAAGACTTAAGAATCCAACTGTCAATGCGATCAGAAGGGACTACAATGATCAAGGTGAAGTGTACAAAAACAAACACCTAACTTTAAACAATTATTACCATCGTTATATAACCTGGACACATTGGCGTAGCCACACTGAGGCAAGAGGAGACAGTTGCCTCCTCTTGCTTTTTTAGATTTCAAACATTTTCCGCGGGTTATACCCTCGCACCCCTGTTACTCCTGGATGTCTCCCGGAGTTGCTTCCTCTTGAATTTAAGTCTGGCTACGTCACTGCCTGGACACTTAATTTCATGCTTAGATAACAAATATGCTATTACACATAATCTAAGATCGTTAAATTTTCTTGAACATACCACCATTGGTATGGCTCGAGTCTACTTTTGAAGGTATGGGTTGCGAAAGCTGGCTATCGCCTGAAGCTCCAGTGTGTGACTTTTGTAAGATGACTTGGCGCCTCTGACTCAAATCACGATGATCATTAGTAATGAAAGAGAGTCGAGCCAAATTTGCCAGTTTAAAACCAACTAAAATACACATAACCCTCTGTATTGTCAAACAGGCACAAAAACTCTAAATTTAAGACAAAAATCAAAGATCGGTTATACACACAGCACAGCATTCTGCCGTAGTTATTGACAAGAACAAGCCATCAATAGATGTAGATCTGAAGAAATAGAAAGTGCCCAAATACACAAATGTTCTCTTAGATGGCCACGTTTTAGTGATTCCTAGATGTTCTAACAGGCACTATGTGCACCAAGTAATTTTCCAGTAAGGTTTTTTATGTTGAAACCACATATATCAACGTTTTCAACATACATGTATTTTGGTCAAATCTATATGTCTTCTCTTAAATTTAGCCCTTTTGATGCTTAGAAATGCTTAAATTTAATGACTTTAATGCATAACCATGATGAGCTTAGATGAAAAATCCTAACAGATTAAACGTATCAGTAATAAGCCAAGATAAAAAATTCTATTTGTGATTAGAGCTTTGGCAATCATCTGCCAAATAACACAGACATATTATAGATCACTTGAAAGGTCAACGTCCATCCATTTTAACCCTTTAACGATGAGCGGGATTAGTAAACACATCACATGACATAAAAGCAGTTCTTCTATATGACAGCCTAGAAAATTTAAATAACCTGATACTATTATTGGTAGATAATGGTGATTCTAACTTTTGTGTGATTATTCTATTACACAGAACACTTAATAAACACTTAGAAAATACTTTTTGGCAGTTGCACACTCACGACACGATATGTAGAATTACTTAGAATATTTATAAATGCAATGTATTGCTTTAAACAGAACTGAACACACACATACACACCTACACATACACACAAGCACACACACACAAACACAAGTGTGCACATGCACACACACATGCAAATATTCTTATGTGGAGACCTGATATAAGTGGATCGTTCTTTTCAAAGGAGACCTCAACTCGCACCAAATGATCGGATTTCGCAGTGACGTTGGCTTTTACAAAGCTCATCACATCGGCCAACTTGAGGGGTCGAATATATTTCAGGTCATCGAATGAACTCAGGAAACACAAGTTTGCATCATGATGACCTCCCTCTCCCTGTATGCAACACAAGTTACGGGTAGTTTTGGTAATGCATGTATACAGACATTCCAAAACACCTACAAAGAGTTTCTCAAAGATGTTTAGTGTAAGTGATAGAACTTTTGGCTTTCAACGCATAGTCGCAATCTTATACGGTTTTGCCTCTTACATCCAAACCTACTATTTCAGCTTATGTCACTCTTTCTTCCACAGATATCTCTTATATATATTTCTTATATTTTAAATTGCTATTCTATAAATATAAGGCAACAGTTGATAATGCTAAGCTATGGTTAATAAGAACTTTCCCACCGTTCCCACTGATCAACTCACGAGTCTTCTTCCTACACAGCAAGCATCAAATTACATGTCCAAAAGCCGTGTACTACAAAATGCCTCTGTGGGCCATGTATATTTGGAGTCCTAGTACTCACACTTTCAATTTTAAGTACCTAATCCGGTTACAGTGGTAAGCAAGTTTAACAGATAACAGACTGTTAGCCTGAATAATGCCTACTAGACATTGTGGGGTGTGGTGGCTCAGTGGTAAGTTCGGCGCCTTGTGACCGGAGGGTTGCAGGTTCGAATCCCACTCTAGCCGCTGCGTACGGACCTTGGGCAAGTCCTTCACTCGCAATTGCTCGTGGCGCTTCGGCGTGAAAATTCCGGCACAGTATCAAATGCTGTAGTCGGGAGCGCCTCTGAGTAGTAGTTGACTTCGAGAGGCGCTATAGAAATATCTATATAAATAAAGCCAGCTTTCTGTGTGTCTGTGTGTCTGTGTGTCTGTCTGTCTGTCTGTCTGTTTGACCGGGCTTAACTTCTACAATTTTGCACCTTTTCACTCGAAACCTTCACTACTGTATCGGCCTCGGTTTCGGACACCCAGTGGAGGGGTTCGCTTCCCCCGTTTTCACCGCTACCATGGTGAAAAACGGCCAAAACATCGCCCCTAGCGATAGGAAAATTACCGTCCCTGCAGTGACATTAGGCTTACTGCATTGGATGCATGCACGTGTAACAAACATCGAAGAGAAATTTATTGTTGGTAAGTCAATTTGGGGGTGGTGGTGGTGGGTGGTGGTGGTGGGGGGTGGTGGGGGGTGCGCGAGTGGCGGTGGGGGCGGCGGGTGGGGGGGGTGGGGGTGGGGGGTGGTGGTGGGGGTGGGGGGTGGTGGTGGGGGTGGTGGGTGGTGGTGGTGGTGGGGGTGGTGGGTGGGGGGGGGGGTGGTGGGTGGGTGGGGGTTGTGGGTGGGGGGGGTGTTGGGTGGGGGTGGTGGGTGGGGGGTTTGGGGGGGGTTGTGGGGGGGTGTTGGGTGGGGGTGGTGGGGGTGCAGGGATTGAAACTTATAACCCCGGGCAACGCCGGGTAATCCAGCTAGTCCGGAATAAATGAATAAATAAAGTAACAGAAATATACAGAATTAGGCAATGAATTCCAAAGTTTTGGACAAGCCATGATACAAAAGCCTAACACTACTGGTATTCTCGCACAAGGCACAGCAAAAGCCAAAGTATGTATTGATCAAGTGCAATATTTTCTGAAAAGAAAGGAGAAGAGCTAGGTCAATGATATACATGGAAGCCAACTAGGAGGCATTACATAAACACAATGTGAAGACCATATTTATATGCAAACAGAAATACCACTCTGCATTATCCAAAAGACCTCATTTTAACTGGTAGGAAACTTGCAGTAATTATTAGCAGTAGTTGCTTACGTTAGTGTTAATTTGTTGATTGCAGTATTGGTTGGCAGCAATTGTGGCCGTTTCTATGATGCTTTCAACCAAAAAGCTTCCATACACAATGCCATTCGGTCGCATGTGGATTGGCAGTTTCGGCCTGAAACTAATAAGTACCCGCTACTTGTTACACACTGCCTTTCATCTGTGGTCTTATATGGTCTTTGGTACACCTCAAGCATTCAATATCAAGTGAAATTATCAAGGCATTGCAACTTAATGTAACGATAATTTGATAGTGTAACTGAAGAGTTATTTATCCAGTACACCTCTGTTGTACTGAATTAGACTTAGTAGGTGTTAAACAAGACTGCTCGAAACAAGAAAATTTCCTTCCTGAACCTGAACATTTAAAGCAAAATGCTCAACTAAAAACAATATTTCGAACGGGAAGCTTCAGTAAGTACCTAGCCAATGAAGCACCAAGTTGATCACCACGTACAACAGCTTGATCCGTAACACATCTCCTATGTTCCTTGTGCAAACCACCTGGTAGCTGGCCTCCTGCTAATGTGTTCAGCTTACTCTCCTGGCTGTCAGGACTGCAAATCGTACCTTTTTGCAAGACTCTAAAACCAAAACCAAAAACCATGTTTAGTTTTCTTCATATTTCGCACAATAGTACATTACCTACACATCAGCTCTCAATCTTGGCAAGAATCCTAAATGTATACTTCTTCGGTTATACCCTCATAAGGCTCACATATGCACTCAATCTGTTATGCAAACTACTGCCATTTTGCAAATGGGACGTTTACACGACGATACACCGGAATCCATCACATAAAATATTTTTAAACGTTACAACATCGAGGACTTCATTAGAATTAACATTATTTTTAATGTTTATGTCAGCTTAAATCTATAATTCAAGATTGCACTTTCAAAATGGCGTCATCCCAAAAACAAGTCAACAGGCAGCAATGCGAGTCGACGTACTGTGTAATTATCTATACTGTGCTAGTACTTCCCCCAGGGTGTTTTCTGTTTCGGGGAGGGGGTGTTTTCTCGTACTTGAGCCAGCCGACATGCAACCGAGTCAACCGACCAAGGGGTTTGTAGTTAGTAAATGCATTATTTCATTTTACATTATTTCATTTCCAAATAATAATAATAATAATAATAATAATAATAATAATCTTCGTTTAATATCTTCAAACTGACAATAACGCAGTATGATTACAAATCAGTATGAACGGATGATCACAAGTTATTACAGGAGTCGAATTTAACTGTACACGGCAGCCATGCAAGGCGCCCATCACGTCCTACATCTCATTTTAACAACGCGCCATCTCGCGAATGAAAGGCTGAGTGGACCTAAATTTGGGGAGGTTGCGGGAAGCGATCCCGCTACCTCTTGCTCTTCACGCCAGTGATGTTACCACTACTCTATGGACCCCCTCCAGGGGTGTTTAAACTAGGGCTGTAGGCCTACCGAATAGGTGATTATCACTATTCGGCCGAATACGAATAATTGGACCAACTATTCGGCCGAATACGAATACGAATAGTGTACAAAATAGGTCTACCGACAACATTCAAAATTTCAAATGTAAGCAAAAGTTTCAGTTCAGTAAATTTGATACATAAACTAAAAGTAAACAGTTAACTACATGTAATTTTTGCATCCTTCTGCCAGTCTGTGTAAACTAGGAATGGAACTAATTTAACTAAACTTAGAAATTGTCACTTACTTAACGTTCACTCCACTCGCTATAGCAGCCGCATATGCAGAAACAGATGTCGCGTGACCACTATTCGTATTCGGTCCGACCGCTACTATTCGGCCGAATACCGAATAGCTATTTATATTTGGCCCCGAAGCGAATACGAAGCGAATATTCGGTACAGCCCTAGTTTAAACACCAAAAAACCCCACCTAGCTACGGCCTTGCAGGCTCCCCAACTTTTCAGACCCAGAAGAAACAATGTCCATTCTTATTTTCTCGGAGGAAAAACTTCACTTGAGCCCCCAAGACTCACAACTATTACCGAGCATCATCATCATCGTGATCACCATCATCATCGTCTTTGTTGCTGCCGCTGTTGTTGTTATATTTATTAGGTTAGGAAACGGAGCCGTTATATAAAAAACCCCACTTTAACACTAAAGTTACACCAATGGGTGGATGGATGGTACCGGAAATTGCTGCAAATGTACTGTAGCGGGAAACTATTCTATTTCAGCGGGA
Organism: Allolobophora icterica; assembly: GCA_963556255.1. Classification (NCBI taxonomy): domain Eukaryota; kingdom Metazoa; phylum Annelida; class Clitellata; order Crassiclitellata; family Lumbricidae; genus Allolobophora; species Allolobophora icterica. The sequence continues at coordinate 30,749,315 of OY744614.1, forward strand.
AAAACTTTTGGGAGGAAACACAATTGCAGAAGACAAGTTAAAAAAGCAAGATTCACCTTGTAGCACCACGGAAATAAGACTGGTTATATTTGAAGTATTTTATACTAGTAAAAGTTGGCGAATTTAAACCTACGTTGCACAAACACAGTTTTTGACACCAACCTCTACCCAGCAAAGCAGACATTTTGAATGCAATGCTAACAAATTCGAAGGATTAAAGTTCGATTTTAGGCTAGGTCATGTCAAAGTTCAGATTAGGCCATGTACAGTAATAGACACTCATGATGCAAAATAATAGTGTATCCAGTGAACTCCTATCCACAGGTGTCGCCATGCTTCTGTTTTACCACAGTATAAATAATTACACAGTAGGCCTACGTCGACTCGCATTGCTAACCGTTGACTAGTTTTTCGGGTGACGCCATTTTGAATACGAGCTCTTGAATTATAGATTTAAGCTTTAATTAACGTTAAAAATAATATTGTTAATTCTAATGAAGTCCTCGATGTTGTAACGTTTAAAAAATATTTTATGTGATGGATTCCGGTGTATCGGCGTGCAGTCCTCAATGTTATTGTAACGTTTAAAAATATTTAATGTGATGTGTTCCGGTGTATCGACGTGTAAGAGCTCGTATTCAAAATGGCGGTCGGTCTCACATTCTGACTGTTGCATCGGCCGGGAGTCGACGTAGGCCCTACTGTGTAATTATTTATACTGTGGTTTTACCCTAGATATTAAATATAATAATTAGGATATTTACTCTTCACGTGCAATATTTACTCTGAAAATATATATATATTCATTTTCAATAAATCAAGCAATCAATTAGTTTTGTTTATTCTTCAGTAGGGCCTAGACAGTAGGGCCTTTTACAATGATCCATAATTATGTTATTAGTGATTACTTGGATTATGTGCAGTAGTAGGCCTATTGTATAGTTATATACAAGTAAGTATAATATTATCCTTTATTAAAAACCACCTGCTAACCGAACATTGGTGTACACAGTTCAGGAAATTAATTTAAGCATATAACATCCGAATGGCAAAGGTTTTATGGGCTTAGGAGTCGGCATTAGGTATAATTCTATTGTGTACCCTGGGACGCAGTGAGGAATTGGTTTTGATGGCTGAGAAGAGGTTAGAGTCAGCTTTCTGGCAGAGTTGCTCGAAAGTAAGGTAGGATTCCGGTAAATATCGAGACCGGACCAATCGCCGCATTGTTGTCTGAAGACAAGTGCGTCCCACCCACTCCCCACATAGGCCCACCACGTACGCCGGTACCGCGTACAACAACCGCGACACTGCCGTTGCACTTACCACATCACTAGATCAGTGATTGGCCAGATAATCTATGTGCTTTTAGGACGCGGAGGGCGTACATCGGCTGCAGCCTGGTCTTCCCGTGTCGAAGTTGAATTGTTCTGTCATCATAACACCCAAGACTTTCAGGTGCCCTACCCTGACAACTGACAAGGCCCGGTATAACTTTGGGTATAGCCTCTCCCAGTCCTTTCCTAGGTCGCCGAACGATCATTTCCAGGATCTTTGAATGTTTCAGTTTTAAAAATGATCGATATCGTCGATTTATTTTTATAAACCTTCATATCCTGCTCCCCAGTTCCTCTTCCTCTTCCACTGCACAATTGCTGAATAAATACAAATATACATGTACATAATATAACACACACACAAACACTAAATCTAAACAAGATCTAGACATCCAACTAGATCTAAACAAGACTGTCTTTTGTTTCTTGGTAGTCTCCAGAGATGTATTATGAGCAACAGAGTCAAATGCAAGAGTATGTAGGGGTCGTTCATAAAGGACGCCCTCAAACTATGACCTACTTTGGACCCCATTGTCCGCATTTGACCTTACCCCCTCCATCCCCTTTGCGGACGTCCGCACGCATAAGCCAATTTTTAATGTCATCATCATTGTTTTCACAATTATTCCACAGTTCTTGTGCACGTTTAAGTGACAGTTCGGGTTTCATATCGCAGGATGTGCAGTAATAAAAGCCTCTTTACAGTCGCAGTAAAGGTTAGGCCTACACCATGCTGCCCATGCACGAGGTTTTAGGCAATCGCTTCACTAACCTTTTCGTTTTTCGGGGAAAGCTGAAACAAGGTGGTGTTTAAAAGCCATCAAATTTAAAAGTTTAGATGCGGACGTCCGCACTGGTCATAATCCCTCCCCTTGTCCGCATTTCGATGAACCCTCCCTCCCCTCATTGCGGACGTCCTTTATGGATGAACCCTTATGGTGATGGAAGACTGTTCATAAAGAACGGTCTAACAAAGGAGAAGACATGGACCTATAGAAGTCTTTCAGGTTTAGATCTTGTCAAGATTAATATTTGCAAGAGTGTTATTTAATGGTAAATTACATTAATACATCAGGGGTGATATATATATATATATATATATATATATATATAAAATTAGCGTTGCCCTCCTCCATTGTCTAGGCTTGGCACTGGCACCACTCGAAAATGGCAATGGCAGAGTTCCATATGAGAATATTGTTGTAACTTGTAGGTGATTCAAATTTCCTACATATGATGGTAACCGTAATCTCCAAACTTCTGAAGCGCCACTCGATGGCCAAGCACAGGGCACCAGCATATTCACGAGCGCTGCATCAAATCAGAGGGGTTTTCCAAAGAGTAGTCCAACGGAGGTCCGAGTCTCGTTATCATAGGAGCAGATCATTTGATACTTTTATGATGCTGCTGTTTGGAGGGGTTTGCACCACAAATGAATGTTGTGTCTGTCACAAAGAATCGGTGTCAAAATATTCTTTATTTGTCACAAAAACTAAGTTATAAGTTGGTTCTTGACAAGGCCCCCAAAAGACAGCTCGTAACGAGTTTTCGTTCCTATAAACCAAGAGATCAGGTATGATCTGGACGTAGATGTCTTGTACACTTTTCTTATACCATTGGACTCTTTTCATGCTAAATACAAAATTACATACATGTATTGTAGCTCATTTGTGCCTAAGTGTAACACACAACTACAGCAGTCCAACTGCTAGAAAACTTATGGACAATAAATTGTTAATTGTAAATTGTAATTGTACTTAGCAACTTCTATTGCACCAGTGTCTAATGCACAAGTGACAAGGCATCAACCGATGGCACACCAAAACCAAACCATAATCAGGTCAATATCCAGAAGATCAGTCAGTAAGACAGAGAGGCAGTTTATGATGGATAAGCAATTGAAACAGGGAGCTTCAAGTTGACAACGAAGTGACACAAGCGACTGAGCAGAGCGCAGAGACACAGGAAGAGAGTTCAAAAAAGTAGGTCCAGCAACTGAAGAAGCTTGTGCATGCAACACACTAAATGAAAGGGCAAACAATTTGGCTGTGAGAAAGCTTGCAATCCCTGTTTGTTCATTATATATATAGCACAAAGAACACCTTTGGAAAAACTCTATGAGTTGTCTCATTGTTGAGAAAATCTGAAATTGTCCAAGACCCACATATACTGGTACACTATACTGATGTTTTAACGTCGGTGTGAAAATGCTGACGTACATTATGTAGATGGTTTTATATTGGCTTTGGAGGTCAGCATCCTAATAAATTCATTCAGTTTGATCATGGTTTCTGTTCTCGGGTCAGCACGGCCTCTGAAGAGTTTCCATCAAAGGATATTGTACAAATTTGTGATTACGATTACTGAAAACAAAAGCTAATGATTATCAGTTCCCCACACTAAGCATACATAACCAGATGATTTATTTTTTCTAATCCAACCTAGAAACTGATATAGCCCCACAATCTTAATAATTATATGAGGCACCAGTTATTATTAGTAACTGGATATATATATACATATTTGTGTTTATTCACAAGCTCACCGAAAAACCGCAGTAAGTTACATTGAAACTTGACAGCACAATTATCAAGATCTTACTGAACACACGTCTTGGTAGCCTGTTAGGTGCCCGCTCATTTTACTGCTGCCCCCAAGGAGTGGAAGGCTGAGTTGACCTAGGGGGTTTACAAATTTCGAACCATGTCTTTCAAGATCTTACATTCTTCATGTAAGAGCATTACCATTCATCTATCCCCTCACGATTATTATTATGGGTATACAGGTTGGGTGGAAGTGTTCCAATATTGTCAGTTATTGTTACTATGGGTATAGGTTGGGTGGGAAGTGTTTGAATTTTATCTGTTGTTACTAGTAAGACAGACCATGGAGGAAACGGTTTGCATTGGCTTGATTTAACATGTTGTGTTCTAGGTTAGAACTACTTCAGAAGGGTCCAGAAAGATTTGAGCAAGACGGCTTGAGCAGTCTTCGTTACATTCTTAAGGCAATTGAAGAGCGAAAACTTTACAGTTGGATATACGTTGAGATAGATGAACAGATCCTATCTGTTAGTATTTTTCTGCATGTTTTCTTCTTTATTAGACTTCATACTTTCTTCAAAGCGTTTATGTAACTGTCCACGATGTTGTGCTCGATGCCAACTTCTTTGTCTTGAATGAAACTCTGGCCACGGCCTGACAAAACCTAATCAGATAAAGAATGATTTGTTGCAATGAATGGATGTACGTAAGTATGTACCTGGCGTTTTTTATAACCTCTTAAAAGCTCACAAAGGCACCAAAGAATCTTGATGGGCATCAACTTGTAATTGTAATTTTTCTGTAATATAATTTTAATCACATTTAATACAGCACCTCTTCAAGAAAGACTCGTCATAGGCGCTCCCGATCTACACGACAGAAAATCAAGATCGAACAAAATGATTTTTAAGCGCTTGCAGGATAGAGGTAAGAAAATCGAAAGTATAATCTCGAAATTTCTAAAGTGCTACTTACAAGCTAAGTGCTGGGCACTAGCTGATTCACAAGTGCTGCGTTGTGTCACAAGGGTTGTACAGAAATACCAAGTGGCTGTCCAAGTATGGTTGCCAGGAGACCATGGAGAAGAGGCAGAGGAACTGCTAAGGTGGAATCAGTCTAGGATGGGAAAGATTGAATTGAAAGGTGGAGGAAAGGACGGATCTAGTTTGTAGTGGAAAACCTTAGGGGTGATAGATAAAGGAGCGTGAGGTAGATGGTAGTAGGTGAGTGACGATGTTGATGGAGGATCTGCGAATTTTTGGAATCCAGGAGATCGTTCCAGACAGATTCCAAGGAGCATGCATGGTAGGGTTCTAGGCAGGGCTGTAGTAGAGGGTATACGCGGGTATACAGCGTGTACTCACCTCTAGAGACCGTATACTCACCTCACAAAATATTTATATTTATTTCTATTAAAATACTGTATCGCATACTCACAAAACACTGTAGCGTATACTCACCTCTAATTTGTTTTGGAAAACTAACCGGTAGCGTGTACTCACCTCTAATTTTACCACTACAGCCCTGGTGCTAGGCAATCTTTTCCATAAAGTTGCAACCCTATGCCGCTGAGCAAAGAGATCTACAGCCACGAATAGATTAGACCAAAACATGATACATCTACTGGTCATCAAGGTCTAGGTTTACATGTGAACAATGATTGTGCTTGTGACAACAAACTTGGCAAATCTGTCTTTGCTTATCTTATCAGTTATTTATACATGTGGGATCAAGTTACATATAGTTGAGAAAGACAGGACTTGTCCACCCGGATGGACATTATAAGCCACGAACTGTAAGAGAATGATTTCACAGATAACATGATAAATTACAGTGTTGCCACCAAACACACAAAAAGGAACATTTAGGCTATTATATTAGTAATTACTATTACCATAATGAAATCAGACAACTAAAAAAGGAGAAAGGAGAGTCATTAATCAAGGCATTTGGACCTCTTTGGTTCGTCAGTCACCTGCGCTGCACACTTAACAGAACAAGAAATGTCTGTGCAACTTCCTCAAAGCACACAAGTCGCTGCCTTCTGAACGATTATTACACGGCAACAGAACAGACTGTCTTACATATACTAATACACTAAAAAATAATGTAATCTGACCTTTTATCAAGATGTTGTTCTAACCCTTTTAATATGCCAAGTTATTAGGGATTTATCACTTTACCACGAAATTTCCTTGATGCTGCACTTGTAAAAACAAAATATAATTAGTTAACTGTTGAAGCCTGACCTGGTGACCTGGTATGGAGACACGTTCCTTTGCGCTATTGATTGGAACATAAGAGAAGAGGCCCTCCGCAGCCACACGACGCTTCAGAATTTTGGAGCCATCATACCCGAGCGAACTCACTGTTATGAACATTGTCACAACATCTTTTGCCGTTGACACTATTTCACCTGACGTTATCACCACATTCCCTGACAAAGAAAACAAACCATCTAATGAAGCACTTTCAGAAGCACCTATTCGGGCACTCTAAATATTTCTGGTCTCATTACATTACCAAGACTTGTGCATCTTTCTTCAAAGCCACACAAACTGCAAACCAGTTGCAACCTAACAGCAAACACCAAAAATAGAAAGTAACAAATAAATAAAGAATTGTAACAAACTAATTTCAAACTCCTGCTCTGGGAGTTGGTGTTTCTTTAGCGGGTGCCAACACTGAAGAGTGATATAACTTTCTTGCAGAATGTTACGTTGCTTATGTGGGCAATTATTGCAAAGCAGCACTAGTTAAAAAATTCCTCCACAGGATTTTTCCTCTTTCCTTACCTCCTTTAATGTTCTCATGAAATGTGACTGCGCCCATGTGGACACAGACGACGTCATGATGTGTAAGTCGAGATGCCAGGATGATGCCATGTTCTTCCATAAGTTTGCACACATGCCCTGGTTGAGAGAACAAGTGCTTTGGTGGCATACAGTCATACGGCTGAATGAAAGAAAATGATGATCCATCTGGAATGAACTCGCCGAGATCTAGTAAAACAACAGAACAGTGCTAGTTGTCTTTATGTTACTAAGCAGCAATTATAATCAACTGTATCTGTCATCAGCTCTTGCACACTCTTCGCGAGGAGGTACTCGCTCACAAGAGAAGACATCCTTTCATGATACATACTGTTAAAACTAAACTGTTTAGAAAGTAGCTTTGTTAATCGATGTATCTTTAGCTATATTTAGTTGTACATGTGTGACTTTATAATCTGCTCCTGTTAGTTTATTCAAAAAAATATATGTAGTCATTGTATACAGTGTAATGCATTTGCAGTTGTCAGATGCAAATAAAGGCTACTTACTTACTTACTTAATATAGCTCCTTTTAAGTACCTCACAAAAGCCCTGCAGGCATGGCTACGTAACTGATCTACCGTAAAAAAGTATTTTAATACTGTCTGAAAATGTTTGCTGAACGAAGTCAAATGCACCAGTACGTAAATGCAATGAGATAGTACACGAGTTGGAACAATGGGATTGATTTAAAGTGTGGAAGCGCGACACCTGCATATCCCCTCAGCTAGCAGAGCACAACAATCACCGACCTGGTTGACGTGAAACTGGAATACAGAGCTCCCTGACGTATGCCTGGGCAGTGCCAACAATACATCCAAAAGAGCTAGCATAGCTCTTTTGGATGCCTCATACAAGCATACACGTTGTGCAGAGTCGACCTATAGGGAGCTTACGGGTATCGAACCGCATCTTTCAAGATCTTGTGTTCTAAGTCTTTGAGCAGGAGTGTTACCATTCATCTATCCCCTCACGCATGCCAGTGCTTCAGAGGCACACCTCAGCTGATAATGATCATTATACATATATCTATATAAATAAAGCGAGAATTCTGTGTGTGTGTGTCTGTCTGTCTGTCTGTTTGACCGGGATTAACTTCTACAATTTTGCACCTTTTCACTCGAAACCTTCACTACTGTATCGGCCTCGGCTTCGGACACCCAGTGGAGGGGTTCACGTCCCCCGTTTTCACCGCTACCATGGTGAAAATGCCCCAAAACTCTACCCACCAGACCGTCCATCACGCGCAAGCTTGCCTATTCCACTGCGAAGCGGTTCTATTTATGGCGCCGGTATTCCCCAACGTCATTAATAATGCGCATAAGGACACTGCGGTTCTATTTATGGCGCCGGTATTCGCAGACGTCGCCAGACGCCACAAGGGCCTCCAAGACTGCGAAGCAGTCGCCGCCAGAGGGCGACTGCGAAGCAGTCAGTCCACGGCAGAGGTCACTAGATGCCAGAAGGCGTCTACAAGACTGCGAAGCAGTCTCCGCCACAGGTCGCCAGACGCCACAAGGGCCTCCAAGACTGCGAAGCAGTCGCCGCCAGAGGGCGACTGCCAAGATTGCCAAGCAGTCGTTGTTGTTGTTGGTGGTGTGGTGGTGGTGGTGGTGTGAAACTTATAACCCCGGGCAACGCCGGGTAATCCAGCTAGTAATAAAATAATGAATATACGGTTACCTTTACTATTATTATTGTTATTATTAATCAGACATGGCAGTGATGAAAATTTAAAAAAATTAAAGACGTAAGAATCCAACTACAAAAGTGATTAGAAGGGGCAACAGTGATCAACGTGAAGTGTAGAAAAATAAACACAACCTAAAACAATTATTACCACCATTATATTACCTGGACACTTATTTTCATGCTCAGAAAACAAATATGCTATTACAAATAATCTAAGATCGTTATTTTTTTGGACATACCGCCTTTGGTATGGCCGGAGTCCTTTACTTTTGAAGGTGTGGGTTGCGAAAGGTGGCTATCGTCTGAAGCTCCAGTGCGTGACTTTTGTGAGATGACGTGGCGCCTCTGACTCAAATCATGATGATCATTAGTGATGAAAGAGAGTCGAGCCGAATTTGCCAGTTTAAAAACTTCTAAAATACACAAAACCCTTTGTATTGTCACTGAGGCAAAAAAATTCTAAAAACAGACAAAAATCAAAGATCGATTATACAGAGCGTTACTGATGATAACCTAATAGCTTCCAAATACCTTAAAAGGTATTTTCAACAACAGCCTATGACAGCTTGCAGCAATGCTAAATCCATTAAATGTTCGTTAATTTGTTCCAAATTCCCTGCCACTTCGTCAAACATATTAAAAACCCATAGATTCTACAGACCTAGAAAATGTAAATAACCTGATAGCATTATTGGTAGATAATGATGATTCTAACTTTGTGTGATTATTCTACTACACCTGAACACTTAATAAACACATAGAAACTTCTTTTTGGCAGTTGCACACTCATGAAACGTTATGCAGAATTACTTAGAAAATTTATATATGTAATGTATTGCTTTAAACAGAACTACATACACACACTCGCATATATTCATATGTGCAGACCTGGTACAAGTGGATAGTTCTTTTCAATGGAGACCTCAACCGTCAGCAAATGATCGGATTTCGCAGTGACGTTGGCTTTTACATAGATCGCATTAATTGACTGGAAAGGTCGAATAAACTTCAGGTCATCGAATGAACTCAGGAAACACAAGGTCGCACCATGACGACCTCCCTCTCCCTGTATGCAACACAAGTAATTGATAGTTTTTGGTATTTGGACATTCCAAAACATCCCCCAAAGAGTTTCTCAAAGATGCTCGGTGTAACAAATTGCCACTGTACACATATAAGGCATCAGCTGATGATGTTAAGCTATGGTTAATAAGAACTTTCCCACCGTTCCCATTGATCAACTCATGAGCCCTGAACCTGCACATTCAGGGCCGTTTTAAGGTCGTTGTAGGCCCAAGGCACTCTTGTTCGTAGACCCCAACTCAACTGCCAACTCTGCATTAAAGCTAAACGCATTCACATTATTTCTTGACGTCATGTTTAATCATGATTCATGAACACACCCAGTTTTGATTTTAAATCTCAATCTACTTTTTGTAATATTGATAATGTAAAGAGCTGCAAAGTTCACATAATGTATGCTAGCACAGCTTAACTTAAGCTGTTCCAGTATAAAAGTTATTAAATTTGAATTTGCTGTTTATGGCAATTTTCCTTTTTCCATATTCCCGGTCAATCATTCCAAATCTCATTTTCAGATTTTCAGACTTTCGTAGGGCTCTGAAAGTTTCGTGGGTCCTAGGCACAGTGCCTACTGTGCCTAGTGGATAAGACGGCCCTGTGCACATTCTACATACACAGCAAGCACTAAATTACATGTCTGAAAGCCATGTACCACAATAAGCCTCTGTGGGATATGCTTATCTGGAATTCTAGTACTAGCACTTCCAATTTTAAGTACCTAGTCCGACTACAGTGAACAGATGAAATGCTTGAACGATTATAGATAAGTGACAAAAACATAAAAAATTAAGCAATGAATTCTAAAGTTTTGGGTGAGCCAAGATTGAAAAGCCCATTACTACCGGTATTCTCACGCAAGGCACAGTGAAAGTCGAAGTATCTATTAAATCGAGTGCAATATTTTCTGAAAAGCAAGGAGCAGTGGTTTACATAGAAGCAAGCCAACTACGAGGCATTGCATAAATACATTCTAAACAATATTGTATATGCAAACAGAAATACCACTCTGCATTATAAAAAAGACCTCATTTAAAGTAGTAGGAAACTTGCAGTAATTATTAGCAGTAGTTGCTTACGTTGGTATCAATTTGTTGATTGCAGTATCGGTTGGCAGCAACTGTGGCCGTTTGTATGATGTTTTCAACCAAAAAGCCTCCATGCACAATGCCGTTTGGTCGCTCGTGGATTGGCAGTCTCATCCTAAAACCAACAAGAACCTGCTACTTTGTTACGTGCTGCCTTCCATCTGTATGCCTCAAGCATTCAATACCCTGTACATCAAGCGAAATTATCAAGGCATTGCAACTTAATGTACCTGTAATTTGATCGTGTAACTAAAGAATTATCCAGTGAATTCTTCACGATTATTAAGTGAAAAACAAGACTGTTCAAAAAAAATTTCATTCATGAACCTGAACATTTAAAGCAAAATGCTCATCTAAACATGATATTTCGAATGGGAAGCTTCAGGAGGTACCTAACCAATGTAGCACCAGGTTGATCACCACGAACAACAGCTTGATTCGTAACACATCTCCTATGTTCCTTGTGCAAACCACCCGATAGCTGGCCTCCTGCCAATGTATTCAGCTTACTATCCTGGCTGTCAGGACTGCAAATCCTACCTTTTTGCAAGACTCTAAAACCACAAGCAAACACCATGTTTAGTTTTCTTCATATTTCGCACAATAGCACATTACCTACACATCAGCTCTCTATCTTGGCAAGAATCCTAAATGTATACTTCTTCGCTATACCCTTATAAGGCTCACATATTCACTCTATCTGTTACACAATCTACATTGTAGGGCACTATGCAAAGAAACAATAGTAAGTATGAGCGCCTATGAATACCATACGTTGACATATCTCTTAGTGTAAAATCCTATTCTGCAACATTTTACTCAAATAAATGGACAGTGAACGATTACAAAATTGCTCTGAACTGCCTCATTGATCGATCATCACGCCTACTCTCAAGCAGTCGGGTCTTGACCCGTCTACGGCATCTAGCTATAGGCCTATAGCTAATGTTACTTTCACATCTAAAATTGTTGAAAAGTTGGTAGCTAGGCAATTGTTTAACTATCTCGATTCTAACAAGCTACTCCCTCCATGCCAATCTGGCTTTCGCAAGGGGCACTCTACTTTTTGACCGGGCCTGGGTCGGGAGCGCCACTGAGTAGATTTCTTGAAGGGGCGCTATAGAAGTTCATTATAGATAGATAGATAGATAGATAGATAGATAGATAGATAGATAGATAGATAGATAGATTAGATAGATAGATAGATAGATAGATAGATAGATAGATAGATAGATAGATAGATAGATAGATAGATAGATAGATAGATAGATAGATAGATAGATAGATAGATAGATAGATAGATAGTGCTTTGTCCTAACACAGGACTAAGGATGCCCCTATTAGGGTTTACTTTGAGGAAACAGCATCCAGAGAAAACCCAGTAAGGCGATGACAGCTGATGAGTGTGAGGTGAAATAAGCAAAGTTACAGCCCTTGGTGGATGGATGGTACCGAAAATTGTTGCAAATGTACTGCAGCGGCAAACTATTCTATATAAGCGGAAAAAACTGTTGGGAGGAAATACAATTGCAGAAGACAAGTTAAAAAAGCAAGATTCACCTTGTAGCACCACGGAAATAAGTTGGCGAATTTAAACCTACATTGCACAAATAAAGTTTTTGACAACAACCCCTACCCAACAAAGCAGACATTTTGAATGCAATGCCAACAAATTCGAAGGAATACAGTTCGATTTTAGGTTAGGTCAGGTCAAAGTTAAGATTAGGCCATGTACAGTAATAGACACTCATGATGCAACATAATAGTGTATCCAGTGAACTCCTACCCACAGGTGTCGCCATGCTTCTGTTTTACACTGGATATTAAATATAATAATTAGGATATTTACTCTTCACGTGCAATTTTAACTCTGAAAATATATTTATTTATTTTCAATAAATCAATAACTCAGTTTCGTTTATTCCTCAGTACAGGTTGACATAGACCCAACGTGTTTACAATGATCCATAATTATGTTATTGGTGATTACTTGGATTATGTGCTGTAATATTGTAGTGATATATAAGTAAGTATATCCTTTATTAAAAACGAACTATTACCCGCACATTGGTGTACATAGTTCGTCAAATTAATTAAGCATATAACATCCGAATGACAAAGATTTTACGGGCTTAGGAGTCGGCGTTAGGTAGGTATAATTCTATTGTGTGCCCTGGGGCGCAGTGAGTATGCGACAGTTTTCTCGGGAGGTAACAACTGATGCAGAACGTGTGACGGCACTGATGGGTTGGTTATGATGGCTGAGAAGAGGTTAGAGTCAGCTTTCTGGCAGAGATGCTCGAAAGTTAGGTAGGATTCCGGTAAATATCGAGACGGACCAATTGCCGCATTGTGAATTGCCTGAAGACGTGTGCATGCGTACCATCCCCACGCAGGGACGTCATGTTAAAAAGAAAAGGAGGAAGAAGAAAGGGGTAAAAAAAAAAGAAAACAGAAACTCATTTGCAGCATTGGCTTACAGTTTTGCATAGGCCTATGTAGACTAGGCTTAAATACAAAACATTTTAAAGAAACACCAAAAAATGTAAAAAATTTCACCTCTTCCCCCCCTGGAAAAACTTAAATGACGTCCCTGCCCCCACGTAGTTTCACCACGCCGGTAAAACATCCGCTACATTACGGTTGCGCCACAGTGTAATTATTTATACTGTGATTGCGCGTGTAGCCTAATTATATTTATACTGTGGTTACGCTTACCACATCACTCGATCAGAGATCGGCCCGATATATATAATCCATGGATGTGCTTTTAGAACGCGGAGGGCCTACATCGGCTGCCTGGCCTTCCAATGTCGAAGTTAATCGACAAACGCAGTAAGATTACATTGAATTGTTCTGTCATCATAACACCCAAGACCTTCAGCCTCAAATGCAAGAGTATGTGTAGTGATGGAAGACTGTTCATAAAGGACTATCTAACACAAGAGATGAACCTACAGAAGTCTTTCAGCTTTAGATATTGTCAAGATTAATATTTGCAAGAGTGTTATTTAATGATAAATTATAGATCAGGGTTTATATATGTATATATATATATATATATATATATATATATATATATATATATATATATATATATATATATATATATATATATATATATATATATATATATATATATATATATTGTATACCGGGTTGCCTCCATTGTCTGGCAATGTCAGCTTGGCCGTGCTCCCTCCTGTCTGCGTGAGTTCTGTTCTCGTGCCTCTGTTCCACCTGGTCACCGCTCTCTTCGCTCTGCCACTCGATCCTGGCGATCTCTCTGTTCCCTTCGCACGCACCGCTACTATGCAGCAGCGCGCTTTCTCCGTCATTGGACCCACGTACAATTTGGAATGGGCTTCCTCCTGAGCTTCGGTCTCTTCCTCGAGACTCGTCCACCGCTTTCTTCTCTGCTCTAAAGACTGTTCGCTTTCGCCGGGGATGGGCTAGCTGGGAGCGCCTCTGAATAGCTTCCTTGAAGGGACGCTATATAAATGCTTGATTGATTAATATAATCACTGAAGAAGTTTGGCACCTGTAAAAGAACAGAATTATTTCTAATTTGGTGGCCTAGGATGTTTATCTCTTCTTCAATGCATCCTTAATATCCTAGGTTCAATTTGTAGTGCTTTGTGTGATATCATTGATATTGGTAGAACAGCCATGCAACACTGGATCACTCCCTCTGACAATCCAAGCGTCATGGGTAGGACATGCGAAGTAGACCTGGGAGTGACTTTGGTCAGCCAATCTTACCCCACTTGACCCCAAAGTGACTTGAAGTCGACTTGAAGTCGACGACTTGGAGCCAAAACGACTTGATCCGACTTGGCAGAAAAACAACCAACTGACGACTTAAAGTCGACTTCTGACATGTTAATATTAGGCCTATAACGATTACGTAGGGCTAATAATACAATTGTCAAGCCAATTTTGTCTAGCAAGCTTTACTTTCATAATTATAGGGCCTACTAATGAGCAATGAGACCTCAACACCTGATGAATAAAATTGTTAACATTTCGATTCGCCATTTTTTGAATGAAACGTATGTGTGACGTTTTAACATAGAATAACAAATTATATAGGCCTAAATAAGTCGGCACGAAACCGATAAAAAATAAGTAAGTAACTGTCTACCCCAACCGGCGTCGATGATCTCTATAATAGTTTTCCAGATCCGTGTGTCCTATGAAAAACGCTCTGGAATGTCTGGAATGTGACTGCGACGACCTCCCTAAGGCCGGCATATCACGTGGGCGAGCGAAGTTGGCCCGGACCGCCGACACTCGACGCTGGGCGGGTGGACGTGTACGGACGGACGGACGGATTGACACAAGGAGAAATAGCGGTAACTAAGCCTGTCTGTGCCACCCTCCCTCCCGCCCTACCTCTCCCTCCCTCTCACTCCTTCTTCCATCCCTCTGCCTCTATCACTGCGTTCGACCACCTCCGTACCTTTCCTTCTCCCTCCCCGTCATATATGACGGGCAAGCAAGCAAGCTTATAATGCTTATTATTAGTTAACATAATCTGGCTACGCAGGAGACCCAAAAGGGGTCGTAGACCCCGCTACCAGGGCCACCTTGGTAGTAATACAGTTTGATGGAAAACATTATACTTAACTAAAGACTCGATAGCATATCATTGGTAGTCACGTAATACTTACCAAGGACTCGAAAGCACATCTTGAGGCTATACCTGCGCACGCTCATTGAATTTCAGTTGATTAAGCTGCGGGCCGTCAATTAGTGTTCCTCGAACACGGAAGACCGTAACTTTTGCTTGAACGATCGTAGGCGGTGTAGTTGCTTATTTATAGTGGTATTTTATTCCATATGAAGGCCCAATGTATCGTATGGAGACAAACTGGGTATTCGTATGAGCGTATAGCTGGTAACATTGTACATATAATAATATCGCAGCCTAAGTATGCGGTAGAAGTTAGAACTGGTAAGTCTATGCTTCATTCTTATTTTTTGCCAAAACACTACAAAACTGCTTAAATGCTGCCAGGGCCTCACGATCATTAGTTTGGCGTGATAAATTTAGATTTGTTTGTGTCTCAAGTCAGTTTGAGTCGACTTGTAGAAAAAACAACTTCAAGTGACTTTTCTTGTACAAATTCGACTTGGGGTCAGTTGCGCTAAGCAGAAACGACTCGACTCGACTTGGGATGACCAAGTCGACCCAAGTCGACTTATTGGGGTCGACTCCCAGGTCTAATGCGAAGTCTAGATGGGCCGGAATAGGTAGGTAGCCTGTTTAACCACACAGTGTCATAACGAAGATGATTAGTGTCGCCCTCCTCCTTTGTCTAGGCTTGGCACTGGCACCACCCGAAAATGGCAATGGCAGAGTTCCATATGAGAATATTGTAGGTGATTCAAATTTCCTACAACTGATTGTAACCGTAATCTCCAAACTTCTGATGCGCCACTCGATGGCCAAGCACAGGGCACCAGCCTATTCACGAGCGCTGCATCAAATCAGAGGGATTTTCTACAGAGTAGTCCAAAGGAGCATGGGCGTTTGGAAGGGTGGGGGCAAGGGGCACTTGGATTTTCAAAATATAAAAAAAATCTTTCGATTATTATGATTATTCCAACAGTCCCAACACGATTTTCAATGCTAAAAACACTTAATTATTTAGGTAAGTCAGCTACTGTGCGCAAATAACGTCATTTTGCTCACCTACAAAAATTTGGCTCCCCTGGAAATATTTTGCACCCCCTTAGAAAAATTCCTGCATACGCCCATGCAAAGGAGGTCCGAGTCTGGTTACCATAGGAGCAGATCATGTGATACTTTTATGATGCTGCTGTTGGCAGGGAGTTGCCACTACAAATTAATGTTCTGTCTCTCACAAAGAATCTGTGTCAAAATATTCTTTATTTGTCACAAAAACTAATAATAAATGTTATTATTTATTTGATTAGAAGACACAGAAACATAAAAAGCACCAATTTAATCGAATACTTAACCAAACTAATTACAGTAACCATTGTCTTATACACATTGAACGCACGTAATCACAAAATACTGGTAATGCACGGAAAGTATACAATTCCGACCCAAACCTATTGTCATTTTAACAATAGTCAAACAGACACCCCTCCCACAAAAGCCACACTTTACAAATACAAGCAGGTTAACAGTAATAAAAGAATGTGTAATAAAATCGGTGAGAATAATACAAACAATAATAATAACAATAAGGGCCATTTCCCACTCTTCTTAATTAATATTCAAGTCCCCAAGGGATCTTGTGTACCTTTGTGGCATAAAAAACACTAACAACATGAACAGTAGTTGTAGTAGTAGTAGTAGTAGTAGTAGTAGTAGTAGTAGTAGTAGTAGTAGTAGTAGTAGTAGTAGTAGTAGTAGTAGTAATAAACTGGTGTAGAATTAAGTTTTAGTCATCAGCCAGTTTGGCATCACAAGATGACACAGAAACGTTTATCATGTGATACTTTTATTCCACTGCACACAAACCTCTTCCGGATATTTTTCCATTCCATCTGACTCTCATGTCAAGTACCTCAATTCAGATTATATGAAGATAAGATGATCTGATCAATTGTCTGGATCTGAACAAGGGTGTGGGAAAAAGATTTGGAAAAATAATCAAATTTAGACAGGAGTGGTAGCTAATCAAAAACTAATTTAATCAATCCTTAGAGGATCACCATACACTATTACCATATAACAGAGTTACGATGAAAATCTTAATTCATTTCATGATATACAATATTTTATAAGGTTTCCATTGTTGAAAACAAAACCAATAACTCCACATAAAAGAGGAAATAAATTCAAATAATATTTTAATTGTGCCTACTCTGTAGGGCACAACCGGCCAAAAAGGCAAATTTTGATAATTTCTAAGATCTACACAAGGAACTGGAATTAACATACCTAAGCATAGAACAACCCTCAATTCAGAAAAAACTTTAGGTAAGTCGATAATTTTAACAACAATTGACAAAAACATGCTTGGAATAAGTGTATTGCATCTTTCCATGCAACGATTAACATGTAAGAGTTGCTCTGTAGTAAAACAGGACTGTATCTATCTACAGATTTACATGCAACACAATGCCCACCGGCATGAACTACTACATCTACGTAACAAAACGTATCTCGTCGATCAAACAAACTTCTACCCTCTTTCTGTATTCGGTGGCATCTCGTGAACGCGACCCCTGCATTCACCGGTTATGCATGCACCAGTGGTTAAAGTCGAAATGAAGTTATTTAATATCAGTGGCAAGAGTAGAGGTGGATTTATTTAATACCAACGGTAGGCTGCAGAGGTCATGACGTCTTAGTTGCTTTTTCAGGCGATGTAACCATGGCAACATCAGTTCCATGACTAGAGAATCTTTCTTTAAGCATTAGGCAACTTGACAGAGGTGAAATGGCTCTAGGTTTGTGAGGTCCAGCTTTGGGGTCAGTTGTATTTCACTGGGGTAAATAAAGAAGTTTTTGACCGTAATGCCAAAGAAGCGAAGTACCGGTAGTGAAAACCATGTTTCAAAGGCTGGTCAATCATGGTCTTATGGCAGTTTTCTGCAAGGAATTTGGTCCATACTCGACCCAGGGACCACTTCATGATGCGGTAGGTGTTCTCAGAGGAAGATATACAGGCACACCAGACAAACCTCGGTTTTCGGTGATCAAAACGAGAAGACTCTGGATGTTTGGGTACTTTGCACGATGCAATGGCAGGCACTACCGCACTAGGACGATTGAAAGTTTGATTTCCAGCCCCTGGAAGACTTTGGGGAGATCAAGCAGACAACCATTGAGGTACACATGGACCCATATGGCGAAGACGACTCAAACCCATCTTCATATAGTCTGGAGACGAACCGAAGACAATTGGCTGGTCGAAGAAACAGCAACACTTCAGAGAGGGGCATGCAACTGATGAAGATTGGTGTGTTGAGACTATATTCTTATGTCCACTTTAACCACTGGATCGCCTCACAATCAGGATCTCTCTCTTAAGGAAAACAGGGTCCCGCACAACAAGCACAAACCAAATCACTTTGTTCATCCAGTCTGACTAGAACCTTAATCAAGAAGCCTAAACAAGATTATGAGCTAAATTATCCGACAAGGAAAAAACGTTCTATAGAAAATCAACGTTGGCGAAAATTCATCATAATACTGAGACTGTATTCAATTATTCAATAAGTCACTGACAACAATTTTCACTTAACAGTACAGTAAACAAAACTTAAGAACCACAACAGACAACAATTCATTGATCCAGACCCGATCAATTCTTAGTGAATGAACAAAAGAACAAAATCATCAAACTGGGCGAGTTTAATGAATTCCCCACCAATATCAGAAAACAAGTTAACGGAATTTTTAAAGGAGCTTTTGCATCAACAAGTCTAGCACTTCATAATGCGCACATCTGTAGCAGTTTCTTACATTCCTTTGTGGTCATTGGGCTAACAGATACAGCAAAGGGCCAATCAAAATCGCACAAGAAGCTCACAATAACCGAGAATTTGACACGCGAATCTGGCAAAAATAAACTAGCTCTGGATAGGATGACCTGAGAAAATCCTGCAGGTCTTCCTCTACACAGCCCAGTGAGAACCCAAGTCCTTGTACGGTCAGCTAAACGATCACTTATTATATGCTTCAAGCAGTTTCTGAGTTGAAGAACACTATCAATGAAGTTGAAGGATCTCTCTGGTGAAGTGCAAACATCACAACTACAGGACAACCTCTCGTTGTGAGTTCTTGTAAATGTATGAGGCAATGAAAACATTAAATGGCAATAACAAAATCGCACATGGCAACCACCAGGGGGGCTTCTTCTATTAAAACTGATGCCAAGGACTGTAGAGACCACTACAGATCAAATCCACACGATTATCAACTGTAGCAATCAATCAGTAATCAATTTCAGTCAGTAGCCTACACAATTGATTTAATGCCAATTTATTTTAATAGTTTACTGTAATAATTTCTGATAAATTTATTGCACAGGACTCGGCAAATCAAGTCTTAATACGGTACATATGGGTGACGAGAAATGTGCTGGATCCATGATATCCTTCATTTCAATCAATCAGCAACCTTAGCTTCTCTGTTTTCAGAAAAATACCTTTCTGTAGAACAGTTTGAGAAGTGCTATGCGGATAAACAATGCTTTGGTAATTACAAAGCATTCAAAAACATGCACAGTGACAAAGTGATTTCAACAGAACAGGAAGCTGTTTACTTTCCAACAATTGCACAGCACCTCAACCTAATACCAAGGAATCAATCAACCGTGCTATGTTATGACTACCGACTCACTGCAGGACCCTAACAAAATGACCGTGAACATGTATGAACAACACACAACTTTGCATAATTAGGTGTCCTAATTATTCACCAGTCAAGAACGACATTTTAAGCAAAATATTTTGATTTTTACTCTATCACACATAGAAGTAGACATTTTGCTTTCGTAAAACACTCGGGAGAAAAGCATAATCATTGAAAGTTATCACATTCGCGCCTATATCAAGCTTTGTTATCTTATGCAAATATGCACGCTTCTGCTGTTAGGGATCTTGCAAACTATATACCAGTCATTGCTACAACTTGACCAGGATGTCAAGATGTGTAATGAGTGTTTGCTTGCATTTGACTCAAGGGCAAAAGACCTACAAAGTACAGATATGTAATATAAACTGTATTACATGCAAATGACAATTTTTGGTTGAAATTTTGATTATTTAGTTGCAGTTGGATAAACATTAACTAAAGAATGAAACGAAAATGGATATATTGTTATACAAAGTATGCCTATTTTCTGCCTGCCTGTATGTGCTTCTCAAAATATCTGTATGTATGTCTGTCTCCTTCCCTGCCTCTACTACTTTGTCTGTCTCAGTCTGTCTGTCCATCTTGACCTGAAAATGCTGACTTGGGTCACGTTCCAACGGCTTACATAAGAATGGCAAACCTCGTTGACCATTACCAGAACACATGACATAAGGCTTCAACATCCTGTACAATTGAGACCCACTTAACAATTATTTTAAATCAACCACATAAATTCAGCCCTATTTCAAAATTCATTGTAATAATCATAACTCAAGTTACTAATCAATCAATCAGCCAATCAAATTCACTGTAAAAACGTTACAAAGTTGACACTGGAGACATTAGAACATCGGCAATCAACATGTAAAGTCTAAAAGTTGTACACACATAAAATTCGCTTACTGCTATTTACAAATCCACTCTGATTAACTGATGCAGAAGATTCAAAAATAAAAGTAGCAATGCTTAAAAAAAGTCTCATTTAAAATAACTATCCTGTTTTGGCAAACCAAGTCAAAAAAAGAAAGATTGGCAATTCCGGAAAAACAAAACTAAGGACTACAAGTTGACATATCCAACATCACATCTTTTGATTAAAATTGCCTGCTTTACTGCAAGATGGCAAGTTTTGGGGCTGAAAAACTAGTGCCCACGGCAGTCTTCAGGTTCCAGTACATCATGGAAGAAGTTCGACGCATCCAACACGTCAAAACGAACTGAAGGATGTCAAGTCCATATCATGCTCTTACAAGGAGGTCTCGTTAAACCCGAGCTATCCAGCACAGTTACTCTAAATAACAGCACCATAAACTTCAATGACTGGCTTTCGTCAACAGTACGTTTGTTCTTAAACCCGATTTCTGTACAGAACAAGGTCTGTCTGAAATTTTTTAACAGTCTGCATGCAGTTCAATGCCCGCTGCTTGCAGCAAGACCTACACCGATGCGCCATGAGTAAGTTATTCACGTGGTTAGAGCCTCGAGTTCTTGAAAAGTTTTTGCAATGTCTTCCTTGCCATTATCTTCTTGGACCACGCTGTGGTCCGGGTCAAGATGGAGGTTGGTGGTTTCTGTTTGGCATGCCGTGGGTAAGCTTTTGTTGTCACTGCGCTCACGGTGTTCCTTGTTATTGACTGGAAGTTTACAAGACACATCTACATTGGAAGTCTCCAACTCTTGAGGTTTAGATGTCGGTGTGCTGCAAGCAGTGACTTTTATTTTTGGCCCATTTTCACTTGCCTGCAATTCAACAAAACCCACATCCAGCGACTGCGACGAAACATCAAAAGACTCGGAATCGAGAACGATCTGGAGGGTAGGACTGTCGTCCATCATGCTTTCACTGTCGTCTGCATTCTTCAGCCGTTCTAGGTCAGCTGGTGCAGGTTCTAGGTCGCTCATTCCGGCTGAAAAAGAACCTGGAAGAGACATAAAATTCGATATGTCGATGGTGCTGCTGACTTCGTCTCCTGTTCCTCCGAGAGGTGACCCCCTGACCGCTCCGCCAGTGCCGTCGTCGACACAATACGCCCTTGCAGCTGCGATGCTGCCTTCTGTGCAATCGTGTCTTGCCGCTTTGTCTAGTTGGGTGGTTGAATTATGGCCACTGGTTTTCAGAAGGCCGGACGTGCAATCCCTCTTGGAGAGTCCACAGGAGCTAAGGCCTTGCAGCAGTTCATACTCATTCTTAGTAATCCACCGTCCCTCTCCGACTGGAACGATCTCATATTCCTTTCCATTGAGCAGAAGAATCTGTGTTTCCATGATTGACTCCTCATCGACTACCCTCTCCTCTGCATCCTCCTCCTCCTCCTCCTCCTCCTCCATCTCAGATGGATCATCGTCTTGTTTCGGCAGGTGTCTTGAAGCGGCGCTCTCCGTTCCCTGGGTCTTCTGAGAGCAAGACAGGTCCAGAGGAAGATGTTCCTGAATTTGGGTAGGACTAGAAAAATCCGACGAACTATTCTGACTAGTAACCTTGGCAACTGACTTCTGACCTGTAGACAAGTCAGTTGCAATGAGCGAGTCATCCTGATCATCTTGAGCGATTCTGGGGCTCGAGAACAATCCCTTCGACAGTCCATCCCCACTCAAAGACGCATCCAATTTGAATCGTTTATATGATAGGTCGACTGCATCCAATACATCCGTAGTCAGTATTTCGTGTGCCGGCTTTGGGTCCCTCTGGAAGCTTCCGGTGCCCTGGCCCACATCCCTTCCCCTCCCAAGTGCCTCTGGAGCCATGACCACATGTGTTTTCTTGCCTTGCATCGACGAACAATCCAAAAGCGACACGACAATGTCTTTTGCTTTTGCTCTTTCGTCACCAACGTCACCTCGCACCATGAAAGACATTTCGGCACCAGCTCCGACGGCACTCGACAGAGGAGCCCTTCCGACCGATGGCATCTTTGGCACCACTCCTAGTGACATCTCCTGCCTTGAAAAATTGGAACTGGCTTCCATTACGTGGGACAGTTCTGAAGCCTTGACCGCAAGCTGACATAAATTATGCAAATCAGGACTCATCAGCATGGATTCGTTTGAGTTGGTAGTGGGCAACGTGGGGCTACCTGTGCACAGCTTCGGATTAAGCCCGTTATTTGCTCTAACCGAAGTGTGACTGGAAAGCATCGGAGAACGGTTTCGTTTGCGCGATTGGCTGCTTTTCCCGTTGGCACTTGGAGGAAATTCTGCATACAATCCATTTTGGCTGCTCCTGTCTGAGTCGTCATCAGCACTCTCGTAGTTTATCAACTAAAACAGAAATTGTAATCATGGCTAGAAAGTCAATCAAATAAAAAAAAACAACTGCAACCAGTTTAACAATTTTATGTCTAGGAACAGAAGGTGTAAAAAACTACTCTATAAAAAATAGTAATGGTAATCAAGACTGAGATTTCAACCAATTGTACCTGGGTTGGTAATCAACTGGATTTGTGTAAAACCTATATCATTACAGATGCGACAATCTGTTTATTTAGCTTTGTTTTCTCCCATTTACTGTGTGCTCAATGGTCTAGTGGTTAGCAATCTGGACTGTCAGTCGACAGGTCGAGGGTTCAAATCCCTACCAGGACAGAAATTTGCTTGGAGATTTCTGCTCCACCTGCACCCTTAGCCAACTCAGCTATAAAGAGTTCACTGACCTTACAATGTCCGTGGGAAGATGAGACAGCGAGGGAGAGGATTGGCCAACCGCCCTCATAAGCCAAGGCTAAGAAAATGAAGTTGCTAACACTTCATACCCAATGCTGCCTCAGGGCTAGCTTCTTCTTCTAAAGGGTGTCAGTACCAAAAGATAATCATACGTCACAGAAGCTCAGTACCGGTACATGTATTCGTCGATAAAGGACATGCTTAAGTCCATTGCACAGAGACCATCTTAGGGAGGTTTGAATTCACATGCTCTGTGTTATACGATAGACACCCAAGCAATCAGCTGTCAAGCCAGACAAGCTTAGAACTGGTTTAGAAAACAAGCTCATAAAACAAGCCTTCTTGCTTATGGAGCCAAGTTCTCAGAAATATAAGCCTTGTTTTCTAGTTTTAAGTCGGTCCAATCATGCCATTAAAAACAACTTTCTTACGACTCTCAGTGTTCTGCTTCTTTCTTAGTGCACTGGCCATCTAGAACTTAAGCAGACACAAAAATCTTTTGTTGTTCAATCAATAAATTACGCCCCGTGCATCGTGGAGTCCAATTGGTTGCAAGTGCAATTGGTTTACTCCTGCGCGTGAAATGCTGCCAAAGGTGAACATGTGAAATCTACCATCTATTCACAGTTCTGGCAATTCAGACAGTTAGGAAATCAACTCAGAACATTTCACTCGTTATTAAAGATGCCAAATCAGTCCCAAACAAGGAATGCCTGAATATTTGCATTTGACATCAGTGCCAAATATATATATATATATATGTATATGTATGTATATGTATATATAATGAGTACACTTACTGTACACTGTCAGTGGGAATATGAGACGGTGAGGTAGAAGGCTGGCCACCCGCCCTCATATGCCAAGGCTAAGAAAATGAAGTCGCTAACACTTCATATCCATGGCTGCCTCATATATATATGTATGTACGTATGTATCAAACAAGAGTTTTATTATACTAACGGTCAACTCAACAATCAACAACTAAAATGTCTTGAACAAGTACCGGTCAATCAAACAATAGTTTAATTAAAATGTTATGTCTATGAGCACAATAGCCATGGTCAGCAGAGAGAACAAGCCTATTGTGGTAGGCAGAGATTTACTGGACAGCCTGATTGTGGCACAGACACCATAACCCTCAAATTTATGACTACCCTGTGCATTATTATCACTACTGTATTGTATTGTATCTAGAAAATTTCTAAAGCGCCTCTTGCAGGATAACTATTCAAAGGCGTGGGGGTTTGATGTGCCAGTGATTGACACTTCGTGTATTAGATATTTATACCACATTGGTTATTCAATTTTATCAATACCTTACACTAATCCTGAGAGATAGGCATGTGTATGAGGTATTAGCGACTTCGTTTTCTTAGCCTCAGTGTGTGAGAATGAGTAGGGGGCCATCCATATATTACGTACGGAAAAATCCGGGAAAATTGGACCCCCTGTTCGCAAGCGTACTTTCTTCCACCCCCCCCCCCGCGTACGTACACTTAACGCAACCCCCCCCGAAGACCAGCTGCAGAAAGTGTCTCGACAGTCTGCACTTTAGGCCAGATTGAAGGATGAATGAGGGCCAATATAGACAAATTATAGGTGTCTCGTTCACAGCACAGAATAACTGCACATGTCTTTTATATAATGTAATAAAATGCCATCGGACGACTATAGGACAATACAGAGATTTATAAATATTCTAATGTGGACGTCACAATTAGAAATTTATTTTGCGTACGTACACTTTTGTCACCCCCCCCCCGTTCGCACCCGTACGCAAAATCGCCAAAATCCGACCCCCCTCACCCCCCTCAGTGCGTACGTAATATGTGGACGGCCCCTAGCTAGTCCTCTCCCTCACCGACTTCTTCCCGCCAACACTGCACGGTCACTACTCATTTTACAACTGAAATAGTTCACTACAGGCCGCTGCTGGAACAGAAATATTGGAATACCTAAGTTCTCTCTCAACGGGGCACTGAACCTCCAATCTTATGGTCTGACGTATAACTAGGATGTCTTGCGACCTGCACATTAGGTAACAACAGTTTATGTACAACAGTCCTCAGCAGACCAGAATCATTCTAAGTACCTCTTCCTGCCCATTTGAGTCGGTAAAGAATTCAAATCCTCGTCGCCGAATCAGCGATTTGTCGCGAATGATGCGGTTTATGGAGCTGATGCTTGGAATGTTCTTCTCTGTACAGACACCGTCGTCAAGCAGGCTGCAAGAAGGAAAGCACAAACAATTGGACTGATCAATTGAAGCAGATAACTAAAGAATAGGATAAGAAAAAACAGATCGGATTGAAGCAAAAAAAAAATGAATATGGTCAAGAAAAACTGTGTGACATGGTGACCTACCAGTAGCGTGCTTGGCTTATAAGTTAACGACTGTGGGTTTGAGCCAGCTGACAGGACTCCCTGGACAATTTTTGCAAATGCTTGTCTCTTTCACCATAGAGAGTATAATTTGGTACTGCCATAAGCTAGGAATAAAATGGTTAGCCCTGCAATTCACTGACCACAACCTTCGAATTCAAAGGGCCGAGAAGCAGGACAAATGTGGGAGCTTTATTTAAATGAAACCCGGCTTATAATTTAAAAAAAGTTGCTTCACCAAATCACAAAGAAATGTAAAAATGCAGGCAAATAGCACAACCTCCTAAGTACTCACAGGCACTCATACCTCAATAGGGTACAAATACCTCTTGGTATATATTCACTTACAGATATGCCTTAAAGCGTATGAATACATTAGACAAATCCACACACAGACATTGGCCAGTGAGTGCATGTAAAGCACAGTGAAACACCCTATCTCAAAGGCAATTGAATATCCCCAAACAGCTTATATGTGTTCCAAACCCAAACCACCCCATACCCACTCGATACCATCAAGCACACCAACCGTTGCCTGATCTCCCATGCGAACATCTGCGGATTTTCGGCCTTACACTGGCGCACTCTGTTGACGACATCTGGCGTTGTGACCTTTGGTTTGCTGCCTCCAATCTGACCCGGATTAATCGAGCCCGTCTTTCGGTACCTACAGCCCAGAAACAAACAATTAGGTCAGCCAAGCAGAGGCCAAGTTAACTAACCGAGTCTAACTCATCAACATATGACTGGTTCAACAGCTTCCCCAACCAGCTTAAATAATTTATGGCTATGAAATATTTTCTGTTTTTGCTTCACCCTACCACAGAGGGGGCTGGGTGGCCAGCCTTGTTGTTCAGCTAAGGGTACTGTAGTTCTGTGAAACCAGATCCATGTATACATAATGTATACACTTATGTGTCTGGCCATTTTGTGAAGAGTCTTTTAAGAACATCACAAGGGCTCTTAACATGACAAACTAACAGAACAAAATCCCATGCAGGCAGATGTGGATGTGATGTGTCAACGACTTCATTTTCTCTGCCTCAGCATATCAGGACGATTGGCTAGTCCTCTCCCTAGCGACTGTCTGATCTGTGTATTCATTCTACAGTCAAATTCGTTTCAGATGCAAGTTGATGAAAAATTTTAGAACATCTTTCTGTCCAACAAGAGTGTATTTGAAACACAGCTCACCGGGTTGACAGTCAACTAGACTATGACTAAGAAGAAGAGCAGTCCCTTAGGCTAGCCCTGAGGCAGCCATGTGTATGAAGTGCTAGTGACTTCATTTTCTTAGCCTCAGCATATGAGGGCCAGTCCTCTTTCTCACCATCTCATCTTCCCACCGACAGTGTACGGTCAGTGTACTCATCATAGCTACCTAGGGAGTACAGGTGGAACATAAATTTCAAACCAAATTTCTGTCCTGGCAGGGATTTGAACCTCTGACTTCTCGGTTGACAGTCCAGCACGCTACCCACTACACTATCGAGAACTATGGCTAAAATTAGTTATAAATGACTTAGAGACATCAGGGAATTGAACTGCCGACTTTGAATTGGCAGAGCAGCAAGAAAATCACCAATTCAACGCATTAATATTAAATAACTGTAATCGTAATAAAATTTTTTAGAGTGCCTATTCCATAGAAACTAGTTCCTGGCCTGACAACACAAAATTACTGCCTATAAGAGTGGTTTCCAAGTGCAGAAGACTTGCACAAAACAACCAGAAGACCAAGAAGGTCGCTACGAAACAACCCACTCCAAAAAGATCCAACCACAGCCAAGCTTCTACGCTGAAAAGTGGATGTTCAGTAGGTCCTAGCAGAGAGTTCCGTATGGCATTAGAAGTATTGTTGGGCCATTTCAAGATCTGGGAAGATCTTAAACTCCAGCAACCTCAAGACGATCAAGAAATTAGAGGTCGCTTTGATCACGCAATACCACGAAACGGCTACGTGGCTAGACAACCAAGGCGTGTCGATCAGATGAGTGATAAAAACGACGCCGCTCGAAAGAAATTGAAAGGGTCATGTCTTAATTCAGGAAATTAAAAAATCTAAAGCAGCGGAAACCGATATTCATACAAGTCCAATACATTATAAATGGACTTTCTTTGGTTACGTATAACGCCACAATGAACTGTCCGAAATCGATGCCGACAGATCAATACCGTGAAGAGATCACAATTCTATTTCGGATTGCATGGATGGAAATCAAAATCATGCGAGCATTGACTCTGTGATCGTCAGATGTTTAGCGGATCAGGAAATTACTTCAACGCGATGGGGACTTTCAGACTGATCATGCCATTGCACGGTACGTGTGAAGAGCCAAAGAAAAGGTGGCAACTTGTCTTTCTATCCTTTCATTTTATACAAAACTGTACTCATAGCACCTGAACTGTCTGTTCTTATGTGAGATACCTATGTACTAGTTGAAAATTGCACCAGGTATTTCATCGGACTAGGTATTAAATCTGTCAGCTGGTACTCTACCCGACACTTTGTTCTCAACCCAACAGCTATCAATTAAGACTGTGGAACGTTGGAACATGTCTACGAATCATCTGCCAGATGGCAGATATTGTTAACACTAGGAATCCTCACCGGTTCCAATCTGACCAAATCAATCAACTGTAATTAATGTAACATGGTAGTATAAAGTAACACTGTATGAACAGCCTTAATTGTATGAACAGCCTCAATTGTATGAACAACCTTATATTGTATGAACAGCCATAACTGTATTAACAGCCTTAAATGCATGAACAACCTTAATTGTATGAACAGCCTCAAAAGTATGAACAGCTTTAATTGTATTAACAGCCTTATATTGTATGAACAGCCTTAATTGTATGAACAGCCTTAATTGTTGAACAGCCTTAATTTTATGAACAGCCTCAATTGTATGACCAGCCTTAAGCAGGGAAACTAGAGTACAAAATATTCCCCTCAACACAAACATATTTCCCTATTAGCATCTTATATTCTAGAGCTCTGTGCTCCTATCCAGGGCTAAGACTTGGCCACTCGCCATGGCCCTAGAGAAGAAACTCGATGCCTTCTAATACATGTGCCTGAGAAGAATCTTCCAACTTCCATATATTACACAGTACACACATGACAAATACAGAAATTTCCACACTCTGGACAGACCCAGTTTCTTTGGAGATGACTGAAACAATAAGATTCCGGATGTTTGCACAATTGACACGGTGCCAAGTTACGCAGGACCAAGCTCCAAGCTTCTATTTCCGGTACCCCAATGATTTAGAAGTTGGACGACAAGGGCACACAAGGACCCGTAAGATGGAGGCGGATCTACACCCACTGAACTTCGGGCTACACACAGCTCAGAGATAAGCCGAAGACCCTGAGTAATGGAAACGGCAACACTCCAGAGAGAGGCACACCACTGAAGATGATGATGATGATGATGATGATGATGATGATGATGATGATGATGATGATGATGATGATGATGATGATGATGATGATGATGATGATTAAGATAATGATGAATGATGATGGACACAATAAACTTGAAAATGTAAATGGTAAAGTCACTCAGAGTCAGCAAATTCTTCCAGCATCACACACAATGATCTGGGTGATTAGGAGAAACAGTGCTGTGCCATTCTCATCAAGACCATTCAAGCAAGACTGGAATTATCAATGGTTGACCATTTAAACAGAGAGAGAAACAGACAGACAGACAGACAGACAGACAGACAGACAGACAGACAGACAGGCAGACAGACAGACAGACAGTGCTGCTTCTACAGGCCGTGTCAGCAATGGGTCATACAACCTACCAGTACTCTGCTGTTTTGTACAACTGTCAGCGGTATCCATTTTTCTTGCATGCATGACTAACTACAGCACCAGCATTCTCACAAACTGCCGATAATCTCCTTGAATCAGCAGCTTCCTCTACTGGCCAACTCTCCAGGATCTTTGTCTCCTTCTTCTAGCTCATTTTTATGGGTGGGCTTAATCAGTGACTACTATCCCACAGTACCTGGTATATTTCAACGCTAGGTAGGTCTATAAATGGTTCGATTCAATCTGTTCATCACATCAAGTATGTTTTGCCTTCTCAAGCCTTGGCACGTTCTGGAATAATTTTGTCCTGTATCCCAGCGGTTCCCAAACTTCTCAATGTGACGGACCGGCAGGAATTTACTTTCAGTTTGACGGACCGGCAGGAATTTTCCATTGCAGCAGGACCGGTACCCAATTTTTAAATTATTTTTTATCTATAAATTGGGTCAAAAAAGTTAAATTATTTTTTAATAGTAGCGCGGGTATATAATTCTGTACTAATTATCAACTGAATACTTTGTACTGATCTGATATAAATCAAAAGTCGCATTTAAAAAATTGATATAAAACGCTATACCTGCTAGTGCTACATGTTTATTAATATATTTATTATTTAAAATTTTGTTAAGGACTGAGGTACGAAAAATCCCGCAGGCTCTAATAAACTATATAACAGACATATGTTTAAGCTTGGAGAACGCCGTCGTCGTCTCCGGAGTGTGGTGTGCTATTTTCAATTGTTAACATTTTCAAATTTTTAATATGTTAGGCCTATACTTACAATATCGAATCTAAAAGCAGACGTGTTTATTTTCTACTGCGGGAAGCAGTGACCAGGTTATTAAAGACGAAAGAGATACGTCACATCCGGTTTCTAATTGCCGGTCAAAAACCGCAAATGTGACTATCAAAATTTCTAGTAAAGTCGAACAACTTCTATATGACCTGACAACAATTCGTCGAATAACCATTTCTTCGGCAGTTATTGTTTACAATAGCTGAAATACATTTACTCCCAGAACAAATCTTTTAAATTTATATGAAAAATATGGTTTTGATTGCGAGACAATCGTATTTTTTGAATATTGTTCGAAGCGAGACCCAATCGAGAAAACGTCTAAAATCTTTTTTGTCCAGTTTCTTGACTCACTTCGCGGACCGGCAACTGAAGGCTCGCGGACCGGCACTGGTCCGCGGACCATAGTTTGGGAACCACTGCTGTATCCTATCCTCACCTGCTTGATCCAGCTTCAAAATTAGTCTGAAACTCAAGTCACACCAATTTTAACCCATGTCATTATGACATCTGGGCTTTACAGGATCCTAAAAGTATGTTTACATTTCTGAATTATCATGTCATGCAAAAATTATAGCAGAAAAAAGGCCACAAGGCATTGATAAATGGCATGGTCAAGTGCTGACACTTATATAGGACATGTTCTGCTAAACAGAAGCAGGATTTGCTAATAATTGACTCTTGCTAATGAGCACTTAACAGTCATAAAGTTAGTAATTTTATGACTTTAAAGTGCAAATAAGCAAGAGTCCATTAATTTGCCCAATCCCATGCACACATTGACCAGGGTAAGAGTTTTAATTTTAAGAAATAAAGTCATGGTGTATGTAAATGTACAAAATGTTTATAGGTGCCCTATAGGAAACTGTTTCTACAAGGCTTAAGGACCTGGTTGGAATTTCAAGTTTGTGAGATCTTATTAGTGATGTTTGAAAGCAGCCACAGCAAACACTGCTGAACTTCACTGGCGGAAACTTTGCTGAACACCTCTTCCTAGCTTCACTGTAGTTCTGACCAACCCCTGATGTTTTCACAAGTCAGTCTTAGGATGTGTTAACGTTGATGACCTGCATCTCCAATTTTATTCCTGGCAAGCCATGTGAAATCAGCAATTGTTCATAACAATACTAGTCAAATCCTACACACATTGGTAATAGTTGTTCAACTGCTCGACTACTCCCTTCAGGTCTGCCCCTCAAGGATCCTACTCCTCCTATTGATGGAATTTTTGGTGAAGCACATTCACTCGCCATCGTGGTATCACAATAGTCCTACCACAATAGTCCTATTTCTATCCTATCTGTACAGACTAAGCCTATAAGGATTAAGGCTTATCTGCCACCGCCCATCATCGTTCCAATACCAACCTATCACCAGTGAGTCAGTGAAGCAGGCTAGCCCAATTCAGTCTGAATCCAGCATGCAAAAACCAGTCATCCTGTAAGATTAAATTTGATTGCACAAGAGCAATCACAGAGATATATAGATAGAGGTGAAGATGAAAAAGAGTTGAACAGCACTTAAGCTAGCCCCAAGAGGCAGTGTTGTGCACAAGACCAAAAATCCAAGACCAAGACCGCATGGTCCAAGACCGAGACCAAGCGGTTCGAGACCAAGAACAAGTGGTCCAAGACCAAGAACAACACCAAGTGGTTCATGCCAAGACCAAGACCAAGACCAAGACCACACCTTTAAGACCAAGACCAAGACTGATACATTCAAGACCAACACCGCATATTTTCGGTCTCGAGAGGGTTTCGAGACCAAGACTGCGGTCTTGAGACCCCATCACTCCCAAAGAGGCAATAATGGGTATGAAGTGTTTATCAACTTCATTTTCCTTGGCCTCACTGGTCAACTGAGTTGGCTAGGGGGCAAAAATGGAGACAAAATCTAAAAACAAACTACTGCCCTGAGGGCAAGGATTTGAACCCTAACCTTCCAATTAACAGTCCAACAGTCTAACTGCTAGACTACTGTACAGCCCCTTGAAAACAGTGAAACTCAAGCGCTCGACAGCCACAGATAACATTGAGTTATCTGTAGCCGTTCGTATGTCATCCATTCATATCTCTGTTCAGATGTCATCGAGATAATGAAAAGTTACCGGTTCAAGATTTTGCTGACGCAACCATGCGACACTTGTAATTGGCGACTGATCTCACAAGGGCGGATCCCACCCATGGCCATCTTGAGGATCTCAGTGCGAAGTTCATCGGGCAAAGGTCGACCATTCGTGAACAGGCGCCCGTACTGGTTGACATTTTTACTTCCTAAGAGGAAACAGAACAGCGTTAATGCATTGTGCTGTTGTTAAATTAAATACTGTACACCAAAAAGAATAATTATAAAACCATAAATTCACTCATTCTGCTCTGATAATATTATTCTGATAATTTATTGCAAAAGACCATGCAGTGAAATAACCTCATTATGTGCATAAATGGTGCGACACAGCTCTGTTATATTCTGTTGTCATAAATGTCTGCATATTTACAGGACCTAAGGTTACACAAAGTTCATTATATGCTCTGTTTGTGGGTGACCTCTGCAAACACTAACAAACACTGGGGTTTCTCAGTACAGCAACGCTAAAACCATGGACCCCGGTGATAAAAACCCTTCGTCAAACTCTGCAATTATTTCATTTTCCTGTTTTTTAATTGCTCTTAATGTTCTACAATCTACATCCTCTTACTAAATTTGTTAATCGTTGTAAATCTGCTTTTATAACTCCCTTCCCTGTTTTCCAATTTCCATTCAGTATACAATGTCGTTATAGCCTTATTTATACAGGCTAATTTATTTGTTAACCTATTTAGAGGGGCAAAGTGGTTTACAATTTAAGTCTAGTAGTTAACACACTGGACTGTCAACTGAGATGCGAAAGGTTCAAATCCCTGCCCAGGCAGAATTTTTTTTAGAGATTTCTGCTCCACCTGCGCACCCTAGCCAACTCGGCTGTAATGAGTACGCTGGCCATACACTGTCGGTGGGAAGATCAGAGAGCAAGGGAGAGGACTGGGCAACCATCATCATATGCTCAGGCTATATGTAATTTCACTAAGACACTGGAGTATAACTGAAAAAGAGTAGAAAAGCAGTTCCTTAAGCTAGCCCTGAGGCAGCCAGGTCTATGAAGTGTTAGTGACTTCATTCTCTTAGCCTCGGGCACATGAGGGTGGGTGGCCAGTCCTCTCCCTCGCCACCTCGTCTCCCACCAACAGTGTGCGAAGATGAGCCAACTCATTATCTTGAAGCAAATTTCTGCCCTGGCAGGGATTTGAACACCCGACCTCTCGATTGACAGTTCTGCAGGCTAACCACTACACTATCGAGCATCTCTGAACTTAATATATTATTCAGAGCTGTTGGCAGGGGTCTAAACTGTCAACCTTTGACTTAGCAGTCACTGGTGTCTCATCTACATGGACAACACATCATGACAAACAAAAGCAAATATCTAATTGTAGGAAAAAGTCTGAGTCACATCAAACATAACAGATATAGTAAGCCCACGACAACTAGCCAAAAGTAATTTCTCTAGTAAATGCAGAAACTAGTGTGGCCAGAGCACTCGAAGATTCACCAGAGAACTCATCACACAGACACTAATGGTCTTTTACCTGCTACACAGTACACACATACCGGTAGTCTTTCTAAACGTATTCTGCCCATGTTAACACCTTAACGATAAGAATGCATTACAAGCAATCGGGAAACCAATGCACAGCTTGTTGTTACAGTGTTAACTTTTGCTATTACCAGGTGTTATTTTTCAGTGTGATATCCCAAAAGTAAAAACAACATCCTGTTGGTGTTGAGTGCGTTAAAAGAAATTTCAACTGTGTCAGAACCATTGTCTTTATATTCTCCAACAACAGCCAACATCTCCTAAACACCTTACAGCAACAAATATGTTCACTCATTTCCTGCCAGCATTTGATAGGTCCCAAATGAGATTTATAAGAGTCCCATATGGGATTATTGGTTCCATATGGGCCCAGTATGTACAAGCCGGCAAAGTACTTTCATCCACATCATTCCATCATCAACAACAACAAACAACAACAACAACAACAACGGCTGGGAAACTTGACTTAGTCAGCCACTGACAGCTTCCCGATGGCGAATAACTTTTCCTGCACATAGAAAAAATTGGCCGGGCGGTAACATTATCGGCACCGGAACAGGCCGACGACGCCCGAGGCCACGCTCGGCCGGGCGGGCAGCGGTGCGCGGCGCGTCTGGTCTCCGAAGGTTTGCGCGGAAACTTTGGCCAACACAAGTTCAGTCATGTCAGCGACAAAATGAAATGCATCTGAATTATTTTACATGCATGAGCGCACTTCAATTTTCACGGTGATCGACCAGCGCCCGATAAGCCCGCGAACAGAACGGCCATCGACGTTGAACAGCCAAGCAAAACACTCAACCCTCCCTACTCGTCCTCCCTCTCGCCTTCATCCATCCGTCGGCTGGGTAGTCGGGCGGTCGGCCAACGGACGCTAAGGTTTCAGATCCGCATCTCATTTCGAAGCCGTCACAGACATTTCTTATTCCCGGCATTACGTTGAAGCCGGCTACGTAAGCCTGCAGCTGCAAGACCTCATTAAAATGGGTAAAGTCCCAGCAATTCAACAACAAAGCGCACACAGCTTACTGGGACGAAATCTTATTACAAAGCACAGCCAAATCGGATTGGCAGCCTTTCTACAGCACTGTTCCCAAGAAAAACACTAGGATGTGTGATAGAAGAAAATGAATGAATATAGCAGAAAATGAATTAATATTTCTCATTACTACTTAGACTCAAGATAACTGAAAATGAAAGTGAATTTCAAAATGTACGATTTCCATAATATTTCATATTCAGAAAGCTTGAATTTGACACACTGTTTTACATTGAAAATAAAGGATTTAGATCATTTTTCTTTTTACTGATCAGGATAGTGATAAGCCTCACTTTTCAGTATACAATGTTCGTTTAGCTTTCACATTTAGAATACATGGTTTTCATCTTCTGTATAATGTTCATGGGTATTCATTGAACAATATTGCAAAGCAACATCTGGAATTACGTTTGAGAACTTTGAGGTATTGTTAAAATTTAATCTGGGACTAATATTGCAATATTAGCCCCAGATTTAATCAATGGAAGTGCAGAGGTTACTATGAAACAGAAGTGGCTAGGTAGATGTTGTCCTGCTTGGAGTCAAGTTGCAACACCCTGCTGAAGCTGCAACCTGGCTTTAGGAAGGTGGACCACTCAGCAGAAAAGGTTCTGTTGCAGTTAATTACCAAAATTAGTAATGCTAATGATGCAGGACGTGTCACACTGCTTTTTATGGATATAAGCACAGCGTTTGACACGGTTGACCATAACATCTTGCTGATCAATACAACTCAGAACCTCCTACACAACTGAAATGGCTTCATTCATTCCTTGCTGGATGAACCATGACAATGACAACTGGTTCAGACCCATCGCTATTGGCACAGTTCCATTTTGAGTTCCACAGGGCTCAGTTCTTGGTACGCTTCTATAAACAGAGCCAACCTGACCCACATCATCATGGTCCTCATAACATGGGTGAACCCTTGGATTCCTATACAGGGTTATTGTACAGAGGTTCTTGGTTCGCCAATACACCAATGGTGTTCACTTGTACAAGTCATGTCACCCATCAGATGCATTTGCCTGTATGTTTAAAACGTATGCTCCTGCCTGTGATTGAAGGATGAAACCACTGAAGACACAGTTCAAACGGTTGGACACATGGTAGGCCTGAGCAGGGAGACGATAGCAGCAACATTTCCAGACTGGAAACACAAAATAATGCCATCAGAACCTTGGCATGCCCTTGAATTAAGATCCATCGTTGGTGAACCACAAAAACTCTTTCTACAGGTCCTGCTTTTACCAGCTCCATCAAGGATGCTCGGCGGAGTTTGACACATCGTGCGATTCGTGTCGCTGAAATCCTCATTCCTTCCTTTATCCTAATGTGCCTGCATAAATATTGCAACATGCTCCTTGCACGTCTGCAAGAGTTTTGAATTTGCCAACTTAAGTCTATCCTTAACTGTGCTCCCTATCTATCTACGTGCAAGAGACACTACACTGGCTCCCAGTTGAGGATAGAATTACATTAATGGTTGGTTTGATCCCAAATACATCAGGATGTTCATTGCACAGGTCTATATTAAGCCAGCTGGGTACGTGAACGCTGCAGCACATGGAAGCTGTTGGTTCCATGCTCCCATACAGCAATCCGTACACAACATTGCTCCTCATGATATAGTGTTCCAGTAATACTTAGAACTTTGCCACCTCAACTAGTTCAAGAGACATTTTCAGCTTATCTTACATTGCACCTTTACAGTCATGTTAGACAGCCAAGCCTCAAAGTCTGTGTAAGGTTCTTGAAAAGCACTAGTGAAGTGTTCAGATAAAAAAGAACAGTTCTGACTAATCTGCAGAAGTGCATATCCATAAGGAAATCGCTGATGCAAACACGAGATCTGCATCACTGCATGTGGTATACTGATCTTTGTTAAACTGCTAGGCATAAATTTACTGTATTTAAAAAGTAAGTAATCATTACAACATTTGTGCTCTTTAACCAAGCTTCGAAGAGCAATTTCATGGCATTATTATCTAAATCATTACCACTTCTATTAAAGGTGGGCTATTTTTTTACTACAGAAGAGCTCCAATGACGTATTCAAACTGCGGAAATTTCCAAGAGGCTTGATTACTAGGTCTCGTGATAATGAAAAACCTAGGTTGAATCCAGTCATGGCTTTGACACTCAAGATGAAAATAATACTCGGTATTTCCCTTCTTTAAACAACCTGCTGCTAACCTAGATAAGTCCGGGGAAACGGAAGTTTCACCAAATTTGTATTAATAGTTCCTTCATTCTCCATCTTCTCGGTCTGTGCCTGATAGGCTCTGCCTCTCTGTTTCTGATGTAATGTGTACTCTATCTTGATTTTGTGCTCCATCGACTGATACTTTGTGCATGAGACATTAGTGCAATAGAAGCTGTCGATTAATACTTAGTAATACTATGCCAACTTGTACATCACTTTCTGTATGGGTAAGTCATGGTATTCTAACTTATTCTTACAATTTCACACAGCAATTCTCAGTTCTGAAGATAAAGCAGTTGAACACTAACACCACAACAGCATCTCAACAATTTAACAACCTCTTTGCAAAACTTACAGGGCTTGAAACTTTTACTGCAATCTAATACCAGAAGCAGAGTTCAAGGCTGACCAGAGAGCTTTCAGGCACCATGCCACATGGTGTAAAAGAAGTGCCAGTGATGCAAGCGGATACCATAACGCACATGACATAGCTGTCGTGCCATACAGATGACTACAACACTGTCAGGGCAGTGTAAAACGAAGGCCAGGGCAGTAAACAGTAGCAACTGCTCACCCACAATAGAGCTCTGTCATAACCATGAGAGGGTGACAACTTCCCGGATCAAAGTGTCACTGTCATTGTAACTAATGTAGTGCAGTGGAACTGGACATTTATATATTGCTTTTAGCTATTTCCAGAATCGATTTCCTCAAGTAACCTACTGAAGTCTTCATTTCAGCCCTTCGTAACTTGAACGTATAATCTTGATAACATTCATTACAGAACAACTTAGTAATATATAGAATAATATTTGCAGTGAATCAGCCCAACAATATTCTGAACCGTCAGCGGACAATTTCTGGAAATGCAATTAACCAGCAAGACTCAAAAACGGAGTCCAGACAAAACTAAAGCCAAACCTGCAATATGTACACAGGGTGACTTTCAGAGCAGACCTTCAGCATGACTAGTCTAACTGGCCTTGTGCTAGGCTACTTCCTGGAGGCACTCGCCTTGCATTTATTAACAGCACTGTTTGAACTGTGAATCCAAACACAAGGCTGTTTCACACATGGCCCAATAGCCTACTTAACCATTTAAAAGTGCACAGTGCATACATTTAGTCAGCATATAACTGGTAACATACGCAATAGTACTTAATGTATATTACCAGTTCCTACTCTAACAGAACTGTTCCCGACACCAAGACTACTATTATTACTATTATTACTAATTACTAACCCCCTTAAAACGTAGACATCCGTGTGACAAGGTAGCCAACTGTTTTGAGTGCTTGCCTTATAACTTGAAGTATTTGGTATTGGGCCTCCCCAGAAACCGTTCAAGTGTAGTGGCCTTCAGCCTTGCACAGCACCATTGACTGCTCTTAGTCAATAGTCATTAGGTAGTGTGCTAAATAAATACTGATAAATACTGATTCATGGTCTAAATACAGACACATACGATACACCTTCATCTTAAACTCAGCCAACCTGCACTGCAGTATTCTAGAGAGTTACACATACCACCACGTCACACTGTAGCAATCTTTTTGAGCAGTATCAAGCTTTGAGTCTCTCTGATATTGTTTTGTAAGTCTTCAACATGCAAACTGCTTAGTGCTGTCAACAGATGCTTGTCATGGGACACTGGTGCTATATAAATATAGAAAATTCTAAAAAACTAAATAGGATAGATCTACAAAGTGATGCAAGGTCTGTTCTTATTGTGGTTACTTATTACTTAGCTAATTCACAAAGATGCCACGATTTTACAAACGATTCTGGTGGACAACAGCAGACATTAATTTGGCTGGAACATTCAGACAATTTTTCTATTAATAAAGAAAAGCCCTACGGTAAGGTTGTCTGGCTGCAGGCCACACTAACTAACTCTGGTACTAGACATTGCTTGTAGCTATGACGAGGGAGTTAGTTCAGCTCAAAAGAATCCCCGTCTGTAACACTGCATTGTGTATGGTTCCAAACTTCACCCAAAGCCCCAGCATACTGCTAAACATCCCTTAAAAACGCCCTAACTATAACCCTGTCGACGACACATAAAGTCATAAAAGGAATGCTGTGCTCAGCGGGAAAAAAGTCAGAGAGAAACGAGTGCAAACCGAGGCATATTCCCCTCCAGAGACGGCAAATTCAAAAACTGTGTAAAAGACGTTGGCACTAAAGCTTCCGGAAAGCGCTGCTACACAGGGGTTCGACAGCGATCTTCAATTATGAAATCGTCATCCTGCCTCAGGTAGTTTTCGTCTGGCCTACCAATGGTCACTAACCTCGTGGCATCTCACTGATATGGAAAATGCCAATGATAGCACTAAGAAATAATGCTGGCAAGGCAAAGAAATATTATATTCTTATATATGTGTGAAATAATTAATAATTTTTTTATCTATTTCATATGTTTATTTTTATTTACCCAAGGATTGGTAAATGCCAATTTCTAGTAAAATGCTGTCCAGCATAACTTTGATTAAAAGGAAAATAAAATTATCTATACTGTGCAAAACAGGATATTTTATCACTAATTATTAAATTATTTTAATGAATGCACACAATTGTCATTTTATCTTATCCTCAGACATCCTCCATCTGAGGATTGACAGGACCAAGGACAATTCTGTTCCATCCATTTCTGTTTCTTGTCTTTTTCAACACTTGGTCGTACGATAATTCAGTCCACGACATTGTCATTTTGCTAATGCACAATTGTGCATTCTTTCTGTATGACATACATGGGTGGACAGATTCCAAACAATCTCATCACAAAAAACTGACTCTACCAGATGCAAATAAAAATGTCGGCACTGCCTCAAAACCATAATCCACCAAGCAATAACAGCAGCGGCAAATGCAGCTATCCCTGCAGCCATTCAAACGTGATGTTTTTTCAATGACAGCGGAATTGACAGTGACCCAGTGCATAACATTTTACATAACACACCTCATCGAAGTAATATCTAGCAGAGCTACTAATCAATGCCAAATGGGAGACTTCGGTCACACCAATATAGAAGACACATGGGGATCGACAAATCAACGATTGTTTCGAAGTAAGAATGAATTCCAAAACTCACAATCCTTTGGCCCAAACCTGTCGAGATCAACCAGCCACGATCCAACAGGTCATCCTTACCCGAAGACTGTCAGAAGACATAGAAAGTGAGGCAATAGTCCAACAATTTTTATCTGGCCTTCTCAACCCACCTGTTTGCCAAGGCTTATCCTGCCTGCTAGTAGTTGTGAGGCGCCCTTGTAGCGGTATGGCCGCATTACAGTGCCATATAAATTGTTGTTATTAAGTACTATTATTATTATTTATTAATTAGACACAACAGGCAGAATGTGACACTAGTGGCTTTGCAACTAGACGCTTTGTGACGGAACATGCAGTATGTCAATTACTGTTCAAGCCACATTAGCGCCTGCTGACGAGGAGCTATTCTGTGGTAACTGGACCATTATAATATCACAACAGAACTCTCAGACCTACATTCCGACGGCAGCTGAGCTGTCTTCTTAAATCATAACTAATGCAATATTAATACAAACAGTTTAACAGCATCTCAGTCTAAGCCTTCGACATAAATTACTTGAAGATGTTCTTCTAGACTAACAAAACAGTTTGTTTGTGTCCGAATCATTTGCATTGCTTAACAACGCAGTCCCAATTTCATCTGAAAGGCATAATCGGATTTGAAACCCATACACATCAGCAGATGCTACCCTACCATCACTTGTAAAAATATTTCATAGGTCTTACCGCGCTGGTTCAACTGATGGCTGTTGCCATCAGCAGTTCTTTGGTCATACATGTCCTCATCGCTTGGCTGGCTGCTATCGCTGCCGCACTCCACTTCCTGCTGACCAAGAGACCCGCATAATAATCCAGCCGGCTTTCGTTCCTCCGGATCAGGAACCCCTGGTTCGAGCGTCCTGCCTGAAAGCTCCTCTGTGCTTCCACCCGCTGCCTCTTCCATTGCAATGTGGCTCGAAAGATCCAGTATCAACAGAGATCCTCCGTCTGCGATCGGTTTCTCCGAATGTCCACTTGCACCAGCGACTAAATACTTTGACGCATCTTCGGCTGCTATCACCGAAGTGTCCTTGGCTGTCTGGTCCTCTTCTAGAGTCACATTCTCCAAAATGAAAGCTGCATTTTCGCCATTAAGTCTGGACTCGTCGACCTCTTCCTTGATCTGGATCTGAACATCTAAAGACATCCTGACACCACCGGAAGCCAGCAAGTTCCTTGATGCGCGGTCACCGCTTCAAAAATCTAGT
Organism: Allolobophora icterica; assembly: GCA_963556255.1. NCBI lineage: Eukaryota > Metazoa > Annelida > Clitellata > Crassiclitellata > Lumbricidae > Allolobophora > Allolobophora icterica. The sequence continues at coordinate 30,791,059 of OY744614.1, forward strand.
CAAAAAGCAAGCATTATTATTCAGCACATTTGTTGCTCCCTTTTCAAGCACATATCCATTAACAATAATAATAATAACCTTCGTTTAATATCTTCAAACTGACAATTGCGCAGTATGATTACAAATCAGTATGAACGGATGATCACAAGTTATAACAGAAGTAGAATTTTAACCGTATTATCCGTATACGGCAGCCTTGCAAGGCGCCCATCACGTCCTACATCTCATTTTCACATACGCGCCATCTCGCGAATGATAGGCTGAGTGGACCTTGGGAGGGTTACGGGAGGCGATCCCGCTACCTACTGCACTTCATGCCAGTGATGTTACCACTACTCTATGGACCCCCATTATGCATAAACATGAATTTCTGCTACTTCTTTATGAAACAATAACCTAGAAATTCAAGACAGTTCTTACTGCATCATATTTTCAACTATTACACTATCCGTTAACATATTCAATGCTTATAAAACTTCAAGCACCGCACTTATAACAGTCCCTGGATATGAAGGCGACATATGCAAACACTGACTTGAACATGTTTCTCGATTTAAAAACCTGCCAGTAAGCAAAAACGAATGATAAAGTCTGTGTCATTGACTTTCTCCTGAAATAAACATTTCAGCTAGCCATGTTAGCCACGTTAGCCATGTCATTTCATGGGTAAAGTCAGCTCTCTTTCATTATTACAGTAATATCCCTGGGCCAGCCATTAGAGCAAGCTGAACTTTCCCTTTCACCTTGCCTTGGCCCCAATTACAGCCTAGCATTAAAGTCACGCAATCACAGTCAGATTATTTTTAGCGGTATATTGACATAATAATACCACCAATTTAACCAACTTATATGCCAAGTCCGCGTAATGCACCTTCTATGAATAGGCACTTTCATACAGGGATTACACAGTAGTAGACTCAACCTCTGTCCCAGGCATTCCAAATCCTTACCAGGGACGGCACCGGATTGCAAATTATCTGCAGAATCAATGGGGAAGCTGCATTAGACCAATCGCTAATCAAGCATATACAAATCCATTCTTAACCAGCCAGCTTTTGTTTTGACAACATATATTATTATGATAGTTATTTAACAGACTGTATCTTATTTTGGCTCTACCGCTATATATCATGCTTGTCCTCAAATATGTTTTTGCACGTGGTTTGGGAATTGTTTGGCTTAAGTCCAGGAAAAATACAACAATTCAACAGGTTGAAAACATTTAAAAACAGCTCCAACCAGATGAAAGGTTAGAGGAGTATCTGGCCTGGGATGCAGTCCCACTGCATAGCTTGCTTATTCCCAAACTGAACAAAGCCACAACTCATGCCTTAAAATCTTAAAACGTGTCACGTTTCTTACAGTCTCAGAACAGTTAGATTATGTAATCATTTGACACATACACAGCTATATGTCAGCCACAGTCTTCACAGGTTTTGTCCAAGATCTGATTGATGCTTGAAGAAGAGCAGTCCCTTAAGCTAGCCCTGAGGCAGTCATGGGTATGGAGTGTTAGCGACTTCACTTTCTTGACCTCGGCATATGAGGGCAGGTGGCCAGTCCTCTCCCTTGCCGTCTCGTCTTCCCACCGACAGTGTACAGTCAGTGTACTCATCATAGCTGAGTTGGCTAGGGGGCGCAGGTGGAGGAGAAATCTCAAACCAAATTTCTACCCTGGCGGCGATTTGAACCCGCGACCTCTCGATTGACAGTCCAGAGCACTAACCACTACACCATCGAGAAGCACCCCATGGGATCATTGAACTGATACACAAATGCAACAACAACAACTGAACAACTGCAACACACCCATTTCTTACTGCTTGTAGACTCTAAACCAAATGGTCAGCCGACTGAACAATCTCTACTCATCGATTGCATAACCCAAAAATACACTGGTCAGTTTAAATCATGATGAACCAAGATCTGAACCCTCGTCACAAATGCAGAACACCACATCTTATCCCAGTTGCATTGCTCATCGCTGAACTGCCAAATTTGTTTGATGCACCATGCCTTGAACTTGGACGCAATGATGAAAGGCCGACCTTCTTCCACGAGCCTAGTTTAAGTGCCACATCGCTGCATTTTAATGAGACCTAGGTCAAACCGATGAGAGATAATCATCCTTGAATTTATTCTCAGGAAGAACCTTCAGCTCACCTCACAAAAACACAACATGATACTGACTTCAGTAAACGCTGTTCAACATACATGCAGTCTCATTTGCTTAAACACCTTTGTTCCGACAATCACTCATTAAATACAAGACATTAGAGTCTCCCTGTTTGGAAGTCTTCTGACAGCATTTAGTGTTTGGGATAATCAGTGCAACTGACAACATGGAGCAGGCAACCGGCAACAACATACAACAAAACCTGACAACTTAAGACAACTGTGTGTCAGAAGATATACATGCACATCACCTGACTGACACTTTGTTATAACATCTCAGAGCACGTGACAAAACGAGACCTTTGAAACAAACAAATAACAACACCCAAAGTGTGGCCGTTGATGCAAAAATGGCAAAACAAGCAGTGATTGCCAGTGTGTACCAAAATACAACAACGCACTATACCTACGACAATATCATCTGTTGCAGCACATGAAGACACAGGGTCATATCTAGCGGAATTCACACAACTCCGTTACTACTTTCTGTTCTAAGGCGCACGTACCCAACAGCCCGAAAGTTTCCCAAACAGCGTCTAGTCATTCTGCGACACTACACATGCTACGCCGTTCAAATTCTCCCACAGCCGGAAACTCGACTGAGTCACAGCGGGCCACACAACCGAATAATAACCTAAACAAAAGAAAACTTACCACGTACTGTTCCAACGCCTAACATGACGCTCGACGACGATTTAATTCGTACGCAGAAACGCTGCGAAGATGCGACTCTCACGGTCTTGACCAAGCGGAAACGTCTCGGTTCGGCTATCAGCCTCTGTCAGTTTTCCTGCGTCTATCTGTCCGTCCGCCTGGGCGCCTGTGCTGGTACTCTTGTTTCTTTATCGCCGGCTACAGCGGCTGCACTGTGGAGTCACACACAGCCGCGCCGACGCACTACAATATCTCGACCGACAGTTGCGTATGTGTGTGCGTGAGTCTGTCTGGGGTCTAGATGGCGAGGAGCGGGAGGGGGTGGGTCTGAAGCGCGCGCTCTCTCATGCACGGCCGTTCTCGCTGACGCATTCCAACAAATGGAACCGGCCACGCATAAGCACTAGGCCAGAACTAACTACGGCTGGCTGCTCTCACAGTAAGACCTCCTCCATCTCCTCCTCGGCATCCTCATCCTCTCGCTCTCTTCATCCTCCTCCTCCTCCTCCGCCTCTTCTTCATCTGCGCCTGGCTCGGCTGGCTGCTGATGCAGAGAGGCTGCTGTGATGCGAAGGCAGGGCTCAAGGCTCGAACGCACCCGCCTGCTCTCTCTCTCTCTCTCTCTCTCTCTCTCTCTCTCTCTCTCTCTCTCTCTCTCTCTCTCTCTCTCTCTCTCTCTCTCTCTCTCTCTCTCTCTCTCTCTCTCTCTCTCTCTCTCTCTCTTTCTCTGCGCCTCTCCCTTCTTGGTGTTCTCTGTCTAGCTGAGAGAGGAAACTGAGACACACTTTGTATTTCTGTCGTATCCATTCCTTTATCCCCGGCTTCGCTCACCGGCCGTCACTGGCTGGCTGGCTGCTGATGCAGGTCACTGCATCGCTAATTCCGTTCCTATGGCAACCGGCAGTGCATGGTTGGATGGTTGGTTGGCAGCGATCACCTCCTGTTTCCTCAGCCTTGCATCGACCAGCGGCGCGTGTGTGTCAATGCGTCGGTGCGCACGTAGGACTCCGCTGACCAAGACCCTTACCTCCCCTGCCACCTTCCCTCTCCGCGCTGGACGGAGCCGGAGGGCCGTGGGAGGGGCAGGTCCGGTTCAACAGAGCCCCTCATGCAGAGGATCGCGTTACGCCCTACGCATAAACGGCCAACCCGAAATATCGCCTACTGCAATTACGAGAGGTCAGCTCAGTATCGGACGACGGGGTATGTCTACCTCCATACGATACCCCCTCGGGTTAGGGCCACAATACGTATATCCGACTCCGTGAAACCCTAGACCGATCACCACCATGACAATACACCAATGACAACCAGCTCGCGTTACAATCAAATTCATTTAATCCCATTATCTAACTCTCACTTTTAACCTACACTCTCAGTTAATTGCTCGGACTTAACATACTTGTAACTTGTATAGCGCCGTTATATATTACAAACATCTAGTATACAATACTGCATACAATACAATACTGCATTTCTAGTGCGCCACTCATAGCGAATAGACAGAAAGTCACCCATTACACGACTAGTTGCAGTCCAGTGAATTCTTAAGTCTGGTATGTCTAGCCCCTTCGTATTATCTAATCTATCAGATCTACAGTATTAACTTCCGCTCCCATATTATATAAAAATGTGCAAATGAACGAGCAGTCAGCACCCCGCTCCAAATCCACGCTGGTTTTGCAGACCAAGTCAAAAATACCTACCTAAGAGCTTAAAGAATATACTTACTTAGTTTTGAAAGGCCCGAGAGGGCTGTGTAAACATTTAGTAACATTACATTGTATCACGCACTGGCGTAAACTTGTCCAAAATATTGGGGGAGGGCATTTCTTATTTATTCTACACTTTATGCATGGGGTGTACAGTCCATCTCAAATACTGGGGGCACGTGCCCCGGCTGCCCCCACAGTCTACGCCTATGGTATCACGACACTCTAGCAACAGATATTTTAAAAGCGCTGACGTGTAAATCCGGAAACTTGTCGATTCTTCTACATGTAGCTAATAATAAAATATTTTTTGGCGCATATTTCTTTTAACATTTTGGCACAGGTTACCTGAAGCGAATAATTTATAACCAATGGCGTTGAAGGACGCGGAGTTTAATAAAAAATGTGATTATTATTGATCACACTCTTAACTATAATCTTAAAAAAACTTGATACAAAACACAAAAGCTTAAACGAAAATTTTCTTACAAGATAACTAAGCCCGTTTAAGCCAGTCAAATAAAAAACACGATCTGAAAATCGCAACAAAACGCCTCTAACACTCTCAACGAAAGCAGCCATTAACATAGATCTGACGTCGTCAAAACTATTTATAGCTTTTTCGTCAATCAGCCATTAACTTCAAAACGGGTTATAAAAGACTGATGTGGTGATATGCTAGAATAACGTATTGTATTCGCAATAATCGTAATTCACACGCCTTATAAGATTTTTATTTTCATACTACAAGGCTGAACTCATATTTTTACAGAGCTGTAAAACTTCTTACTTACTTGCGCACTTCACGCTTGACGTAACCATAGACTACGACGACGTAACCCAGCTTATTTATAGACGCATGACATCATATTCAAAGTTATGCAGCGCCCTTTTTAAATGACCACGCCTCAACATAACTGTATCATTAACAGTCTACTTAGTCTACTAACACTCTATCTGCTTCATAACAGTCTGCAAGCCTAGCACAGGACCAGAGGTCCGGCTACAGCCCTGAAATGGTCGTGCTGTGTCTAAAAGGGCCGAATTCCTCCGTGTTCGTCATATCAGATTTCCAATGATCAAAATTAAGCTATAGAGGAAGTGCATAAAATTAAGTGTGCCACCTACGCAGACTCCACGCTAGCCCCACGCACTGCAACCGATTGGCTTAGTTACCATCCGAATATAACCATTTACAACAATCATCAGATTCTCGTTAAGACCCATCAGATAGACTCACAGACCAACTACACTTCTCTCCTTTAACATCTTTTCAAATCCTCTTGGTGTAGGTCTATAGGGTCTATCAAGCAATATGCAGTTTAGAGCTATTTGCTTAAACATGGGTGCGCAATAGTCCAGTGGTTAGCCTGCAGGATTGTCAACCAAGCGGTCAGAGGTTCAACGCCCGCCACGGCAGAAATTTAGTTCGAGCTTTCTGCTCAACCTGCGCCCTCTACCTAACAGCCTAACTCATTCAAATAACGAGTACACCAATCGCACACTGTCCGTGAGAAGATCAGACGACGAGAGGAGAGGACTGGCCACCCGCCATCATAATATGCCGAGGCTAAGAAAAAGAAGTCGCTTACACCTCATACTCATGGCTGACTCTGGAGTTTAGCTTCAGCGACTGCTCTTCTTCTGAAACTTAGACGTAGGTCATACGTACACATATTTACATTGTCCTTGCTTTGTATTGTAGGCCATGGCTTCACCGTATACGCAAGTAACAGCCTTTGTGCGTCAATGAGCTTCAAGCACGTCTTATAGACAGCCTGTATAGTTCGGTCAGTCATTAAGGTCCGCAAACCATTAACTCTGCAATGACAATAATCTTTCAGAGTTATTTATTCTACAAAAGTAGTTCCGCTTGCCTTCTGCTTTAGACTGACGCGTAATTTAGGCTACGGAGACACAGTTGGAGACACTCAACACGACCCAAAGAGACAACGACACAGATAAGAGAGGACAGAGGCCAACATCTAGACCGACAGACGAACATACAGCAACAGATTAATGGCAACATGTCACATGGGCAGCGGTTGACAAGAGAAACGCAGCGGGACAGACAAGCTCACACGGAACGATTACCATAACAGGTCAACAGTACCATAACAGGTCAACAGCACCACAACAGGTCAACAGTACCATAACAGGTCAACCGTATCGCGTCAGGACATCAACCGCCCTAGCACAGCGATTGACCCCTCTGCCCTGCGAACGGGGTTCTACCCGACTTCTTCCTTCCCGAGAATCTGTTAGCCTCAAACAGGGTCAGAATTGTCGATGGTTTTGGGGTTCTTAGGACCCCCAATAAGTCTTCATTGCACACCCCAGGGGTAGGACCCCCAGTTAAGTCATCATTGCACACCCCTGAGGGTCGTTTCTAACCCTCCTTAGTTCGGCTAGTGAGGGTTACTAATAAAGTAATGCTCTGGTTTATTGTGAGATTTGTGACCGTGTGAACAGTATACTAATAAATTTGGTAACGTCACCACTCATCATATATTTTCATTCGTGATATATGCAGAATTAGGCGTTATGTGCCCATGTCTGCAAGGTTATCTCTGGCAAATGCATTGGTTTCCAGTCGCTTAGATTACTGTAATTCGCTTCTTACTGGTATCAATAAGGCAAACATCCTGAAACTGCAGAGAGTGCAGAACTCTTTGGCTAGAGCCATAACTAATACATCAAAATATCAACATAAATATATACCTCTGTTCTTAAATCATTGCATTGGCTTCCTGTTCAGCAGAGAATCTTTTTCAAACTGGGGCTCATCGTTTTTAAAACTTTGAATTCTGGCCAGCCACAATACTTAAAATCAGTTCTTTCTCCCCAGACTTATCATTATTCAACTAGGTCATCTGTTTATCTTTGTCTGCTAATATCTACATGTAAGTCTAGAACTGTTCTTGGTGAACGAGCTTTTTCGGTTGCTGGACCTACTTTTTGGAACTCTCTTCCTGTGTCTGTTCACTCTGCTCAGTCGCTTTTGTCATTTCGTTCTCAACTTAAAACTTACCTCTTTCAAATTGCTTATCCACCATAGGCTGCCTCTCTGTCTTACGGACTGACCTTCTGGATTTTGACCTGATTACGGCTTGGTTTTGGTGTGCCATCGGTTGAAGCCTTGTGCATTAGACATCGGCGCAATAGAAGTTACTAATTAATAATAATATAAGGAGTTTAAGCTTTCTATTGTATTGTTGAATTTTCTCAAGTTGCAAATACGGATAAAACTTCAACTCCACATGGATCAAACTCATCAAAGTCTACCGCCGACCCCCAGTATATTTTCTACAATTCTCACACTGGCCTCGAGGGCAGTCGGATCAAGCCAAAGCCTGAGTGTTTCACAGCAGCGCGCTATATAAGCCTCAACCACAATTAACCTTTGAGAGATTCTGAGATATATCAATGGTCAAGTTGTGAGCGTTCTGCCGATATATCGATGCTCAAATA
>OY744614.1:30804070-30831570 GCA_963556255.1 Allolobophora icterica
GAAACACACCAAATATTTTAAATTTCAAATGACATCTTCTGCCCTCTACCGTCGATGCAATATTTCAACGTGATTAACCTAATATCACAATGGATGTCATCCAATCTCCTCTGCCTTAACCTTTCCAAAACAGAATTCATAATCCTAGGCCTTCCTTATCATATCAAGAAAAGCCCTAACCCTTCATACACCCATCGACTAACTCATCGCTTCTTAACTTTCACATCGGACCCCTCCCCCACCCCGTCCATTACTTGTGATCCACACCGCTCCTTCTCTAACCACATCTCCAACCTCTCGCGCTCCTGCTTCAGGCACATTTGTAGCCTTCGTCGCATCCGGCCCAAGATCGACCTTAAAACTGCCTCTACCATTGTTACCTCTATTGTTCATTGACTACAGTAATTCCCTCTTCCTCAACCTTGAATCCACCCAAATCAACCGTCTGCAACTTATCCAAAAGTCACAAGGCAGGGCTGTCACGAGAATGCCCAAACATCATCATATTACTCTCATCCTCAAATCACTACATTGGCTAAAAAATCAAAGTCCTATCACTAACCTATGACTCCCTACAATATGTCCAGCCCAAGTACCTCTGTGGTCACCATCCAGGCAACCCGCTCCACCCGATCCTCCTCCTATTTCAGTCTTTCTCGATCTCCGGTCACTACTCATCTCAAGTTCTCCAACCCAGCCATATCCAACAGAGCACCACGCCTCTGGAACGATCTCCCATTGAATTCCGCAGATTCTTGGTTCCTCCATCATCATTCCAACCCGTCCTCCATCCTTCTCCTCATGTTCCTCTATCCATCTCCGGGCTTTCCACTCCAAACTGAAGTCTCACCTTTTCAAGTAGGGCCTACTCCTACCCTGACTCATTTGATCCTCTGCCTTCCAAATCTCCTCGCCCTAAATAACATCCACCGTCACAGCTGCTCTGCGTCCTCTCTTTATCTCCCCCCCCCGCCGAAACCAGACTCGGACCTCTTTTGGATTACTCTCTGGAAAACCCCCTCAACACTTACAGTCGTATGCTGACGCATCCTGCTTGAACAGAGCTTTGGTACTTTTTTCGTTCTCTCCTAATTTTCTTCCTTTCAGTAATGTCGCTGCATTCATTAGGCGTTACAATCATAGGCGTAATTTGTCGGGGGAACGAGGGGTAACCGTACCCCACCCCACTCTTTGGGCTGAGGTACCGTACCCCCACTTTATGCACAATGCCAATCAATATTTTATTATTTTGCCTTCCCAGAGATCGCAGTCAACGTCTTGATTCCTGTATGTAAGAAATTGGTACCCCCCACCTTTTTAGACCAAAGTTACGCCCCTGGTTACAATTATATAATCCTGTAACACACCAGAGGCGATTTCCGCAACTGATTTGAACGTGTATTTCATGAACTGTAACCGTTCGAAGAGAAAGAAACATAATGCACCACATTGACGTCATTCAAATAATTTAATATGGTAAATATAAAACCGTCGGTAGAGGGCAGAAGACGCAAAGCAAAATCAACAATATTTTGAGCACTAATTCCACTCACATGCTGGCAACTTTCCATCGCTATTAGAAAACGTTTGCTTAAAAAAATTTTTTTGGGGCCATTTTCACTCCACCCTAGTAGGCAAGGGTTATGTCAATGTACTAGGCTGGCAGACTTATGCATGCCAAACTTTGTACAAGTATACAGCTCAGATATGCGCATATGTGTATGTATGTATGTATGTATGTATGCCTATCGTTGACATTCTCAGTCATCTCTCTCATAATGATCGAGATCGAGAATTGTTCCTCTCTATCTGTACCTGTTTTCTTCTCTTTGTCTCAGTCTTTGAAATGTCTGTCTCTACCCATCCAGCAGAACACTCGACAGCTGATTAACAACCTACGATTTGCGGATGACATCGACCTGGTCTCAGAATCGCAGGGACAATCACAAAGGCTAACTGACAGAGTACAGGAGAGTAGTAAGAGATTTGGATTAAAAATCAACACACAAAAGACAAAAGCAATGACCATTGGGAAACAACACGAGGAGCTAGCAGTTACGCTGGAAAACGAGATGTTAGAACAAGTGACAGAATTTGTATACCTAGGAGGCCTAATAACAGAAGATGGGCAATGCACAAGAGATATAAAGCGCAGGATTGGACTTGGGTCAGCAATGTTCGGGAAATTGAATAAGATCTGGAAAACACACAACATATCGATAGAAACAAAGCTGAAACTATATAGAACATTTGTCATCCCAGTCCTGCTGTACGGTGCCGAGTGCTGGTGCCTGCGCAAAGAAGACGAAAGGAGGCTGCTCGTGGCAGAAATGAGCTGGCTGCGAAGAATAAGGGGCAGAACTAGAAGGGATAAAATCCGCAACGAAGTGATCAGAAAAGAGTTGGATCAAAAAGAAACAGTGATAGACAAGATCAGGAAAAGAAGACTCACATGGTTTGGTCGTGACAAGAATGGACAACACCAGACTACCAGCTATGGCGCTCTACGGACATGTAGAGGGAGTGCGAAGCAGAGGAAGACAGACAAAGACATGGATGGACAATGTCATGGAGGATCTGAAGGCACAAGGAATGGATATGAGAGACGCTATGGATAAGATCAGAGACAGAGAGACTTGGAGACGTCTGGTCGAAGCCTCATCGTCGGTGACGGAGGAGAAAACAGAAAACAGAACAGATGTATGTATGTATGTACGCAGTTATGTATGTGTTTATATGTATGTATGTATGTATGTATGTATGTATGTATGTATGTATGTGTGTATGTGTGTATGTATGTATGTATGTATGTATGTATGTATGTATGTATGTATGTGTGTGTGTGTATGTATGTATGTATGTATGCTTGCATGCATTTACGTCTATATTTATATACGTACGCAGTTATGCATGCGTGCATGTTATTTATGTATGTGCGTATGTGTGTATTGTATGTACGCAGTTATGTATGTGTTTATATGTATGTATGTATGTATGTATGGTCGTACGTATGTATGTATGTATGTATGTATGTATGTATGTATGTATGTATGTATGTATGTATGTATTTATGTATGTAGTATGTACGTATGTATGCATGCATTTACGTGTTTATGTATTTTATGTAAGTACGCAGTTATGCACGTGTGCATGTTATTATGTATGTGTACATGTATGTATGTGCGTATGTGTGTACTGTATGTATGCAGTTATGTATTTGTTTATATGTATGTATGTATGTATGTATGTATGTATGTATGTATGTATGTATGTATGTATGTATGTATGTATGTATGTATGTATGTATGTATGTATGTATGTATGCATGTATGCATGTATGTACGTATGTACGTATGTACGTATGTACGTATGTACGTATGTACGTATGTACGTATGTACGTATGTATGTATGTATGTATGTATATATGTATGTATGTATGTATGTATGTATGTATGTATGTATGTATGTATGTATGTATGGATACGTGTGTATGTATGCATGCGTGTGTATGTATTCATGTGTGTACGCCTGTATCGTCGCAGGGCCTTGATCGTGGGGACAAGTGACTTGCGATATAGACAGACAACAGTTTCTGTTGGCCGCGAACTTTGTCCTGCGTGAACACTGGGGCGTAACCAAGAGGATTGGTTGGTTGGCCGTCGTCGTTCGATGGCTAATTGCTATTTGTTTTAGCAGCGAGTATCCTGCTCCACTTGCTCTGCCTCCCTCTCTCCTCGCCTCCCTGCCTGCCTCACCCGACCGAAGCAGGAGACGGCGTCGACGTCCGTGGTAGGCCGACTGTGTCATAATTAATCAAACGGAACGGCTCTGTGCCGTAGCCGCGCTCGCCCCGTCCGTGGGCCAGACAAGGGGCCACTCGAATCGAAAATATTTATCAACCACTAGCATTCTATCTCTGTCTTTCTGTTTGTCTGTTTGTCTGTATCGCTGTTTGTCTGTTTGTCTGTCTGTCTGTCTGTCTGTCTGTCTGTCTGTCTGTCTGTCTGTCTGTCTGTCTGTCTGTCTGTCTGTCTGTCTGTCTGCGGCAGTTGAACGCGCACAAACAAACGCCTGTTCGTCGAGTCTCGTGATCACTCGTGATAATCATGATATACAACCGTTAGACATACGTTCGGAATAAGTAGGTTAGTGCGGCCTAACGGCGTGCATGTTACACTGCATTCATAAAAACAAAAACAGTTTCCGCTTCCGTAGACTTCTCCAACCAGTACTGCGATTCTAGACGGTTTGAAACTTTATGTTAGAGATAAGAACGTTGCATTGCTAAATACTGATGACGTAGTTACTCAAGGCGCTATATAAATGTCACACTAGGCTTACATTGGGCTCACATAAGGCCTAGATTATGCATTTCTTGAGGTTGACAGCGTTACGTGTTTGGTGCGCAGTGCTTCACGGATGAGTGACGATTTCAGAATGCTAGTTCGACGTTGGAATGCATGGTCGTTACGGTAGACCGATTTCAGTCGAAAGTTTAGCTAAAAAGATTACCCAAGAGTGCTTCCTGGGTCGCTGCGTCGTACGGTATTCATGGTTCAGTGCCCGCTCGTCTCGCTTGGCTGCCTCTGTTCTGCACCGTGGCATCAAATTCAGAGGCAGTAAAGCCGACGAACACTATAGACTTCTCTTAGAAGATGAATTCCTAAAAAGAAGTTTATGTTTCATTCCCAACAAAGGACGCAAGAAGGAGTTTGTTTCCAGTTTAATTTAAAACGATTTACAGATTGTTTTCATATTGAAATCCATACTGGGTTTCAAATACGTACTTTCAATATGAAAATTTATCACCCGATTCTTATATGGCCTTAAATCCAAACCATAACTAGTATATTCATTCTTTCTTATAGTTTGCTCTCTGTAACCAGATGCGGTCTTGTCATTCTGGATTAACAAACTAAAAAGTAGAATAAAATTGGGTTGATTGGGAGCCTCTCCGCCTCTTTGATCCCAATTTTTTTTACTACGCAGCCGCACCTCCTGTAACGGCGTTCAAAATGACGGGTTTAGGCCTACCTTAACCAAGGCACGGTTACGGTAGGCGAGACCCGGTGAGACAAAAGTAAAGTGAAGGTGTCCTTTGTGTTGTTTCACTGTCCCTTAGATGCTGTCCCTTGTTGTGCTTCACTGTCCCTATTACTGCTGTCCCTTGCTTTCTTCACTGCCCGACGCCCGTGCCTTGTCCGATACATTAACTTGCCATTAATTGTTTACGACATCAGACACTTAGCTTGGCATAAAAATGCCCTGTAAAGGCTGTAATATAGGCCTACTGTGTTAGACCAGTGTGAGAATTGTGGAGAAAAGATTGGGGGCGAGTTAAACTTTGATGAGTTTGATCCATGTGGAATTTAATATATTTTATCCGTATTTTGCAAACTGAGAAAATTCACAAATGCAATAGAAAACTTAAACTCCTTAAAGTGATGCGATCTCCAAATATATTCGTATACAATTCGCACGGTCACAAATTTCACAATAAACCAGAGATTCATTTTATTAGTAACCCACAAAGTGAATTGTGAAGGAAAATGCTAAAATATATTTGCAATATAATCACACTAGCACAACTGAGGGGGTTGGAAACGGCCCCCTGGGTGTGCAATGAAGACTTAACTGTGGGGTTCTAAGAAAGACTAGGGGGTTGAATTCTCGAGTGTAGGACATTAACCCCCCCGGACAAAAGCCCCCCCGGACAAAAGCCCCCCGGACAAAAGCCCCCCGGACAGAAACCCCCCCGGGGTAGGACAAAATCCCCCCCGGCTAGGAAATAATAACCTATATTTCACACATATATATCAAACATACATATATACATACACGCATAAAATACATATATACATATATACCTACATATATACATGCATATATACATACATGCATAATATACATATATACATATATACCTACATATATACATGCATATATACATACATAAATACATACATACATCAGTTAAGTTCCTTTCATTCGTTAACATGACGCTAACAAGGGTGCGGGAGACGGCTTGTAACTGCTTGGCGCTGTGCCTGACCCGCTTTTTGGGGAGCGGACCTCGCGAATCCTGACATTAACAAGCCTTAAGTTAAGAACTAGGCGACTAACAAGTCTTATTTTACACCTGAATGACACTAACAAGTCTTTAGTCTATACGTTTACATCATTAACAAGCTGACACGAGGGCAACAGGGCTATTAAAGTTTCTCAATTAAATGTAGATATAGGCTTATAACACAGAGGGGGGGTTTCTGTCCGGGGGGGCTTTTGTCCTAGCTAAAATCGGGGGGGTTTCTGTCCGGGGGGGCTTTTGTCCGGGAGGGTTTTTGTCCGGGGGGGCTTTTGTCCGGGGGGGTTAATGTCCGTTCCCCTGAATTCTCACCCTGCAGTGTTAGCCATAAACGATGGCATTGTTTTCGACCTATACGCGACAATCCAAGCCTCATAACATTAACATGTATACGCCCTATGCAGAAAAGTCTTGCTTAGGCCTATTACCAGGAAAGGTGTGCGACTGTGCGTGTGTCTGTGCTTGTGTGATGGAGAGGTGCTTTGGCCCCTCACTTTTGACCCTAAAGGTAAACTATAGTCGTATACCTGATGCTTCGGATGGGTTTTAAATCCTGGAAAAAACTGGAAGCATGCAGTGTTTTAATTGTTGAGGTTTTTGGGGGGATCGGTCAACCCCATAGCTCTTCTTCTAACTTCATCAGCTAAGTAACTGAAAAGATGTTGGGGGTTCAGTTCTTGATCCCTGCAGTTCTTTCTTCTTTCAGGGCATCGACGGTACGTCTCTTACAGCATGGAAATATAGAAAATTATGTTATTTCTTGACTTGTCGCTGGCAGTCATGGTGCTTCGGACAAAGCCACTGGACTACAAACAAAAGAAGTTACAAAACATAGTTTACATTATTTTGTTAAGTAAAGTGTAACAGTTCTGTAAATTGTGTTTGCTTTTTTGCATGCGCCTATTTAGACACGTGATCATTTTAATTCTTGTTTGTTGTGTAAATAGATAAAGAGGAAACTAAAACATCTCGTGAGTTGTCAGTTGTTTCGTGTGCAACAAATTAGCATCAATTAGAGTTTGACATGCGTTGGTGTACTTTGGTAATCTGTAAACTTGTCGACCACGAGGTCCTCTCGACAACAAAAACACGGCCTGGAGAGAAGGAAAGGGGAGAGAAGAGGGCTGATGTTTAGAGGCGACGCAATAAAATCCATGAAGACTGAAGCCGCGTGGAGCAACAAGCGATCATCTGAAATTCGAATGACTTGCAAACGGTTGGTAATTCTTGACGGCCAAACAACTTGTCTGGTGACATAAACTTCATAAAGCACAATCTTGCTTACTCGGCCCCTATTCCGGATCCGCTTTTTAGTGCCCCATGCACTCAAACTAGTGCCGAAAGGGCTGGATTGTAAGGGGTCGTCCATAGAGGAAGTCCACAAAATGGCGTATACTTTGGACCCCTTACTCCCCTTTCTCCTCATAATTATGTCCGCGTTTGACATTACCTCATCCATCCCCTTTCCGGATGTCCGCATTTTAAAGGAGTATTGAGGCACATATTTAGCTAATCTTATAGGGCTACGGGGTGGGGTGCAATGATACTGTCGCTGACACCAAATAGATTTTAACTGGACCCACTGCAGTACAGAATGACGTTTAATACACGCTTTATACTGAAAGTGTATACGTACCAAAAGTTTAGATGATGTCTGCATTGGGCAGAATTACTCTTTCCTCGGTCCGTATTTCGATAACCCATCGCTTACCCATCTCTGCGGGCATATTATCCGAACAACCCATAAATTGTCCACAATAAATGCGCTCTATGACCTGACAGTTGGAGCTATCCAAAGGCCGCTTAAAGGCCAAAGTGTGTAGATACCCAAGCTACTCGCGATGGGTCATTGGTTAAATCCTTTAAACACTTCACCCTATAGTGGCCGCATTCCACACAGAATAGGCCTATACTGCAGAAAGGGTACTTTGTGCACGTCAACCTGGAATGCCAAACGAGAAATCTAAAAGACGCAGCAGTTTGTAAATGTACTGCGAAAATCAGAGAAAGTTTCTGTGAATCATCTAATAATGGACAGAGGAGAGAGAGAAGAAGAGAAGAGAAAAGAGAAAGAGAGGAGACAGAGACAGAGACAGAGACAGAGACAGAGACAGACAGACAGACAGACAGAGACAGAGACAGAGACAGAGACAGAGACAGAGACAGACAGACGCACACAGACACACATACACACAGATAGATAGACAGACAGACAGAAACAAAGAGACAAAGTCAGAGAGGGACCGAGACAGACAGACAAGACTCAGGATGGAAAGATGACGCCTGACAATTATTCTTGACCATGGAGTCTCCAGACCCTCAATCTTCAACTGCGAAGTACTTAAACATTGTCAGGGATATATCGTCATCGTTATCGTTACCTTCGTAATCGTCGTCATCATCATCATCAATCAGCGACAGAAACAAGAACAGCAAATGCATGGAATGACTAAGTCTATCGAAGCTAAGCTAAGACGTCAACCTGCCACAGTAATTAAGGGTCAGGGTCAGAATCAGGTCAGGTCACCGATCGTTTCAGGGATGGTAAGCATCACCCGCAGGCTGACCTGACCCGACATATATAATATATATATATATATCCTACTTATAATTTATGATATATATATATATATATATATATATACTAATAACTTTTAGAGCATGCTATAATAGCGCTAGATATACGACTGTTTAGAACTTAGACACCAAGGTCACACCATGGCATAAATATTCAGACTTTCCGCGTACAAGACTTGTGTGGAAATTCAAATCTTTCGGTCAGTTTGATTTGTTGTTGCACAGCTTCTAGCATCGTCTCCGACTAACTCAGGTCGCTCTAAGCAACATTCGAACAATGTCGCATATTTATAAGATCAGAATTATGTGCACGTTTTCATGCTTCACTCTACTTCCTCCTATAGAATTTATGGTCTCTGAAAGCGATCTCTGTCTGTCTCTGTCTGTCTCTGTCTCTGTGTATATCTGTCTGCCTGTCTCTCTGTCTGTATCTTTGTCTCGAACTCTGTCTGTCTGCCTCTCTCCTTCTTCACCTGTTCACGTGCTCAGTAATAGTAAACTGGTGATTTAATTATGATGTGATGTAACATAATAAATTGCCTTTTATATATATATATATATATATATATATATATATATATATATATAGAGAGAGAGAGAGAGAGAGAGAGAGAGAGAGAGAGAGAGAGAGAGAGAGAGAGAGAGAGAGAGAGAGAGAGAGAGAGAGAGAGAGAGAGAGAGAGAGAGAGAGAGAGAGAGAGAGAGAGAGAGAGAGAGAGAGCGAGCTTAGTAACAACGCTGATAAATTGTGTAGGCCTATAGGAAATCATTTTATTCGCAGCTCTCAATCTGTCAATCAGACTCAAATCGATCGCTTTCATCATCGTAGCTTAATAGGCCTGCTAATCATCATCACAGATGATATATAGCGCCTCATCGAGAAAATCAGCGGTGACGGCGCCAGACATTTTTGAAAATAGGGCCAGTGCTTTTTTCAGCGGGAACGCGCCGAAACGGCGTTCCGGCACCTTTTTTCAGCTACTAAAAAATAATTTATTTATTTTTATAATAAAAATAATAATTTAGTTACTTTAATTTAATTTCGGTGTTGTGGACTGTTTTCAGTGTTTACTGAGACCCCTCCCAACCACCAATACCGTTTTTCTCGGGATTTTAGTTCTTCCAGAATTGTTCAGTTCCGGAACCTTTTGTTCAGTTCCGGAACCTTTCTTTCTAGGAAAAAACACTGAATAGCCAGGGCAGTCATAGCCTACAAGTAACCAGTGCATAGGGCGATTTATGCCCCGAACATATTCATGGTAAGGCAACAATTCTAGCAGGGCAACGAATAGGGCAAAGGCTTGTTTTACCAGAGCAAACTTTGACCTGGCTCGCCAAGGTGTAGCGCTGCCATTAGAAAGCAGCAGTGGTGTGACGGTTCTCCACAGTGTCATAATCGCAGTGTTTAATCTAGACGTCTTTTGGGGGGGGGGGGAAATTTCCCCCCCCCAGGATTGAAGTTTCCCCCCCCCCCAGAACTCAGCAATATTGTACGGCAGACACCTTTTTGGGGGGAAATTCCCCCCGAGAAACCTTGTTTCCCCCCCCCCCAGAACAGGGGGACTAGATTACACACTGCATAATCGAGAGAGGGCTTTTATAAACGGTTTGGGGGTAGAGAAATACAATAGGGTGGGTTTGATCGAAAGAGTCTGGCAACGGAAGTAGGTGATAATGAAGGACAGCAGTCCCTTAAGCTAGCTCTAGGGCAGCCACGGGTAGGCCCTATGCAGTTTTAGCGACTTCATTTTTCTCAGCCTCGTCATATGACAGTGTACGGTAAATATATTCGTTATAATTGGGCTAGCTATAAGGTGCAGGTGCATGGGGCAGAAATCTCGACACAAATTTCTGCCCTTGCGGGATTTTAAACCCCCCTACTTTACGACTGACAGTCCAGCGCGCTACAGAGGATTTTTCAAGACGTTTTGGTGGAGAAATTCCCCATCAGCCCTCTCAAATTCCCCACCAGTCCTTGCCCTTTTTAATACCACCACTGATAAAATGATTAAACGATTTTATTTCCTTATGACCTCGAGGCTTGAAGCTGAAATCCTCCTTATTAATGAATGCATTTTGATAATTTGACTACTTGAAAGTTCATAGGGCCTATATTTAAAATAATTATGTCCTTCACTAAGTTTCTCTGATTCAGTGCTTTTTGACTTGTAAGCTTAATTACGCGCGAAAATTCCCCTTTTCAAAATATTTCCATCAGCGGAAATTTCTTCAAAAATCCTCTGACCGCTAGAGTACTACTATCGCGCACCGCAGAGTAGATAGTTGTTGTTTAACGACGCTGTGTCATAACAAGAATGATTAACGTCGCCTCCTTCTTTCTTCAGGCCTGGCGCAGGGGCGTAACTTTGGTCTAAAAAGTGGGGGGTACCAATTTCTTACATACACGAAACAAGGCTGAGACTGCGATCTCTGGGAAGGCGCAATAATAAAATATTCATTGGCATTGTTCAAAAAGTGGGGGGTACGGTGCCCCCAGTCCGAAAAGTGGGGGGAGAGGTACGGGTACCCCTCATACCCACCACAAATTACACCTATGGGCCTGGGACTGACTTGCACCAGGCTACCAGAATACGGGTAGGCCTACTCTCATGAGAGTACAGAGTAATACAGTACCGTAAGAGTATATAATCACAAACTACTTCATGAGATTTAGAAATTAAACTCTGAGATAAAAAAATTAAACTGTAGAGTTTGGAAATAAAATAAATTTGGAATCTGTGAATGAAAACGCTGGCAGAGCACACAGATTTCACTCTAGAAGTTATCAGCAGTTTTTGCTATTGATACAAGTGGAATAAAATCCCACATTTGCATTACTCATTCCCGTGAAGTGGTTTTCGTTTACGTAAAGTAAAAGATAAAAACTGCGTGAGCCGGGAGTCGAACCCGGGTCAATTGCTTGGAAGGCAACTATGCTACCGCTATACCACTCACGCACGTTGCTATAGCCGTAAAATACTGAATACAAAACCAAAATCTCTATAGTAACTGCAGTTGATGTGAACACATTTTGATAAAATTAAAGACGAATGGTCTCAGGTTGGTGGTTTCAATTGTCTTAAAAACAGTTGCCCTGACGACGACATCATTTTAATACAGTTGACAATAATAAAACAATTTATATAAAGACCGTAGTGAAAGTCAAATGCAAGTCCAAAGTGTTTAAGAGATCCGTTAAAGGTTGGGTCAACGCATTTCTTATTTACTTTTAATAAATTGTTTTATAGCAGAGTAAACAATCTACAAGAGACTTCCAGAAATTACGAATCTTCAACTTTGTTCGGTATTAACTTAACAGCCATCTCGGGAACGTAAATACATTTTATACGATTCGGCAGATGGCGCACAATATCGCGGACTTAATACAGTGCGTAAAATTACGCTGCATAGCATCTTAGCGTTAGGCCTAATAACCTTTAGATTGAATATGGCGTGTTTTTTAGTCTGTTATATTTCCAAAACCCCTAACTGACTAACTGAAAATTTTATGGGGGTGATTAAGGCACTGAGACCTCTGTCTTGTAGTTAGTTTGGTATAGCGATCTGCTCACCAGCGGTGCCTCCAGTGACACCCAGCAAGATTTACCGTAGGCCCGACACGTTAATGCTATTTAAATCACCTAAGTCTTAGATTAGAACTTCACAGCCATCCCCTTAATCATGAGTGCTCCCCCAAACTCCAACTAGCAACAACAGCAAAATAGTACTTCATCGAGGTTATTTTTGGAAGGAGGACCAGACCAGAGAAAGTGCGACATAAGCTACGGACCTGATACGGTGTATAATAACTTTAAAATTTGTTTTTGTCTCTCTGTCTCTGTCTGATGTGGGTCAGGTTCGTGATGATTTGCGATTCTCATTTATGGCGTTTCAAGCGTTACGTTAAGGTAGAAGATGACTAAAAACAAATTTTAGTCATCTTCTACCTTTGAAACGCCATAAATGAGAATCGCAAATCATCACGAAGTTCACGAACCTGACCCACATCTTCTATTACGTTAAGAATTCGAATGTTACGCAAGCAGTAAAGCTCATCCGAAGTGTTGGAAAAAACGAAGAAGCGATTAGATGTAGCAGGCCTAACGTTGTTAGAAGTTTAGAACTAAGATTTGCGGACGAACAGGCGATGATAGCGAATAGGCAGAAAGCTAAGGCTGGACACCAATTTCGAAACTGTGTGGCCTTTTCACAATTTAGGCCTATTTATTTCAATCGTTCGAACGACATAAAAAGCCGCGTTCACCTTGTCCTTATTTATTTAAGTAGGCCCTAAGTGTGGCCTCTCTTTATGTGCTCGTTCCGTCTGGTGTTAAACCTGGCTGCGCTTCTGGCAGAAAGGTTTGCAAAGAATGATGGGCCGTCTAAATTTGATTTCGATGGAATATGTAATGAAAATATATATAGCAAAAGAGAAAGTTAGGAGGATAAGCAGGAAAAACGAAGCAACCGCAACAATGATAATTATAGTTAATGACGTGGAGGGAGAACAAATTACGAAGTTCTGATTACAACAGATGCAAAATACCATAGGCTCTAATAGGCTAATATAAAAGCAACGATAGGCCTAGCGGTGAGTGAAGACTCTTTTATGAAAGGACGACTGAACAGGAACCTGTATAATGTAGTGAAGTACTAACCGGAAACATGAATCAGCGGAAAGGATGACCTAAGAGGTTTGTATGTGGGTTTGGCTCAGGATGGAAAAGATTAGTTGGAACGAGCATAAAACAATTACGAAGAGGTGTTGTGTAAGGTGGAAATCTCTTATGGTTACTTATAACGTTATAAGAGAAGGAGAGGAGGAGAGAGGGAGAAAAGGGAGAGAGGGAGAGGGACAGAGAGACAGACAGACAGACAGACAGACACACAGACAGGCAGGCAGGCAGACAGACAGACAGACAGAGACACATAGACAGAAAAAGAAAAAAACAGACAGAGAGAACTTGTGGATTGATCATTCTTTTCCTATTTATTTAGGATGCTTATGCCTGTGCTTGACATGTTCAGTTTCTTACACTTGTATTAACCCGTTTGTTAGCCGCAGTGCGTTTGGAGGCGGAGCATTAAAGTCCATACTTACTTACTTTACTTTATGTACATATACTGAGAGAGGTTCCCAACTAAGAATATTATAATGGATAGGAAAATGCAGGAAGACCTAGACGGATGCTGCAGTACTGGATGATGGTGGATGGATACAGTAACCAGAACGAGGAAGCCGAGCATCGATAGGAGTGGGCGCCATTGGATGTTGAGACCCGCCCAAGTGAAGAGAACTTAAAAAAGAAGCAGGCAGCCAGAGAGCAGACGTTTCCGAAGTTAACCTTACTACGAAAAAAAATGCGTGAGCCGGGAGTCGAACCCGGGTCAATTGCTTGGAAGGCAACTATGCTACCGCTATACCACTCACGCTCTGACGAAAGTAAAGTCTGCTCTTGGCTACTCAACCCGATCGATAGCATTTCTTAAAGAAAGACCGATTGCATTGCCATGTCTACTCTCGTGCTACACTCGGTGAGTACTACTACTGCCATCTGACGACTGTAGGCGTTAGTTGCTTGAGATTCGCAAGATGGCAGTAAGCGTATGCAGGAGTCCTTGAACTCTTCAAATTCGGCGGCCTGTGGATTAGTAACAAAGCAGTTAGAGTTAGCACATCTTCGTTCACGTTAATAATTTGCTCATTGTTTAATCGCGGTTTCCGAGTTTCAATTTGACGAAGACATCAGCAGCAGGAGAGGAGTAACAATATTATTGCCTATAAGGTACGAGTCACAGTGCAACAGACTAACAATCAGTTGATATCAGATTGCCAATTCTTTAATTACTATGTACCGGTACCTACTTAATACTTTTGGGGCCGTCCACATATTACGTACGCACTGAGGGGGGGTCGGATTTTGGCGATTTTGCGTACGGGTGCGAACGGGGGGGGGAGCAAGGGGGACAAAAGTGTACGTACGCAAAAATAAATTTCTAATTATGACGTCCACATTAGCCTATTTATAACTCTGTATTGTCCTATAGTCGTCCGATGGCATTTTATTACATTATATAAAAGCCATGTGAAGTTATTCTGTGCTGTGAACGAGACACCTATAATTTGTCTATATTGGCCCTCACTCATCCTTCAATCTGGCCTAAAGTGCAGACTTTCGAGACACTTTCTGCAGCTGGTCTTCGGGGGGGGGGGGGGGGGAGGGGTAGTGCGTCAAGTGTACGTACGCGGGGGGGCGGGGGGTGTGGAAGAAAGTACGCTTGCGAACAGGGGGAGGGGGTCCAATTTTCGCGGATTTTTGCGTACGTAATATATGGATGGCCCCTTTTTGTATACTTGAGGGATATAGGCGGCCATTTACGGTCCTGAGAGAAATCCGGCCTTGGACTTAGTCGTATGCTTTGTTCCTCTTATAAACACTCAAATGCGTCCGGTCACCTTTCATAAATTCACGTTGACATTTTAAGGAATCGGTATGTCCTCTGTCAGCATGCCCACATGCATGGGCGGCGATCATGCGGGGGTCGAGGGGGACAAGGCCCCACCTTTAACAGTGGGCGAGGACACGCCATTTATCGGACCCCCACATTTTGAAGAAACACCAAAAAAGTTATCAAATTTCACACGTTAAAAAGTTTTTGACTTTTTTTGACCAGATCAGTTCAAAACTCTTTTTGGACCAGATCATTTAAAAAATGTCCCCCCACCTGTCAAACAAGATCGCCGCCACTGCCCACATGGAGCAGAGCCCCTATAGGACCCATATTCCCATAGAGGCCTATTGGACCCGTATAGAGCCCATATGGGAGGGGTTCTCTACTAAGAATAAATATACTGGAGAGGAAATGGAAGAAGTGAAGAGAACTCAAAGAGAAGCAGCCTGAGTGCAGACGTTTTCCAAGTTAACTTTACTTCGAAAAAAGAAGCATGCGTGAGCCGGGAGTCGAACCCGGGTCAATTGGAAGGCAACTATGCTACCGCTATACCACTCACGCCTAGATGTTATACGAAGTTACTTTTAGCAATTCAGCCATAACGCTTTTACCATGTAAGAAATGGGTCACACATGGCTACGTCTTAGTCGAATGGTCATAAAGCCACCTGGCGAGTATTAATGTTGCTTCTCACTGATTGGCCAGGTGGCAGTCTATGTTTTCTGACTCTCAGTCTTGTCATTCTTGTGGCGAATATTAAGCGGAGAATAGAGATTAGGTTAAGTGTTTAGGCAACGACTTAGGCACATTGACTGGGCTAATTTTCGGGTTTTGAGGGCCCATGATCTAGGGAATGGACACAAAAATTTGGAAATGAGGAGACGACATCCATCCATCCATCCATCCATCCATCCATCCATCCATCCATCCATCCATCCATCCATCCATCCATCCATCCATCCATCCATCCATCCATCCATCCATCCATCCATCCATCCATCCATCCATCCATCCATCCATCCATCCAACCCACCACCATCCACCCACCACCCATATACCCACCCACCCACCCACCCAAATCCCCACCCTAACCAACCAACCCACCCACCCTCCCACCCACCCACCCACCCATCCACCCACCCATCCATTGTTGTCGGTCTGATGCAGTAGGCCTACTAAAGGCAGTGTTGTAGAGGCGTCGAACCCTAAGATGTAATGTTTACAGTGAGAGGTAACTGTAATTGTAGGAGGGTATATATATATATATATATATATATATACGTTTTTCTATAACGACCGTATAGTCTCGAGTCTCTCGACCCCTAAATTTTTCTGCAAACTGATCGGGCGAGGTCCTTCTCAGCCCGGTCAGCCGCTGCCCGTTTGAGTGGATGCCACACCATTTATGGTCCCAGTGTATACGGACTGGGTTAGCATGAGATTAAAATCTCTTAAATACGCTACCATCGGGGCGTACGCTCTATCCAATGTACATGTAGCCAGCCGGGTGAGTAGGCCCTACACTTTAGTTGTGTTACTATCGTTTTCCTGATTGTTCCAGAAACAGAAAGCTGGTTTGTTCCTGAAGGGCAACTGATAGATGTTGGAGTAGATTCGTGTCTCGCGCAGATAACCTATACCACTGACGAGATTTACTTCTCAGTTACGAACAGAAAATTTGGACCACAGAATTAAGTCAGATGGTGCCACTCAGAGGCAGATCCAGAAGGTTTATCGGGGGGGGGGGGGGGGGAAGAATACATACATATAGTTCATCTCAGAAAAATTCGTCTACGTCTACGGGGACAACCACGCCCTGTGACTCTCCTGTGTAAATATCAAATGGGGGGGGCGGCATTTTTCCTCGTCTGCTTCCTCACGGGGACCACGTCCTGTGTAAATATCAAATGGTGGGGGCATGGCCGGATTGGCCCCCTGCATGGATCCGCCTCTGGTGCCACTGACCTTGTTTACATCCCCATGTTGTTTCCGATGTTGTTTCTGTTGTTGTTTCCGTTGTTGTTTCCACGTTGCTTTCCTTGTTTACAACCTCTCATCATTCACAACTTAAAACTTAGGCCTACCTCTTTCAAATTGCTTATCCACCATATGCTGCTTACGGACTGATCTTCTGTATGTTGACCTGATTACGACTTTATCTTGGTGTGCCATCGGTTGATGCCTTATACACTAGACACCGGCGCAATAGAAGTCACTAATTAGAATTACATGAGTATATATTGCGCTCTGCAGGTCCTGCTACTACCGGCTGCAGTAGCAGATATATATGGATCATTTGGCGAAATCGCTCTTATAGCGCCCGAGTGACTCTCTTGCAATGGTTTATTCTGACTCGTTTCAACTACTGTATTTCCATCCTTGCAGGCCTTCCTAGATCCAGGTCCATCAGATTTAATCCGCTCTCACCTGCGGAATACGCATTGCACTAGCTCCACGTTGAGGAGACAATGAATTTCAAGGGGCGGTTCTCGTTGTTCGGTAACCCACATGCATAAATCAGAGAGCTCCAGTCTCAATTACGTCAACCGGGTCGGCGATGGTTGCGCTTCGCTGGTTCAACAGATATGCAATTGCCACGATTACGCACTCATGGCAATCTTTCCATCTATTGTATTGGAGGAGTAGGTTCTCGTTGTTCGCAGCAGGCTCAATTAATTAAATCAACCGGTTCGGCGACCGTTGCGCTTCGCTGGTTCTGCAGATTTGCAAATGGCATGATTCCGCTCTTGTGGCAATCTTGCCTTCTTCTGTATCGGAAGAGTAATCCTGTTCACTTACGCACTGTTGCATTTGATTGTTTAGCACTTTAGCTAATATCTTTGCACTACCTTAAAATGTACCTCTTTAGACCAGTTAGAATCACTGGCGTGAACTTGTCCAAAATACTTTTGCATTGGATGTACAGTGAATACTCAATTATTGAGGGGGGCACGTGCCCCAGCTGCCCCCCAGAGTCTACGCCAATGGTTAGAATGATATTCTTGAGTGCAGCGCTTTCTGGGGGTACTTAAATGGCACTATATTATTAAGCCTTTCGATGCACACTTATGTATAGATAGACCTGCATACATGTACACACATACATACATCTATATATACATATACATGGATGCACGTGTAAAATTTCTATGCACTTATCTCATAAATGCATATAAATATATACAAATAGTGCCCCATAGTCATAGTTTCTATAGCGCCACTTTATGCGGCAATGGTCGCGGTTGTGGATTTGGTGTTTCTTCGGACTTCCCTTTCAGTATCTAGAAGGCAATGGTGTAGCCCTACTGACGAAACAGATGCCTAAAAATATGATTGCATGCGGAGTTTCATGCGAAGATTTAGTCAAAGTCTGTCTGAGGCTCTGAGCGCCATCAACTGGCCATCTGTTTGTTAGTATTTAAGTAAAAGGAACGAAAGCATATAGTACACGTTGGTCCTATGTATGTATGTATGTATGTATGTATGTTACATTATGTATGTATGTATGTATGTATGTATGTATGTATGTATGTATGTATGTATGTATGTATGTATGTATGTATGTATGTGTGTATGTGTGTATGTGTGTATGTGTGTATGTGTGTATGTATGTACGTATGTACGTATGTACGTATGTACGTAGGTATGTATGTATGTATGTATGTATGTAGGCAGTGCTCGAAATGGAAAATTTTACGAAACGGAACGCTAGTCACAGATATGGGAGCATTCACGTTAATTTCATAGTATTTTCCACAATAATTCATTTGACGAACCGGAACGGAAACGCTAATTCATTTGACGAACCGGAACGGAAACGCTAATTCATTTGACGAACCGGAACGGAAACGCTAATTCATTTGACGAACCGGAACGGAAACGCTAATTCATTTGACGAACCGGAACGGAAACGCTAATTCATTTGACGAACCGGAACGGAAACGCTAATTCATTTGACGAACCGGAACGGAAACGCTAATTCATTTGACGAACCGGAACGGCGTTCCGGTGCGTTCCGGTCCATTTCGAGCACTGTATGTAGGTATGTATGTTTGAATGTGTGCATCAGAGCACCTGTTATATATGGCGCCCTTTAAATAACTCACAAGGTCCCTATGCATGAATGCGTGTATGGATGTGCGTCTGCCTTTGTGTGCCTCTTTTTTGAAGTCAGTCTTTTAATCCTTTGACACCTAGGCCTACTAAGCTGTTTTGTTTGTCATCAGTGTGCAAAATCATTCCCCGCCCGTTTATCTTGAAAAACAAACTGCGTGAGCCGGGAGTCGAACCCGGGTCAATTGCTTGGAAGGCAACTATGCTACCGCTATACCACTCACGCCTATATAATGCAGCCAGTTACTTTTCCCAATTCAACCCCAACGCTTTTATTATGCATGAAATGGGTCACACATGGCTACGTCTTAGACGAAGAGTTATAAGGCCATCTGGCGAGAACGGATGTTACTTCTCATCTATTGGCTAGGTCGCAGTCTATGCTTCCTGCCTCTCGGTCTTATGGCGAATATTAAGCGGAGAAAAGAGAGTAAGAAAACTGTTAAGGTTGCGCCTTAGGTCCATTAACTGGGGCTAATTTTCGAGTTCAGAGGACCCACAATCTAGAGAACGGACATAAAAATTTGGAGTCAACATTTCTGTCAGTCTGATGCAGAACCAAAAACAGAGTTGAAGAGGCGTCGAACCCTAAAGGGCAATGTTAACATTGAGGGGTAACTATAGGGCATATACTTTTTCCTATAGCGATTTTTCTGTAAACTGGTCGTTTGAGTGAATGTCACACCATTCAAGGTCCCCGTGTATACGGACTGTGTTAGCACAAGATCAGTGATGAGCACTAAACTAATTTTTTTTAGTTAAACTAAAACTATTTTCCAACTAAAAAAATTAGTTTAACTAACGTTGGCAACTGATTTTGGAAATTAGTTAACTAAACTAAAAAAGTAGTTAAACTTTTTCCAACTATTTTCCAACTTTTCACGACAAACATTTTCACAATGACAGAGGTTAAGTAAACTGTAATAATGCAGAGCGTCATGACAATTTCACCTTCAAACTATGCAATGTGTACTGTTCTAGCATACAGTTACAGGCATACGGTAAGTAGTGTATGAATTTGAAAACACAGGCTGTTAATGATAAAACGATGCAGTTTTAATCAATAAGTTTCGCTTTGAGTTGTTGACAGTGTTCAATGTTCATTGCGGAAAATAGTTGCGTATTGCTGATTTTTTTAGTTAAACTTTTTAGTTAGCAACTAAATTTTTTTAGTTAAACTATGGTTTTAACTAAACTATTTATTTTTAGTTAAACTTCATCTGCAACTAAATTTTTTTAGTTAAACTAAAAGTTAGCAACTTTTTAGTTAACTATTGCCCATCACTGCACAAGATAAAAAATCTCAAATAAGCCACTATCGGGAAGCGAAGTGGGGCGAACGAGCGAACGAATGTAGCTAACCGGACCAGTACAGTTTAGCTTCGGTTGCTATCAATGGCATGGGTCTTCTGCAGGGGCCTCTACAGCATAGAAACCTTGGACCGAATGCTCCATACAAAATATAGGGGGGGGTCTGTCAGTGTGTGCCACCATTTTAGGGGGGAGGAAGGGGAAGGGGAAGAAGAGGGGAAAGGGGAAGTTGCTCCAATGACTTAGGGGGGATAGACCCCCTGGTCTTCTGATTGTTCCAATACGAGGTGCCAATATCAGCGAACTAGTTTCCTATGGAAGGACAACTGATTGGTGCTGGGGTAGATGCGTATCTCCTGCAGAGCACCTACCACTAGCTGATGAGATTTACTCTTCAGTTCATGGACAAATTCCAGCGACTCTGCGTGCCAGCTATCCGCAGTTTCGACTTCAAGAGGACAAATCGCCTGACTGTGAGATGGCAGCATATATTTCCCGCCTTATCGTTGACGGCCTTTCCCGCTGCCGAACCTGCTTTTGGAAGCATTGGCGCCGCTCGTCCTATGTGCTAGTTTTATGCTGCAAATGTGTCCGCAACGCGACATCCGTTGCCACGCAACAGCGTCTGACTCAAGGTGTTACGGTGAAGCATTCTGCCGTCATATCTGGAGAGGCCATTGGGCTCTTTGATGGCTGGTATTTGGGCTCTTGTGAATGCCCGTCAAATAACGTCATTCATCATGCCATGGATGCCGCTGTTGCCTCCTTCGATGCATGAGAATCCGTGGTGGCCATTGGGCAACACTATCGCACCGTATTTGCATGTCTGTGATTCACATAACGCAGTTCCATACCTCAAACAGGCTGCTATTCTTAGCAATTCTCAGCTTGATATCCGTTTTATTATTATTATTATGGTTATTTTTGCTACTGTTGTTGTTATTATTATCATTATAATTATTATTGTTGTTGTTGTTGTTATTGTTATTGTAATTATTGTTACTGTTAATAATAATAATAATAATAATAATAATAATAATAATAATAATAATAATAATAATAATAATAATAATAATAATAATAATAATAATAATAATAATAATAATCAATCAGGAACAAAAAAATATGTTAGGAGTAAATGCGCACTGCGAACACTATCTGCATCTTCGAGTTTATCGTCAATATTCACCACTCCACTGTGGTACTCATTCTATTGCAGCCTGTCGAGAACGATCCTGAAGCTGCTGGCCAAGTTGGCAACCCTCTGTTCTTCACGTGTTTTTCGTGGTTTACTAACGAACCGAGAGCTGAACAATCGGAATTTGGTTATAATATATCAGCATTTAGCAAGTATCACGTCACAACTTGAAGTAGGGACCTGCGAATCACAAATTTTCAGTCGAATCGAATCTCGAATCGAATCGGGGGTAAAGGTTCGAATTCGAATCGAATCTCGAATCGAATCGGCGGGTACCAGTTTGATATTCATGAAGCTTGATAGCGCAGGCGTATCACAGTATCAGTATATCAATAACTTTTCTGCAGTTTAAAATCAATTAAACTAAACATTAAACTAATTAATAGAATTAAATATAGCACAAATAAATTATGAGTAAGTAAATAAATATGTTCTTTATTGAACCAGTTGCATAACCGCACTTTGGTGTAGGCCTACATACATCTAAGCGGAGCATAACTTTCTAATTATAAACCTTCTCTTGCAGAGGGTTTGCTGGCGTCGAGTTAACGGCGATTAATCAGCAGCCCTACTTTTTTTAAAACTAGTTTACAACAATGTTGTTATCATTTTTCCAAGAAACGATTCGAAAATGTTTCGAATCGTGACTTCATTTTCGAATCGAATCGAATACCGTCGTCCGATTCGTTTTCGAATCGAATATCGAAGCTTCGCAGGTCCCTAGTCACAAGCTATACTATACTACACCATACCATACCATACTATATGTACTAAACTATACTGTACTATACTATACTATACTGTACTGTACTGTGCTGTGCTGTGCTGTGCTATGCTATGCTATGCTAAGCTATGTTAAGCTATGCTACGCTACGCTACGCTACGCTATACTATACTATACTATACTATACTATACTATACTATACTATACTATACTATACTATACTATACTATACTATGCTATACTATACTATACTATACTACGCTATACTGCACTACAGAATTCATCAGACAGAGATTCCTTAAAGTCTTTAAAGGCGACGGGTAAGTATCTTTATGCTCACGCAGTGACTCGCCAAACGCATAGGCAATCTATACTCTAATCATCTATAATCTAATCATCTATAATCTAATCATCTATAATCTAATCATCCATAGTCTAATCATCTATAATCTAATCATGAAACTTCTATAGCGCCATTGTTTATATTGCACGTGACATCGATCAATAGAATGCTGTGAGACCGATCGGTAAGGCGTGCAAGCCGTTCATCAGGGCGGCAGGCGTTTAGAAATGCAATCCGCGGATCAGTGGAGTTGTAATCCATCAGAACAATCAGCTAGAACACACATAAGGCCTATACACGCAAACACTCAAACAAACGTTCCGGGTTCGAATCCTGTCGCGTTGTGTGAAATTCGTGGCTCGTGTACTCCTGGAGAGCCATCTGGCTTCGGCGGAGGCGTCCATCGTAGCTGTTGTTGACTCTCCTGGTTCAGTTGGCCAGATTAGGGTCTTTGGAGTGGCGGCGATGGTGCCCCACGCGGAGAGGTTCTGACAAGGGCGGATCGATATGGGAGACAATCAGGCCATTTCCCTTTGAGTTATGGGCAAACTATTGAAGTGCCAAGGTTTCGATGAGGATGTCCACACTAAGCAGTAGGCCTATATACGCTCTGATAACACTGCTAAATCAACGAAAGTCTGGATGACCCAAAAATACGATAAGATTTTTGGCGACTTACAAATAGTGTCTCTGTTCTCAAAGTCTCGATGATTTATAAAGGTCATAAAAATTGTCGACCACGAAGACCTTGACCCTGGTGAAATTGCCCCATTCTCAACTCCTGGATCTGGCATGGTGCATGGCGGGTGTTTAGACCAAGACCTTGAATGCCTGTTCTGCACAGACCCGATGATCTGATAGACTAAACATCTCTCAACTTATCGCTTTTTAGAGGTTTTTACGAATGCTCTCTATAACAGCCCACATAAATACATACATACATACATACATACATAATACATACATAATACATACACACATACATACATACATACATACATACATACATACATACATACACACACACACATACATACATACATACATACATACATACATACATACATACATACATACATACATACATGCATGCATGCATACATACATACACACACAATCAGTCACCATTTATGTCGGAGTGTTGTGAACGCTTCATCTAGCTGTAGCCTAATGGTTCCTCATTCGTAATGCAACACGGGCCAGGAACTCCAAACATGTTCTCAGCTGTCAAACTAGCGTCCACTTTACGTTGGCCTCCATACGAGTCGTGCGACAGAAAAAGTTACTGAATTTGTGGCGTGCCCTGCGTGAGGGCGACCGGTCAGTGTATGTTTTTAAGGATCCTGCGCATGGACAGTAACAAAAACGTGTAGAGCACACGGCGTTTAGCAATGAGAGGGTAGATATATAATATAGCAGAGGGGGAGTTAACGTTTTGCGTATTAGTGGTGGAGGTGACAGGTCAAATCTCCGTGTGGTCGATCGTGTGAGTCTTCAAGACGGTTTGCTATAATTAAGCGGCTAGAATCTAACATCTCCTACTTCTTGCATCCTTAGTCTCGTCTGTAAGTTTCGTCGATGATTATGATGATTCTCCGGGCTTTGGTTTGACTGTGTGAACGAAGAGATGTTAAGCCGCCTTACACATTATATGAGCTCGTGTAGTTGCCGACGTCAATTTCTGAGACAGGATAAATATTTTGACAGGATCGGCTTTCCATACATTCGGATTATACCACGGCCTTCTAAATAGGAGACGCTCACCCGCCAGAGACAGCATGGTGCGTCATCCATGCTCGTTCGCACAGCTTTATTCGCGATTTCTAATCATTATAATTACTGCAATATAATCGACGTATTCACCCGCTAGACTGTGAGCGGTTTCAGAAAGGCGTCACATATGTGTTCAGATGACCTTAGAAGTTAATACTTATGCAGTTATTGTAGAGCTGTACTTTGCGAATAATTTTATTATGTTGTTAAAGAATCAGTATCAGTCTATAGCCTACACGCAATATATATGGGCCGATGTAACTATATATATGCGTAAATGAATTCGCAGAATGGCCATGTCGCTCATGGTCAGAATAAGATGTTCAGAAAACCTTAAGAGGTTCTAACAGCAGTATGAAGGGGTCCTCCATTATGAAAGATGTTCGAAAAGGGGTAAATGTACATGTTTTTTTTTTATAACCGTGTGGCCTCGACCTTGCTCAGTTTTCAATGAGTTGATCGGGTGAGATCCTTGTAATGTAATGAAAATCCCAGACATTTCTCCGCGCCACACAAACACCACGTCAGGGAGACCAGCTTATTTACGGCCCTCCTTCACCAACGCTATCTATTTGGTTCCTGTTTAACGATGTTGTGTCATAACAAAGACGATTAGCATCGCCGACCTCCCTTTTCCAGGCTTGGGACTTACGCTGCTAGACTAGAGTACGAACAATGGCGGAGTTTCCCTCTGCCCATTCGAATGGGCGCCACGCCATTTAAGGTTCTCGTGTATACAGACCGTGCCAGCGTCAGATTCCAATCTCTGAGATAAACCACAATCGGTATGCAAACCGACATTCTCACGCCGATAGTCGCCTATGGACGCAAGCTGCAGCCAACGTATAGCTAGGCAGTGATCGTTTCAATGTGGAAATATACGGCCAAGAAGGAGTGGAGTCATGTCGAATGCGGATGTCTGCGTTTATTTTTGGTAAATGCGGCCACTTGAATTCAGAGCTGGTTGTGCATTAAACACCAAATTGATCCAGACAAGAGAGACGGTCTGTAACGGGTTGGATTTTCTTAGAATGGCTTTGCTAGACATGGCACTTATTAAAGCACTCCACGCGTGCACATTTAGCCCTGACAGATCCACAGAGTAACCAGATCTACGCCTTAGCACTTCGCTGGCATGTGGACGGTTCCACGACAAATGGTTCACGACAAATGGTTCACCGACAAAAGGTTCACCGACAAAGGTTAACGACAAATGGTTCACTACCTTTCACGATCTTCTATAGCTTCTAGTTTGAGCAATATTTTCATCGATCATTCATGAGCTTGAATTTTACTATGACATGTTTCCATCGCTCAAGCAGTGTAAATAATACGATATAATTTCCTCTAAAACCCACGTTTATCAAAATCGCATATAGCTCACACTAGAAGCTGGAAGAGCGTTGAAAATAGAACTCAAACTAGAAGTTGGATGGCCGATGAAACTATAGCTCAAACTAGAAGCTGGATGAGCGATGAAAATAGAGCTCAAACTAGAAGCTGGATTATCGATGAATATATAACTGAAACTATATATAGAAGCTGGAATCTCGATGAAAACATAGCTCAAACTAGAAGCTGGAAGATCGTGAACCATTTTGTCCGTGAACCATTTGTCGTGGACCAACTGTCGGTGAACCATTTGTCAGTGAACCATTTGTCGTGACACCCGTGTGGACTTCGGATAATGCAGACAAGGAGGAGGAAAGGCTCCCAAGTAGGTCCTTTATGAAGACCCCATATATCGACCGAGTGCTAAGATTTATATAGCCCCTCGAGTCCCTGACCCAAATAATTTACCCAATGGTGTTCAAGTATTTACGGATTGGTTTTTGTGGCGTCATCGGTTGATGCCTTTTGCATTAGACACCGGCGCTATAGAAGTCACAAATTAATATCAATAAAAATGGAGGAACAGATAAATGTATTGCGTATAGTCGTTTGGCAGCTGAAAGATATTTCAGTTTTTGTACCCCACTAGTGCCCCCTTGCGAATTCAGCAGTAAAACGAGAAGTGCATAGTCTGTAGACTGTTTGTGGTAAGACCAGACCGTAAAGAAGAGGACTAACAACCGACCGTCATATGCCGAGGCTAAGAAAACGAGGCTGCTTACAATTCATACCATCGATGTCTCTCGGGATGAGGCCCTTTAAGACCGGTCTGCTTCTTCATCTTATACATATATGAGCGTGTGTGCGTGTGTGTGTGTGTGTGTGTGTAGGTGTGTTTAAGTGTATGTGTGTGTGTGTAGGTGTGTGTGTGTGTATGTGTATGTGTGTGTGTCTGTGTGTGTCTGTTGTGTGTCTGTGTATGTATGTGTGTCTGTATGTGTGTGTTTGTGTGTCTGTATGTGTGTGTATGTGTATGTGTGTATGTGTGTGTATGTGTATGTGTGTGTGTATGTGTGTATGTTGTGTGTCTGTGTATGTATGTGTGTCTGTATGTGTGTGTTTGTGTGTCTGTATGTGTGTGTATGTGTGTGTGTGTGTCTGTGTGTCTGTATGTGTGTCTGTATGTGTGTTTGTGTATGTGTGTGTATGTGTGTGTATGTGTGTGAGTATATTTGTGTATGAGTGTATATGTGTGTGTGTGCGTGTGCAAAGGATGATCTATTCACTTGTGCATAAGTGTGATGAGTTAGTATTTCATGGCATAATTATCTGGGTCTCTAAATAGCCGTAGGATCGTTGCAGCATTCAGACTCATAGGCCTATCCTATACACTATACACGCTACATATTCTATACTTGGCAAGACTCAAAACAAGGAACTCCGACTGTACGTTCAACTGCTGCACATTTATTTTCGTTTTTCAATCAACACACGTAGCAATCACAAACACAGGCTACTGCTTTACACACGGTATGACCACATATGACTTCATACGACCCCATTTGACCCCAAGCACCATGACACCTTAAT